>CM034358.1:91924805-92046235 GCA_019925275.1 Mytilus edulis
AGTATCTAGTATTAAGATAACATTCCTACTGACACTGGGTAGAATAGATGATTTTACAGATTATACAATTACAGCTTGTAACAACAAGGGATGTAATGTTTTTATGGTGAAGGTAACATCAAATTGTAAGTTGGTAAACAATAATTCGATAAAATATTTTTTTTTCATTTATGATTATGTAATCGTCGAAGGTACCAGCATAAACCATCAGACTGAGACATTTTCATCCAAAACGACTTACGGCAAAGTTCTTTATTTTCTTTTGTATTGAAAAAAATAACAATAGTAATACAAAATTGTTCAACTGCTGTTAATTTCTCATATGATATCGATATCAAACAAATGAACATGTAACCTCCAAGAGACTTATTTTAATCGCACGAATAATGTATTTACAAAGTAGTATTTTAAGAGAAGGACAAAAGATACTAGAAACACATTTAAACACATACATCGAAAATAAACGCAATGACTTAATAAGGAACATAATGACATTTAAGCAGACAAACAAGAGTTCACACAACAGAACATATAAAACTAATGACTGAGAAATAAAAACCCTTGTAAGAGTTTTCATTTTTTTGTATTAGAAGGCATCGTTACATGTACGTTATCAACCATACCCATTAGTAAAAATCAAGCAAAACTTGTCAAATTATGTATTCAAGGGTTCCCCATGTTGAACAATTTGATTGGTTTGACTTTTTATGTTTCTTAAGGTTTTCATTTGCATGTTTGTGTACTGTTTTTTTTTGTTTTGGATTCGATTTAAAAAGAAAAAACAATTATAATTTAACTTTGATTGAAAACTTGGTTGCGGTGTTAATTTGCCTAAACTCATTGGTAACATCTTAAATTAATACTTTTAAATATTTGTTTTTTCCTCAAACTTTTTAAATAACTTTAGTTATTTTTTCTTTAAATAGGTCGTCCCGAGCCTCCGTCATATGTTGAAGTAATTACATATGCTAGATATCTAGAAGTCATTTGGGATCCAGGATTTGACGGGGGTTACCAGCAGACATTTTACGTAGAATATCAACAAGAAGCCGAAAATACATGGAAACGATCAGGACCAGTCGTTGATAAGAGACATGTTAAGATGTCAATAATCCTAAATGATTTGAACCCCAAAACTCGATATCATGTTCGAATGTTGTCAAAAAATGAAATTGGAAAAAGCAATACAACGGCTGTGAGTTCTGTGATGACTGTCGGTAAGTAATATAACGTAGCAATATTTAGTTGCCATAATATATAATAATAATAATCATCACTGATTCTATGTTTTTGTGTTATACAAATTGAGAGGATATTCTAAATGGTTCTTTGTGAATGTAAAGATAACCTGAAGATTTAAGTAAAGCAAATAAATTTGAACAACTTTTATGTTACTTCCAATATCAGGCCTATTAATGACATAAAAGGGGTATATCAAAACTCGTCGATTTGCCTGAGAATAGACATCAGCATAGCGCAACGTACAAGAAAGTAAACGGAAAGAGGAACAACACACACATAAGCTAAAGTTACAGGTCTGACACAACCAAATTCACCAATCATATTGTATATCATGTAAAGTCATTATGTCATTATCTATGTTAAAGGTCGTTAGTCGAAAACAGAGACCACGACAAATTACACAAAGCCACGCCCATAGATTTGATATAAATATTTAGTCAAAAGTTAAGTAAATCATTATGTCGGTCGCGAAACTATTTATGTGAAAGAGTACTTGCGTAAATACGTTATCCATTGTGTTTTATTCATTCTTATTTCTTGCCGTTTTCGATTTATAAGTTCGAACGTCATTTTGGTACCTTTAATAGCAACTGCATTACCTTGTGTTCTGGGGTAAACTTTATCAACGCCAGTTCGTACATTATATTACGTCGCTGATAAATCAAAATATCAGCGACTAATAGCCATATGTAGTTTCGCCTAGTCAACGTACGTATTTGACGTCCAAAATCCATGGTATGCTATTTGACTAAGTGCCGCACAGAGTATGACCACCAATAATTATCGTTATAATGAAGTCGAATTCATTAGCTTAAGTTCTACTTATATCACTTTCCAAATGCCATAAAATAAACATATGATCTTCGGTATTTTGTACCAATTTTAACATGTTTGATGACACTAAAAGAACATTCATCGGAATAATTTAACACCTTGATTACATTAAAACTGACACTGTACTTTGAAAAAGAGCTTCTGTTTTACTTATTGATAATTTATTTAGAATGTGTTATTTTTTTTTAAAAAGCCGAACTTCCCAAATCTCCTACAAATGTGTCAGTAATACCATATGATAGACATCTAGAAGTATCATGGTGTCCTGGATATAACACGGGAGACCCTCAGATGTTTTTCATAGAATATCAACAGGTAGCCAGTGAAAAGTGGACACGGTCAGGACCAATTATTGATAACATGCAGACTAGAATGTCAAATCTTCTGTATAACATGTCTCCAAATACTCGATATTTAGTTCGGATATTCTCTAGAAATGAAATTGGAGAAAGTAAGAAGACACCTGTCATTGATGCGATGACTTTAGGTTAGAAACTATTTAATATTGAGTAAATATATGAATATACTCCTCATTCATAGCATGTAATAAACCTGTTTTGAATATTATTTTGGAAGTTACAATCGAAAGTTACACCATTTGTTCAACGATAAATACGAAAACTGAACATTTTAGTCTATGGAGCTTAGGAAAACATGTAATAATATATTACGAAGATTTTTTTTTTTTTATGAGAACAACTTTTTACAGTTAAAACTCGATCTGCGCTAAAAATCGTTTTTATTTATATATCTGTACTTCTCTTATCAATACACGTTTACAATGTTTTCTGATTCTAATTCCGGTTGTTTTCATTAGTAAAATGTTTTTACCAGTAGATTTCTGTCTGTTTTACAGAGCCAACGATTAACCTTTATCGTGTGAAAGCTGTGTTTATAGTTTTATTGATTATGATATCAGTTGTTCTATCCAACGATGTATCTGTAGTTGTTTTGGTTGTTTTAGCAGTAACAATAGCTGTTTACGGAACGATTACTTTTTTCTGTCTAAGAAGAAAAGGTAGGATATGTAAACTATATATTACATACATTGATATACCAACGCTTTACTCTCTTCTGTATCGAAGATATTCTTTTTTGTATTATTGAATGGTGATTGTTGTACGCTGTCTAAACACAAACGCGAGTCAAAGGCCTTCCTAAATATTAAACAAGTATTTGCAAATTAAAATATATATTCATAGATAAAAGCGAGTTTCAAGGATTATATTTAATTGTTTTGATCAAATACTTCATACATTTTGCATTATTTGCAAATATATAAATTATGTCCAATATATTTTAAGTATTATGTCCAATATATTCTAAGTAGACGGATACAAGTATATTTTCATGCTGCTTGTAAAATTAAACTATCTGCTTTTTCCATTTTTTTTTTTTTTGTTATTACACATAACTGTCCATATTTTCTTCAAACTCATTTATAATTTGTGCATTTGTTCTTACTTTTTTTTTATTACAGATGAAGATGTATCTGACAACTACAATCCGTATGTTTATTTGATAAATACTAAATATAAACATTTATCTTACCTCCTATAGGTGGCACGGTAGTATTTCCTGGCCCATAAGGGAAAATGATAGCCTTTTCAGAATTTTCAACACTTTCTAACACTGCAAAAAATTCTACATTCACAGTTAACTGAAGTTCTTTCATTTAACTATTCAAAAATGAATTTGAATAATGTATCATGACCGTTTACTTTTTTTTGCTATTTTTAAAAACCTAAGGCCACTAGTACTTTCAGGTCTTTTATGGTGCAGTGAATACATAATTTAAAAAAATTCTCAAAAATTCATTTCCATCTGTATGTAACATTATTTCATATTTTTCTACACTTGATTCATCCGTCAGTTTGGGAAAGTATGTTCAGTTGATACTATATTTTTTGTCCTATCACACTGTTTAGATACATTAACCTAAGTAGGGTACACAAAAGAGCAACCTAAATTCTGGAATGCAAATACTCCCGTGCCACCTATACATTTGTACGAATATGATTGGTTAAAAGCGTCCGCGTGCAAACCGTGTATGTATATTTGATATTAGGTTAGTAGGGAGGCGGGGCTTATTTCATACACGGTTAGTAGTGGAGTTACGTCCCTTCATATTTTACATTAGGTTATAAGGGAGGAGGGGCTTATTTCATACACGGTTAGTAATGGTGTTACGTCCCTTTATAAAAAACAAAACGGTACTGAGAAAAAATCTTAAAGGTTTCAACAAACGAAGAAATTAATGATTACGATGGAAATAAATTCATAAAACACATTTAAACGTAACAAGTTGTTCTTGTTGGCATCTGTTTTTGTAGGATGAATGGAAGTAGTTTCTTAATGCTAACAGTATCGAAGACTTGCTTATATTGATAGGTCACTAGTCTAAATTCCACACGTTAAGATAGTCGGTAAGATAAATTTGTGACATAGTGTGCTAGTGACGTAATACGGTATATATGGGGTCACTAGCACATTATGTAACTAATAATATTTCGCACTTTCTTTTCTCTAATTTATAAATGACAGAACTGGACTAAATGCAAATGAATACCAATCCATCTGTTAACCTAGTTAAGGTTAAAAATAAACTCTTTAGAATGTCTGTAATTGTTTGACAGTTTGAAAATCTATAAAACAGACCAACATTAATAATGTATTTCGTATTCAGATTTCAAAAATCGAATAATTGCTTGTACTCAGCTCATAATATGCTCTTATATTTTAGAAATCCAATAAATTTTTGATGTCGCCAGCGATCTATGCATTTAAAACAAATGTCTTTAGGTTATTTTTCTCGTTAGACTCATGTCGCTATTTACAGCTTTTCCTATCATTCATATACGAATCCATACATTTTGTTCACCCAAACAAAAATCAATCAATAAATAGCATTGGTAATGTTTTGTTATAAAATATAACAAAACAGACATATTATATGACTTTTATGACACTACAATAAAGACGTCACACTTGTCAGCCGGCAGGACATAAAATATGTATAACTAATGTAGAACAATGGTGTTGATTGAAAATAACACCATCCAGGCCGTTTTTTTTTTCATATAATTTGCATTACCAATAAGTAACAAGTTCTGAGTCGAATCCGATACCGTTACCAATAGAATATGTCACATGCAGTTCATGGTTGTAGTTCTTCCTTATTACTCCCTCCACTTTCTGAATAACCTCTACTAAATATGAGTGGAAAAACCAGAACGGGTTCAAACAGAATGATTCTGAATGCAGCGAAAATTTGCTACATATGATAGGTACGACTTTATCAAATGACAATACGATTAATAAAAGCAAAGCAAATATTGTAGCATAATAAATTAAGGCACGGTCAGCGATGTCTAGGGTGTGTTCTACTAGCCAATATGAATATTATATTATCTTATAGGGTGGAGGAAGAAGTTAGAGAAAACTTTCAAGGTAAAAAAATTTACTCGCTCAATATAAATGATATTTACCGACGTATTTCAAATTGTCTTTAAGTAAAAAGGTATTTAAGTAGTTTATTCTCTAATAATAAATATCATAAGATACAGTGCGGGGCATTGGTCAAATAGTAAATAATAAATACAAACCACAAAACATCAAAATGTTAAAATACAATATGCTATTATACTAGTCACGTCGTTTTCAAAGTAGTTTGTACATCTAACAAACATTTAATATTTCCCCTGGAAATCCATTTACGTAATGACATAACAAAAATATACCCAAGAACATTGATACGTTATAGATCAAACAAACAAACGAAGCTTCCTGTTTATGGGATGGATAATGAATGTGCAAAATGACAGGTTTACGTAGTTTTTTTATATCACAAATATCCCTCTTTATCGGATAACATATTTTCATTATAATACAAATAGTTGTGTAATTTCATATAAGTTAATTCAATTTTGATAACAAACGTAATATAAAGCAAGTTAAGAAAATAGTAACTTTTGTTAACTAGTATCCCATTTGTATCTTATGTGACAAATTGGAATTTGTGTAATACAACAACGCCTAAACATGCGTCTCTGAGCTGTTTAGGATTAAATTAAATCTAGTGTAATGAAAAAAAAAATGCAATACAACGTTTAAAAGAAAAACACCTCCTTTTGATCTAAATATGCTTCTTAGGTGTACATAAGGTTTAAAAACGTCATGCAATATATGACGACAAAAAAGCGCCTTATATTAAACAAAACAACAACACTATGCATAGCATCTGAGGCGCTTTTCTGTTTTAACCTTGATCATAACACTCACAGTCTAGTATTTCAAAGGGAATGATGTATGAGTAGAGAATTTTGCCCAAACAGACATGGGAATAGCATCAATAACAATAACATACCTTCCCAGGAAAGTACGTAAGTATTTTGATAAGAAATCATCATCTGGAGTTCGAATTTCAATTTGCCCTTTGACCTTGCTTGTTTGAATTACACTCTTTTTATATAGTTAACTTTCCAATTTCGTTTGGGAAATAGTAACACAACACCTGTTTCGCCATGAGCCATCCATACTATTTTTGTTAAATGATATGTGAAATACTTATATTTCAAATTATATCGATTTTCTTTTTGTGTAACATTTTCCAAAGAATATTCTTTTTTTTTGTTATTTGGCTGTGAATTATACGTTTTGTTTTAGTGGAACCAGTGGACAACCTGCTCTATATTTCATCAGATGATTCAATTTTAGCTCGTGCACAAAACATACGCAATCAAAGCATATTAGATACAACTGTGCCTTCAACTTCTAGTGATAACCAAATTTACCAGATGCAACTTCTTAACGGAGGCTTAGGTAAATTGTATCTGTATAAAATTGCGAAGCTGGTTTTTATGTTCTTCTTGTTTGTGTAAATATTTGAATACAGTATATTTAAAAAGAATGAAATAACATGATTTATCGATTATCGATCTACGGTTCTTAAGAAAATGTGTTGTATTCTAAGACCCATTATTGATAATCAAGTGAGTTGTTTCATGAATAACCATTTACGCTTATGACTAACTGTGAACTTATATAGACGACATATCAGTCGTCAAATGTGTAGCAGGATCTGTTAACCTTACAAAACATATATAATTTGAATGAAAGGGGCTCATATTGACCGTTTAGTCTAAGTTTAAATGATTTCCTTTTAAATGTTGTATAGTTAATGTCTGTTCTCTTTTATATACATCTGAAAATCCTGTATATACATACTCTGTCATGATAAACTTGTTTCAATCACAAGGTTGGTCATTCAGTCGACTTTCAGGTATACATGTAGTTGTCAAATTGGACACTGTACCACTTGTTGAACTATAAATTAACTTTATTTAACATAATGAAATGCCTAGACAAATTCAGGATTATGAAAAATGTTCTGAATTCGTGTTATTTGGTTGAGCCTTCCTTTTTGGATTGATCATAAAGTTCTGTTTTATTGTTTTTTTTTAAATTTTGTTGATTTTTATATGCGAATCATTCATAACAATGATCTTGTTGTAATCTATATTTGTTTTTTGTTTGTTTTTTTGAACGGTTCAGGAGATTATTATATAAATACCTACTTTGTCTATGTATCCTCGTATTTCTAAAAGAAAAAAAAAAACCTTTAGGACAAAAACACTCATAAATTGAGCATTTCAATGACTTTGCATAGATAACTGAACTAGACACACATTAATTGTTGTTCATTTAACTTTCCTCATTAAATTCTTCAGAGTTTGTTTTCAAAATGGTTCTCTTGAAAACACATGTTGAAATGAAACACCTTTCTTAGCAGAATATTGATATGTTATCATTTGTTATTCTTCATGACACTTTGAAACATATTTTACTTTAGCAAATGGTCGAAGATCGTGTACTTATATAAACAGGGGCGCGGTATCGGCAGTGCTTAACCCTCAGGTAACTTAAATAACGACTATTTCTAAAGTTTATTCTCGGCCGAACATAACTTATATGACCTTTCAACATAAGCACGAATGAATTTTAGACACACGTGTCAAATATCTCACTTTCTTACTAGAAAAAAAAACGATAAGTATGCATCTTTGATATTAAAATAATTGTTTGTTTGAAATCAGCGGGACAATTGTTTATGCACAGTATTGATGATCAACATTAAAAGATTAAAAGAACGTTCTGCAAGGTTTGTTTGTCAGTTTTGTGGCAGGATTGACTTCAAGAAAAATGATTGTTCTGTAAAAGCAAAGCATGTGCTTTACTGTTGTAAAAATAACTCTCCTATCTGTTCAAAAGTTACAAATATGCCATTTGTTTGATGTGTTAGAACTGCAAATTTTGCAATTTGTAACAGGACTAGCCGTTGATTTATTTGATTTTTTTTATATCCTAATTTAACAATCCCGTAACCTTCGTTTTTTACACGATATGACAGTCTTTTTTCATGTCTTGTATTTGTTTATGGAATACTTTTGATTCATTTCAGATTGATGATCCAAGTCTTAATTATTCGGAAATCACATTCAACACAGCACCTACAATGCGAGATGCCGTCATACATGGAAATGTTAACAGAACAATTTATTCTGAAATAGATTTAATGGCGGAACCTGTAGCTCCACTTTCCAGTAGCGAAAGTGAATACGACGAAAGCGATGATAGTGATACTTTACCTATGTAAATGTATATTGTTGATAGTTTATACATACATGTTGTGTAGAGAAAAGAACGAATCACATACATACATATATACAGTCAACCCTGTTATGAGACCACTTAAGAGAGATAAAAAATGTGATCTTTTATTACAGTTCCAATCTATATGAAATGAACTTTAGAAGGATCTAAAATCTTATTAAACAGGTGTTTGCTTAAACATTGTTAAATACAGGTGGTCTTTTGAGCAGGTTTGACTGTATTTCCTTAGACTAATGTTGTTCTTAATAGCATGGTAATGTATCTTTTATTAGTTAATATGAATATTTTTTTTAGTGTTTAGTATTTTTTTGTTAAATCTAGTTAAAGTACCACATACCTTTTTCATATATTTTTATTATAGTTTTTCTTGTTTGTTAATATGCTTTGTCTATATGCCTTTTTGTGTTTCCTTGTGTCATGTGACTATTATGCATCCCATCACTGTGTTTTAGGGATATGAACTGTAAGCATGCACAGAATATATTTCTTGGCATTGTAAAGCCACTGACGGTAGCATAGGAGTGTAAATTAAAAAATGATAGAATGTGTTCATACTTTGCCAAAACGTAGTATATTATATGTTATTCAGGTCTCCGAAAGAGTACGTAATGTGATATACTCTTTGACCCGCTGGCGAAAGATTAAGGTATCCTAAGCCTGGAATGTCACATTATATATCATGTTTGAGATATAAATTACACATATATTACGGATTACATTGCATTAATTTGTTTTGTAGTACAAGATATTTGTTGAACATTCACAATACATTATTCATATTCATTATTATGTTTTGTTTTTCTTCTAAATATTTTTGGCAATTCATATAAATGTACCTTGCTAAGAATATACTATCCAAAAAAAAATTGAGATTTCTTGTTTTCTATTTGTTTTATTTGTTTGACTATATTCATAACATATCTGGTGACAAATCCAACCTAATATTTTCCGCGTGTGAAAAGGTTTTTGTAATTTGCTTTGAAAATGATTTTATCGTGTATGCTATGGTTTGTTTAACACATTAACACAATTTAACACTTAAAAACATAAATTCTTAGTATTTGGAGTGTATATTTCATGGTTCTATATTTAAAATGTATAATTGATGGGTATTGATTTCCCTATGTTAGCCTCTGACATTCTTGAAATGTTCTTTGTAGCTCAGAGTTTAACACTATGAAACATAGTTACAGATTTGTTTAATTAGTACGGGTTTTTGGTTCTATCTGGGTGAAACCGCCGAATATTCCCCAGCAATTTCCTGATTTTATACTGACATTTCTGTGTTGTTATTTAACACATTGGGTATCCGTAATGTAATATGTTTTTCAGGTCTCAGACAGGGTATACACAGTGACTTTCTCGCCTTAGAGTTCATTAGCCTTAAGTTGGGAATTGCACGGTATATACCCGGTTGAGACCTAATTTACAAATGTATAACGGATTCGCTCTGTCTTTATCTGTTTTACCGTGCAGATATTTGTTTAAAAGTCACAATACAGCATGTATGTTCACACCATGTATATTGTTTCTTACTATTTTGTGTTAACTATTTAAGTTCAACTTTATTTTCGTTTTGCCATTTTTTTTTTTTAAATGTTTTGAATAAAGGTTTTAGATTTAAAGTTGTGTGTTTGTATGTGCGTGTGCCTTTGTTTTAAACAACACATTTATTGAGAGAGAAAAAAACCTGATGGGTTCCTCATACGTGAAGGGTTTTGTAATTTACTATGATAATAATCTGATCGTGTATGTAATCATTTACTATTACACTTTATTAAACAACTAATAATACTGCCAAAAATGACTGTTTATTAAAAACCCTAACTAGACTAAATACAGACAAACTGGCCATTAATACAGGGCCATTACAGAAAAAAACAGGGCCATTACAGAAAAACAGTGTTAATATCAAATATAATAAATTTAACATGGCCGTCGATTTTCAAAACGGATAGTCTCGGAAAAAAAGGCATCGTTATTTCATTCTGTAAAATACGGTAATGCAATGGTTTTAGTAAAATCAATATTTCTAAAACCAGCAACCAACATTAGAGGAACCTTATATAGGGATCACTGTTCATCAAATTGTATGATTATATTGCTACATTATGATTATGCATAAACAAAGAATGGAAATAGATAATTTGTCAAATAAACAAAAACCTAACCTTAAAGCAGAAAACAGCTGAAGACCATACGTGCTTGCGTTCACAGATAAGTCGGCTAGTATTGGTTAACAATAAATAACCATTATAATACCGACTATACAATTGTGTGAACACATATGTTATGTCGCATGATAGATATTTTTGGCATTCATCATATGGCACTGATTGCTAAGAAATAGTATATTCAGGAACTAGTTTAACCTGTAACATAAATGTACGTGTCTGGGTGTATGATTTTCATTTTTAGTGACATTGTTAATCATAGTTAATCATTGGCTTGAAGGTTAGAGATTAATGTAAACTTGATCGTTGTAATAAGGTTTAAGAAATAAAGGCTCTAAGGAGCCTGTTTCACTGAATTTACTTTTTTGTAAACTGAATTTTACTTCTTTGCTCTATTTTTAGACATCGATCTTGTTGTTTGAAGGTAGGGTCATCAGTCAATGTTTTGTAAAAGAAATACTGATGATTGTGACCGGGTTTGGTTAAATTAGGCCCAGAAGTTTCAGACGAGAATTTTTTCGTACAAGTTAGCAGACGACGACGGACGACATACGACAAGTGATAAGAAAAGCTCACTTGACTTTTTAGGTCAGGTGAACTAAAACACTTGAATTTGCATTTTAAACAAGATGCTTGGAATCTGAATTAGACATGTCAACACCATTATTAAAACTCTCATATTTGCGGAAATATTTACAAAAGAAAGATTTGAAGTCATCATAATGATTGATGACCTGACGTTTTAGTCCTTAAATTGTTTCTTCTTACATGAATGTATAAGATAAGCACATACTCAAACTACTGTTACTTTAACATATACCTTGAAAATTCTATATTTTTTTCTATAAAACATAGTCTTTAACTATGGTCAAATGTTTGGGTTTTTTTTATAAAGGAGATGCATATACTTGGATGTTCAACGGCAAGACAAAAATATTATGATGTTCTCGTTAATTTGACAACATGTGTATTTTGTTTCTAGGGTCAAATGTAATTGGTTTGAAATTGTGTTACTCTGTTACTATTGTTTAATGTGCCCATTTATTCATTTTTTCCCTATCTAACTATGCCTGCAATATGGTTCATTAATGGCTTATATATTGACTTAAAGGACTGAAGTTTATGAAAATTAAAAATGCAACATTGTGTAGCCTACACATTTCTTATCCCAGGCAAAGAGTGCTTTAGCCGTGTTTGGCACAATTTTTTTGGAATTTTGAGTGCTCAAAGCTATTAAAAATTGTATTTGTTTGGCTTTATAAATATTTTAATATGAGCGTCTGTGATGATTCTTATGTAGACAAAACGCGTCTGGCGTACTTAATCATTATCCTGGTACTTTTTATGACTATTCACAACACTGGGTCGATATCACTGCTTGTGGACGTTTCGTCCCCGAGGGTATCATCAGTCCAGTAGTCAACACTTTGGTGTTGACATGGATATCAATAATGTGGCCAATTAAATCAACTTTAAATTTTTAGAAAAAACTGAGGATGTTTTATCCCATGCAAAGAATACCTTACCCGTGTATTGGCACTCACACCACATCTGCCTTTATCTATTTGCTATTTTTTTTGGAATTTTGGATCCACATAGTAATTCAAATTTGTACTTATTTGGCTTTATTAATATCTTGATATGAGCGTTACTGATGACTGATGAGTCTAATGTATACGAAACGCATGTCTGACGTACTAAATTATAATCCTTGTACCTTTTGTACTCTTTGAAAACAAATACAGATGGAGGAGAATCGCATTTATTTTGATGTTAAGTATTTTCCTAAACAATAGATTTAGATCTCCTCTGTATTGACCCAATACAACAATTCTAATTTCAAAACTGAAAAACAGAGTTATTTACAAGGATGCATTTGGTGGTCAGATCTATTTTTATGAAACATTATATCACGGGCTGGCACAAAACACTTAATGATTAATTATTATGACAGTTTATTTACGAAATGAATTGTTTTCAGAAATGAATAATGGAAAATATTATGTCATTGTCAATAGGGAAACATTTGTTTAAACTATATATGTATATCTAGGAATGACAAACCCGGCAGATAAAGCTAACATCATAGCACCAGGTATATATATATAATTTATGTGATTCATTCCGTTATTATATTCTTAAGAGGTATTTTTTTTTAAATCTTATTTTTTATTGCTTCATGTAATTATTCAACTATAATCTAAAATTCACAAAACTCACAACAAATATTAACTCAGATTGGTAGGAGAAAAACAATTCAATGCAAATGGTTGAAAAGGGTGTGTATATGCATATTTTTAGTAAATCTATCAGTCTTGGTAATTAAAATGTTATACTGAATCAATGCGATATATGTTGTATTTCAATATTAAATAGATATGCCATGTTATAGACGGGTATTTGCGAGTCAAGGAACTGTGAATTTCTTGGAGCCTCCTTGTACCAACAAATCAACAACTGGCATTGTTATATGAGGTGTAATAACCAAATTATAGTAACCTCAGTTGTCATCTTTATTTATGATACAAATGACTTTTTTTTTACAGATATCATGACTTTTTGTTGCTGTATTTTGAAGCTGTTGGTGATGTCACACATCTGTTCTGCAGGTAATGGGTACAGTATCTCGACATTGTTTGAAATTTTGTGGACCAATTAAACAAAGATATGAGTTTTATTTTCAAATTTTATTGATATATTTTAAATACATATATAAAATTTGTTGATCGATCTCAATCCAGATTACTTAACAACCGTCGCAACAACGAAGCACATTAGACATGCATATATTCAATAAAATCAAAACTATTCGATGAACTTACAAATTTAAAAAAAAAGGATATAAACCAGATTACAAATTTTGTAAGGTACATCCGCATTTAGTCTTCAAAAGACTCATCCGAGATACTCGATAAAAAACGTATGAAGTTGAACAACATTGGGGCAGGGCCTATATTTAAGAAGATTTTACCAAATTCAGCTAATAGTGGTGTGAATTTAACCATAAAAAATGGTAATGCAACCACATAAAGTATTGTTTAATTATATATCGTTCGAAAGCTACAAAGCTGTACTATCTGTTTTGCCCGGTCGTAAAACAAATCATAGATGGAATTTCCGTCAAATCAAGATCAAAGGTCAAAGACAAATAAGTGCATATTTTCAAAGATGTCAGCTTGATTGCATAATATGATTTCTGTTTGATACATGCAAACAATTTTAACTTTTAGCAGAGATGTCAAGAGTCATTAATGAAACGCATTTTGTTAATAAAGCGTGTTTTAATAGACAGCACATGTGTCCTGAAATTCGAGTTAAAGTTAACAAAATGAGTGAAAACCAAAAGTTTTCTTTCTGATGCCAATGATTGAATGTTTATTTATGACCTTTGACCTTGATGTAACAGACAATACACCGTACGAATTGTTTACGACCTTGCAACACATAAAGTACAGATAATAAGCTTTCGAATGATATACAATACGGCGGTGTGATGGGTGGATGTATTAAAGTCGTTAATTAAGTGTCTTTTTGAAATATGTCACTCGCCTATAAGGCAATCTATCCCGAGGATAGTAATTCCTTTGCATTGAACAATTCAAATGATAACATACCAAATATTGATTAAACTATGATACATACTCATTTAAATAATTCCTGGATTTTCAAGTAAAAACTTAAAGCAGTTTGTTTTAAAAGGATGTTTACCATGTGTCTTTTGGTAGTTCATTCCAAAAATTTAGGCCAAAATATGAAAAAGATCTTCTAAATGTGTTTATTCTTGCCTTTGGTATATGCAGTAAAGGGGTAGTATTTGATCTAAGTTGCATTCCATTTTTATTTTTAACAATGGTAGGCATATCGCTATTCATTACATTTAGTTTTGGTTTTCTTCAATAAAATATAATTCATTTTATATTCTAATTCGCCAACTCAAACGAATATAAATTATTTCATAAATAAAACAACACATAAATATGATAAGTGTGCCTACAGCTGTAGCAGCCTTTTATATTAACTTTATAACATTCAATATGATTCTCAAACTAAAGTCCTTCACTTAAAATTCAGGCACACCTCCAATCCAATCATACAATAGCACAGTAATATACAGTAACACAATCAAAAAATATCTACAAAAGAGGAAAAATTCATATTAATATAATGTAATATATGCATATATCCCATTGACGATAACCGTCTAATAATAGGGTGGGTGGGTGGGTAAACATAATAACGAATGCTGCTACGTTGAACTATAGGCAAACTTCGAATAACTTAATTTTCTTAAACTAACCCCTTAAGTAATACTTAATCATGCTTTTCACGAAAATCATGAGGGCATATACCCGTAAAACCGGCAATACGGGTATATGCCATCCAATCAAATTGAACGTAAACACACACCATGTGCTTGATATAAACACATACACGTGTTTATAGTAAACAATCACTTTACCGTTACAACGTCATGTGACTTAATACCTTTAATAAATATATTTGTATTTATTAGGGTTACCTTTCAACATAACAGTGCAAGGATCAATCATGATGAACGGAAACGAAGTAGTTCGTGGAGTCGAGGGGAAAAATCTAACGATCGTCTGTATTGTCGGAAAACCACATGTAGAGACACTCGTTTTAAGTATAAATGGATCAAATACTATAAATGAAGGCAGTGATCGTATCACATATTCCTTCATTCCAACAAAACTGGACAACATGAAATTATTTACATGTTCTGCCTACAGTTCATTATTAGTGAATCCGTTATCAAGCGAAGTACGGTTGGATATTCAGTGTAAGTTAAAAGTTAAGACAATAGCAACCTAACCCAAAGAGTAAACACAAACTCACAAAACCAAAGGACATTTACATCAACAGTTATAAAAAAGAAACAACACGAACGCCACTAAAAACCGGTAGAGAAATCAGGTATTCCGGAAGGGTAAGCATTTCCTGACTCGTATACGGCACCCGTCGTGTTATTTATTTGTTCAGTTCGGTAATGATGGAAGGTTATTATGACTGAGGAAGAATATCAGATATGATTTCTGACACACTTGTGTCATAATGGCCAATCAGCTCGTGATAGGGACTGTAAAATTTCTTGAGTGATGACCTTAATTTGATTGATGCATAGCCATGTAAATCATTAAAGTTAAAAGTATTTTAAGTACTGTTTTAAAACAAATCCAGAATATGCATTACGTATTTCCTTTAAATATGTGATGTCATTAAGATATTAACCTGAACAATACCTATTTTTTTACAGATTCTCCAGTTGTTGAAATAAGACGCAAACTAACGAAAAGCAAATTAATACTTATCTGCAATCCAAGCGGAAACCCTGATAATTTTACGTTTGGTGATTGGGAACAGTGGTCTGAATTCAAAGAACATATTCGAAATATTCAGGGGTCGAGTGGTGGTATGTTGATAATGAAATACACAACGGACAACAGGTTAGACGAAATTGACGGCATTTACACTTGCAAAACTTCCAACGGTATATATGGTATAAATGGACAACTGTACCAGACAGGATCAATTCTCATAAACAATAAAGGTAGCGTATACACTCATCTTTATATGCATCAAACGCAATTATATTTACTTTAAATGTGTTGAAATGTCATTTATGCTAGGCCTAGTAGCATGCATGACATTTCAAAACATCCAACAAACATTCAAAAGAAACATCAGTTTGTTTGACGCATGCATCATTATAAATTTTTCTACGATAATGTACCGTTAGAACAAGGCATTGGGCTAGATGAGAATAATACAAACTGTCATGGAATGCTAAATTATATGTTTGCAAAAAATCCTTTTATAATGTCCGTTTATCAACTGCACGTCAAAGTAAGGTCTACAGCGGTGAAACTGATGATAGCTTTATCACCAGAGACCTAATGTGTTCATTGCCAAACATAAACAATAACATTTAAATATTATGATTACATAAAAGTAGATAAACGATATACAGCCGAATTAAGTCATACAGCCGAACAACTATCACAGCAAAGATCGCATAGTGTAAAAAGTAATAGCAAATATAACATATAATACCCTTTAAGTTAAACATACTGACTTTGGAAACTCGAATAACAGTTTGCGACAGCGAGCTCGTTTCTTATGATTTATGACAAATACAATTGAGAATTAAAACGGGTAATGTGTCAACAAGACAACTACCCGACAAAGAGCAAGAAACATTTCAGTTTTAAATGCTAAAATGCTAATAATCTATATTAATTTTATTTTAGTTCCACCGAAATTTGTGAATTCCAATAAGCAAATTCAATTTGGCCGTTACGGTAAGGAAACGAACTTGACAGTGTTGGTGTACAATAAGTATGGAACATTAAAAACAAACCTATTACAACGGAATAAGACTCTAAATATACATGGACTACAGAGGAGTATTATTATACATGAGATGGTCCAGGATGTAAACATAACAGTGGCTTGTATACAAATAATATTCCAACTGACGCTAAATAGAAAAGAAGACTGTACAGATTATACAATCGAAGCTTGCAACAAAAAGGGTTGTAATGACCTGATGGTGAAGATAAAATGGGGAAGTAGGTTTAATCACTTATAAATTGTGTATGTATTTATGTATTGAAGACACCTGTATAAAAGTATCAATTGCATTATGGATACGTTACACTCTTATAGATACATCGTACTAATTTCACACATGGACATCTGTAATTGCACTAACACTTTTCTATACAAATAAGTGAAATACTTTTTTAGATTTTACCAGTAAAAAAAACCATCATTTAGAAAGTGTGAATATTTACCCATGTAGTCAAGTAAAGTTTTTTTCAATTAATTTGCAGACTGTGTTTGAGCTTTGTATTGAGCAATACATTTAGGGACGTTTCGTTTTGAATTTCTTCGGAGATCGGTATTTTTGTTTTACTTTATAAAACCTGCATCATAAATATGCAATTCATAACCTACTCTTACTTGATAGATATATTAATTGGACTTAACCTAGTATTAATGAATATTAACTTGGTGATCTGTTATAAATTTATTAAATTTTTTTTAATTCTTTGAGTATTTTCTTTTTACGAAACAGATCAACCAGAGCCTCCCACAAATATGTCAGTAGTTCCATTTGAAAGATATTTGACAGTATTTTGGTATCGTGGATACAACGGGGGTTTTCCGCAGACGTTTTTCATAGAATATAGACGAGACATAAAGAAAGTATGGAGACGGTCAGAACCTGTTTTTGATAATATGCAGGCTAGAATGTCAAATACTCTGTTTAACTTGAGCCCACAAACTCGATATCTTGTTCGAATACTGTCAACAAATGCAATTGGAGAAAGCGAGAAGACGGCTGTTTCATTTATAATGACTTTAGGTGAATCATTATACAACATTAAGTAGCTTTATTTTAATATGTTTCTTCCATGTTTTCATAAACAGCACCGTGTTTATATGGAGTGTACGGAGAGGAGATGCTATATTTTTTCTTAAAGTGAGTAAGAGGGTAAACAAACCATCAAAATCACCTTTAGTCTAAAGCTTATCATGCTAATTGAAAAACAAGTAAAGAAGATAATGAATGGATGATCATAATCAAATTTATAGAGTTCAGTAAGCAGTAAAGTTGAAACTATACGAAAAAAGAATAAAAGAACGACCTCACGAAAAAGGCTTAAACTCTTTGGTTGGTTATTAACAATTTAGCAAATTAAAACAACTAAATTATATCTTCTTTAGAGGCTGGATGTATAGAGACACACACAAGCTAATGTGTATCTATAAAGAAGTCGCTTCTCACTTTCTTACTTGTTTTTGACTTTTAGCTATCTGTCAGTAACTGCGAGTACGCTCAAATCCTACTTTCTTGTTAATTTGACCGGTTGATACTATTTGTTCTGTTTTTTTGTTCTTTTATATTAATATGGATCTTGTCAGGAATCTGATGTACAGTAGTTGTCGTTTGTTTATGTAATGTATACGTGTTTCTAGTTGGTTTTCCCGTTTGAATGGTTTTACACTAGACATTGCTGGGCCTTTTAAGCTAATTGTGCGGCGTGTGCCAAGGCTCCGTGTTGACGGCCGTGCATTTAGCTATTGCTTACTTCTATAAATTGTTATTTGGAGGGAAAGTTGTCTCATTGGCGCTCACACAACATCGTCTTATATTAAGTAAAATTGACGGTACCAATTTTCTTGCATTTAAATGTGTAAATGATTAACATGACGTGTTTCAAATGTAAGTATAAATGTTTAAATGTGTTTATTGATTTGTCATTTAAATCTTTCACAATTAACTTGATAAATGAATACATAAATTACAGTTTCATATTGTTGTTGCACTAGTAATAGAATAGCAGTGCCAATTTATTATTTCTAAATATATCTAACATTTTTCAGCCACTAATTCCACAGTTGAAAAAACACCACCTGTTCAAGGCATCGTCATTGTAGTACTAGTCTTAGTTAAAATAGTCATAGGATTGGGAATCGGAGTATTTGTTCGTAAGTCTACAATATTTTTTTCTGAAAATTTCAGTGTTTAAAAATATCTATAATAAAAAAGAAAATAACACTGAAAATATAAACATCATATGCAAAATATATGACAATGCTTTACACAATTTGTTCACAGAATTGTGCAAATAGACGACTACACGTACAGTAAAATTAGCTTACCTATTCCATATGCCTAGAATATGAATCTCTAAACGTGCCTTTACATTTTAACATTAGCATTTTCAATGGTCATTGCATAAATATTGAACATAACGTTGTTATCGTATTGAAACAAGGTTTGAAAAATTCTTTGAGATTAGCACTGTATAACAAAGAAAAAAAGAAGAAAAAAGAATAAAAAAAGAAGAAATTATTCTCTTTGAATTTTTCAATTTGTAGGCTTCTTGAAACAGAAGACCAATAAGAGGTTTGTTTAGTTATTTAAAGAAAACAAAATAGGTATATATTAATACCATCCCAGCCGATATTGAGGTTTATGGGCTAATAAATACAAGAAACTCAAGTGAACTGGTTTCATCTGAGTTTCACGTGAATTTGGAAGTGAACATAATATGAATTTTGAAAACAAAGTATTTCATCACGGATGAAAAATACCATAAAGGGACATTTAAGGATGTTCGCTTGTCATGTTTCGGAGTTTCTGTCAGATTTGCAGAATCCACTGGTAATATCCATTTGAATGCCTAATGCAATTTAGCCCATTACCCCCCATTTTTCCTTGTATAAATCGTTCACATAATTATATAGTTATAAGCCATGTGTAAAATTCTTATGAAATCGTTGTTATTATATAATACTTTTTGAGAACCTAAACTTGTCAATGATCAAGGTAGGAAAATTCAAAAGAGAACATTTTCCCACCACAATGTCAATGGCTAATATCTCGAAAACAAGCATACTTACCTATATATTGTTTACTCTGATGGTTCCTTTATTAATCCCCTCTCTGTATGTAATAATGTTATGAACAGCTTGTTATTATGAAACTGAGTAGAGAAATTCCTTAATCTTGTAACGTGAAAATAAACTGACATTGCGAACACTAACAAAAAGACAAACAGACAAACAATTGTCCGCAAAACACAACAAACAAAGCTACAACCGAAGCAACACGTACCACCCCAAAAACTGGGGGTAATCTCAAGTATTCTGGAAGTGTAAGAAAGCACATCACCCTTCACATGTGACACCAGTCGTGTTGCTCGTATTAGTACAAACCCGTTACAAATCTTACTCTGTAGAAAAATAATTGTAATTACGACATTAAGAACATTTGATTAGAATCAAAGAGATAACAATATTTCTGGAAAAGTTTTGTGCACATGACGTGAAAATGGGGTTGCTCTTAGGTGTCCCAACATTATGACATTAAGAGCATAACCGCTCAGTGAAACAAATATATCATAATAGTCAAACAACTTGCAATGGCGTCCGTAAATTTACGAAGGGATAATTTTAACTTCAACACGTTAAACTCTATGATTAATTGTTTCCTTGTATGACAAACAACTGTGTGTCAAGAACATACAAGCATGGGAATATGGTATCAATTTGGAGATACTAATTTCGTAAATCATCAACCGTTTGGTCTTGATTCAAAGTTTACATAGTAGTCTGTTTTAATTGATAATGTAAATAGCTGCTGCATATTTGCACAAATATAAAAAAAATGGAGATTGTGGATTAACGCTAACTAAACCGTTAGTCCTCATATAACTTTTAAAATATGTATACATGTATCATTAACAAAAAGCTCTATGGAGCAAGATGCCATTTTTTGGCAGTACAATTAATATAACCGTTCACTTCATCGGTAACCTATATTGTTTATCATTATTTTCAAATAAGCTGTATTTACACTAAACAATTGTAAAATGTAGGCGATTTCTGTATTTCAGTTATTTTTGTCGATAACACTTATATTTCTTCTATTAGTTCAACACAAAAAGTACCTTAACAAAAATGAATTCTGCTGTTGAAGGCAGATTGTGAGCTGAAATAATCGGTGAACCCATAATTTCATTTTATGTTTCTATTAAGTATATGATAAAGTTCATTCATAGAATAAAATAGACACATCCTAAAGTAAAAACAAATATAAAAATAGACCTGCGAGTCACCTTAAGCATGTAATGCATCACTTTTTCCCGAATTCTGCTTCCTTATTATATTTTTTTACGCATGTTTCATCATTAGGATAATCACAGCTGCAAATGTCCGAGCATCGAAAGCGAGTAATGACGACAGTATTGTTTATGAAGAAATACTTGAAGATGAAAACCACCAGACACCATCCCAAGGTACACAAATGACAAAAATTAGTAATTTCTTGCGTCCGAAGCGCTTTTCTGAATTTACCTTCATCAGGAACGCCAAAATCCTATCATTTGAAATCTGAAGATGTATAAGTACCGAAACCGTTGAAGAGCTATATGTCAAAAATATCTAAAATAAATAACCAGATTCATCGACAGCAAATCTTGCCTGTGGGAATTAGTTTAGACGAATCGGACAACCCGTTGTTGGGTTGCTGCCCCTCAATTGGTAATTTTAAGGAAATTTTGCAGTTTTTGCTTATTATCTTGAATATTATTATAGATAGAGATAAACTGTAAACAGCAATAATGTTCAGCACAGTAAGATCTACAAATAAGTCAACATGACCAAAATGGTCAGTTGACCCATTAGGAAGTTATTGCCCTTTATAGTCAATTTTTAACAATTTTCGTAAATTTTTGTAAATGTTTAGAATATATTTTTAGTATATATTTTCCACTGTAGTTACTGGGCCAAGTTTATTATAGATAGAGATAATTGTTGCAAGAAGAATGTCCAGTAAAGTATGATCTCTAAACACATCATGATCATCAAAACACAATTTTGTCATGACGGTATCTGTGTCCATTGTTTAATATGCGCGTAGACCAAGGTGAGCGACACAGGCTCTTGAGAGTCTCTAGTTTAGAAAACAATGCGATTTAAAGTTTTCAATAATGATAAAATGTCATTACATAACGATATTTGCTTAATGTATTGATGCAATATGTTATGCTGGTGTAGTTTCAGAATTAATTGAAAACGTCTTATTAAAATTCATTTCAGAAAACGAAAATCCGATTTTGTCAACAGTCAACACAATTGGTGTTGAAAAAGGATATAAAGACACCGTGTCATCAGCAAATGCATTAGTAGCGTCAGACAATAACATCGAAGATGTGGACAATGATGATGGAATATACGCACAACCATACCAATCACTGGTGGTACCATATGGTGCTGACGACGAAAAGGTGAATCTCATAACAGAACAGAACTCAATCTACGAGAATGACAATTCTTTGGAAAATTCAGCTGATGAAGTTTCTCCTGGATTCTTACAAGACACTTCAACGGAGGATCAAAAACTACCTGTTTATGAGAATGTAAACCACCAGACATCATCACAAGGTACACACATTACATACATTTTCGATAGAAATAGTGACATGCGAATTTGAGGAGTAGGTTCAGTAAGACCTATTTTTGGCCCCAACATGTAGCAGTTTTACAAAATTGTGAAAATGTAGTTTTTTAGCTATTTACTGGAAAGTAGATTGCATCTGGTATCTTTCTTTCCCTCTAAAATCTTCACAAATTTAGCATTTTAGTTAAATCTTAGACGGTTTCCGTCTAAAATGAATGTGGCCGCATTCGTATTCATTCATAATATGTAAATGTAAGTTGTATTTGATGATATTACATAACATATATAAATCTCGAGGATGAAAACAGATGCGGACACTTTCATTTTTGAGAAGAAAACATCTGAAAAGTGACGTTTTTGGCATATTTGATAGATTTTGCATATTTAAGCTTGAATTAGAGCGTTTTTAATAACTAAATCAGTTAAAATCTTTCACATTAACAAATTGAATCAATTGAAATAGACACTTATGTGTTCAAAAAGTGTCCAAAATCTTTCGTTTGATGAACCTGACATTTGATGCTAAAATCGGCTCTACCGGACCTGCTCCTTTGGTCCTTTTAGTCATTAACAATATCTTGACAAAACTTTTTGTTCTATGACATCATAGAAGTTAAATTATCAGTTTTTATATTTAGAAAATCACGTTATTTCTTTGAATCTAAATTGATTCTTTTCAATTAAACCGATTAGGAAAAACCAACAGTAGTATACCGCTGTTTGACAGTCATCTATCGATTCAGAGAAAAACCAATTCGGGTAACAAACTAAAACAACGAATCAACAGTAACACTAAAGTGCAACCAAAAACTAAACGACAATATAACAAACAGAAACGAACTATAAGATAACAACTGCAATTTTTCTTACTATGTATAGAACATTTTTAGAAAACAATACAATTTTATGTTTTCAATAATGATAAAATGTGATAACATAAGGATATTTGAGTAATGTAATGATGCAAAAATGTTACGCTGGTGTAGTTTCGGCATTCAATGAATATCTATTTCAGAAAACGCAGATCTGATTTTGTCAACAGGCAACAACATTGGTGTTGAAAAAAGAGATAAAGACACCGCGTCATCCGAAAATGTATCAGTAATGTCAGACAATAGCATCAATAATGCAGACAATAATGATGGTATGTATGAACAACCCTACGCCTCACTGGTGGTACAAAGCCGTGCTGACAACGGAAATATGTACCTCATTACAAACCAGAACTCAATCTATGAGAATGAAACATTTTTGGATAATACAGCTAGTGAAATTTCTTCTGAATTTTTACAAGACAATCTACCGGGGGAACAAGAGTTACCTGTTTATAAAAATGTTGTTGAAAAAGAAGCATATTTGAATTACATTGTTGACGACATTGCATGATTTCCACTGTTTACACATTGATCCACAAATTAATAAGGCAGAATACATTAACTTAGTACTGGAACAATAGGATACAGGTTTTGAATCCGGAATTTTACGGAGAATTGTACATTCAAACATTGAGGTTTTATTAAATGTGTTCCTTGTTTTTATCAACCAATCAACATTTGCATGCGACGCATTTTCTTTTCAAGTTATTTTTATGTACAATGGCCTTTACATTTTGTAATATCTTATAATTAAACTATAAAAGTATTTTTTCTTGCCGTATTTGTGAAATGCATTTGATAGGCTTATTGAAAGAATTTAATTATGAGTAGGATGACAAATGTTGTGGTAGGCAAGAGGCGTCTTATCTGCATGGAGTACCAGTAGTCTTTCAAGGTTTTATATTAATTTTTTTTATTTTTTTCTGATTAGTTTTTTTAAGAAATGTTGTTTGTGCAATGTGTTTGTGAGATCTTATAGGAGTATTACTGATCGAGTCACACCAGTGTGAATAAGAAGTACATTGCCATACCAATTGCTTGATAAGATATATTCCTTTATATTTCCGACCTTTTATTATGTTGATCAGCTTTGAATAACTGTGACACTTTTCAATTTGTGTTGGTTGATGAAATATAGACTGTTTACAAGTTTATCATGTTTATGCCATTGCAAATTCAAATTCATTGAACGACATTCAGAATAATCCATATTGTTGAATTGATAACTCTTTTAGCCATGGCGTTGTCAGTTTATTTTCGATTTATGAGTTTGACTGTCCCTCTTGTATCTTTCGTCTCTTTTTTAGTCGTAGTTGTTTGATCAAATGTGTAATGATCAATGCTTCTGAAGCTACACAAAACATATAGATTTATTTTAGCCATTGTTCATCTACTAAATTGTCTATTCTTCTTACCAGTACACTTGGTACAATCAAAAACCTGATAATAAATTGTTCAAATAAGTTCTTCGAAAATAGTGGAATTAACTACTTTTGGGGTGTCAAGAACTCGTTGGAAGTAATTGATATAAATTGCATGCATATATTGGTGATTTTGAATCTGTTCACAATTTTGATTTTTCTACCCTATATACCATGTGTAATACCACATTGCCTCACATTCTCATTAATACAAAATTCACTCACCTTATTAAATGGGCATTTAAAAAGTCAGAATGTGAATATATATTTTCAAACTCTTTTAAGTCATTTTTTTAGTAGCAATAAACAAAAGAACTATGTCAATTTGATATACTTTGATACTATATCTGCCCTTGAATTTTTATAAGATAACATTTTTGTTCGCTTTGGAGATTCCGTATATCGTCAGGTTATCGGAATTCCAATGGGGACTTACTGTGCACCACTTATTGCGGACCTGTATTGT
The DNA here is from genome assembly GCA_019925275.1 of Mytilus edulis. NCBI lineage: Eukaryota > Metazoa > Mollusca > Bivalvia > Mytilida > Mytilidae > Mytilus > Mytilus edulis. Next base: position 91,950,485 of record CM034358.1, read on the forward strand.
ATTGCTATGAGTTACAATTGATGACAAAAATCAGCAAAGACCCAGCGAAACAACATCTGATACACAAATTTAATAATACTTTTAGATATTTGGATGATGTTTTGGCTCTCAATAATGACGACTTCAGTATGTATACTAAAAATGTATCCTGTTGAACTTACTTTAAATAAAGCTTATACTAACAATGACCACTGCCCTTTTCTCGATCTTGATATCTATATCACTAACGCTTAATACTAAAATTTATAATAAGAGATGATTTTTCATTTCCGATCGTTAATTATCCATTTTTAGATGGTGACGTTCCCTTGTCACCATCTTACGGTGTTTATATATCTCAACTAGTACGATTCGCCCGTGTATGTAACAATGTTCTAGATTTTAACTAGACAATTGTATGCATTACTGAAAAATTGTTACACCAGGGTTTTAGAAATCACAAACTAGTCAAAACATTTACTAAATTTGACTATCGGTATAAGGACATCATTCGTAAATATAGCTCAACACGTAGACTTCTTATACGTTCAGGTATTTCACATCCATTTTTTATGGAAATATTCTTTATAAAGCATAAAAATGTCAGTATTTACCTCAGAAACTAACAAAACCTTTAAATAGACTTATAAAAAAGGGATATAGTTACGATACTGTTCTCAGGTCATTAAAAATTGCATGTTTTGGCGTTAATATTGATTCACTTATAGGGTCTTTGCATCGGAACAAACACATTTATTCAAAAACCAGTTGTTGACATGACACGGGTTATGTTTTTCTCATATATGTTATGATGGTATGATACTAAACCCCAAACAGGAGGGATTGTGCCGGATATTCATATGATGAAATCATAATTTTTCAATCAGTTTAATTGAAGTCTAGAGCTGGCATGTCATTTAACTGCTAGTAGTCTGTTGTTATTTATGTATTACTGTCATTTTGTTTATTTTCTTTGGTTACATCTTCTGACATCAGACTCGGTTTTCTCTTGAACTGAATTTTAATGTGCGTATTGTTATGCGTTTACTTTTCTTAATTGGCTAGGGGTATAGGGGAGGGTTGAGATCTCATAAACATTTTTATAATCCTGGTACCTTTGATAACCATATTAACCCCGCCACATTTTGGCGCATGTCCCAAGTCAGGAGCCTCTGGCCTTTGTTAGTCTTGTATTATTTTTAATTTTAGTTTCTTGTGTACTATTTGGAGTTAAGTATGGCGTTCATTATCACTGAACTAGTATATATTTGTTAATGAGCCAGCTAAAGGACGCCTCCGGGTGCTGGAATTTCTCGCCACATTGAAGACTTGTTGGTGACCTTCTGCCGTTGTCTTTTTTATGATAGGGTTATTGTCTTTTTGACACATTCCTAATTTCCAATCTCAGTTTTATTAAATTTGTTCATCATGACACTTTGTCAGCTTTTGTAAGTTAGAAGAACATACAATGAAGAGTTTTCATGAATCTACTTAGAAGTTATTCGTTTGAGATTGTGACGCAGTGATGACTTCTGTAGCCATAAATTTGACTGTTTTACCTAGTATGTCTTTTTAATGCATAGTTGTAAATAAAATGGAATTTCATGCAACTCTGTTACTAGTGAAAGGATTTGCGTTATAAAACCAGGTTCAATCCATGATTTTCTACATTTGAAAATGCCTGTACCAAGTCAGAAATATGACAGTTGTTGTTCATTCGTAAAAATATCAAACCTAGCCTCCAAGCTATCTGAAAATGATCTTGGTAAAGATATCCATAACCTGTCGCAAGTTCTTTAAAACTAATAGTGACATAGATTTTTTGGAAACATATGTGAATGAAGTATCTTTTTCCAAAGAGTACTTAATGTATTTATAATGTTACGGCCAGAAATCGCCTTTAAATTGTAGCCAACAAAAGACACAAATCAATTATAAAAAAATTAACAAGATTTATTATACAAATGTTTACAAGAAGTATTTTACAAATATTACTGTCAACTTAACTGTCAAAATATGAGTCCAATCTTTTATCTTTATCTGTATCCGGATATCTTTCGGAATCCAATCTGAATATTACGGTCACAATCCAAAATGATGTTGTTTGTAGAATAAAAGTGTCAATCCAAATGCTATGAATATTAATGTCTATCGAATCGATGTCTAAGTCTAAGTCCAAGAGTAAGTACTAGAGTGAGTTTAACTTTAGTGTCTGTATATATATATATATAGTTGTCATGGAAGATTCTAGAACAGTCTATAATGGAACATCCTGGAAAGTTACAACGGAAGTTTCTAGTAAAATGTAAAAGTTTATATAACTCATCTTTTATTAGGATTATTCTGGAAAGTTCCAATCATTCTGTAATTGTTCCAGTGATTTCTAAACTGCACAGTTCTAAGATAATTCTGTAAACAACTATCAGGCCACACAACACAAATCAGGCCAACATAAATAAATACAATAATTACAATATCATAACACCTCCCCCTTAAAAGAAGTTTTAGTGTAACAAAAACTTATCATGAATAATATGAACAAAAATACATAGTATATACAAAGTGTTTTAATAAGCTCTAGATAAAGCATCTGCTATTACATTATCTTTACCCTTAATGTGTTTTACAATTACATCATATTCCTGTAACAATAAACTCCACCTAGTCAACCTCTGATTCTTGTTTCTCATTTTATGTATGAAGGTGAGAGGATTATGATCAGTACAAACAAGAATAGGATATACAGTGGGATTCAAATATACATCCAAATGTTGAAGTGCTGACAACATTGCAAAACACTCTTTTTCAATAGTTGAATAATTTTTCTGATGCTTATCTAATTTCTTAGAAAAATATGATATAGGTTTCTCAACATTATCATCTGTCTCTTGATATAAAACAGCTCCAATTCCTACATCGCTTGCATCAACGGCAAGTTTAAATTGTTTTTCAAAATCTGGAGTAATCAGAACTGGACTATTAATTAAAAGTGATTTGCTATTTTCAAAAGCGTTTTGACAATTTTCACTCCAGATAAATTTAGAATCTTTTCGTAAAAGATGAGTCAGTGGTTGAACCACAGTAGCAAAATTTGAACAAAATTTTCTGTAAAATCCAATCATGCCTAAATATCTCATAAGTTGTTTTCTATTAGTAGGAGGAGGAAATTTGGAAATAGCTTCCACTTTAGCCATAATAGGTTTCACTTGACCTTGGCCAACTGTATGCCCTAAATAATCAACAGTGGCCTGACAAAATTCACTTTTACCAAGATTAACAGTCAAATTTGATTGTGACAATCTATCAAAAGTATCATACAAATGTGTTAAATGCTGTTCCCAGCTATCACTACATACAATTAGATCATCAATATAAGCATAACAACAGTTTAAATCTTTTATAACATTATTGATCATTCTTTGAAATGTAGCTGGTGCACTTTTCATGCCAAACGGCATTACAGTATATTGAAATAAGCCATCTGGTGTAACAAAAGCTGATATTTCACGAGCTCTCTGTGTCAATGGAACTTGCCAATAACCTTTCAACAAATCAAATTTGCTCACAAATTTTGCTTGACCAATGTTGTCAATACAATCGTCTATCCTTGGAATCGGATAGGAATCAGATTTAGAGACTGAATTTACTTTTCTGAAATCAGTCACGAAACGAAAGGTTTTATCTGGTTTTGGCACAAGGAGACAAGGAGAGCTCCATTCACTATTACTCGGTTCAATAATATCATTGTCAAGCATATATTTAATTTCTTTTCTCATAACTTCAAGTTTGAGTGGATTGAGCCGGTAAGGATGTTGCTTAATTGGAGAAGTATCTCCTACATCAACATCATGACAAACAGCAGTGGTTTTGTTTGGCACATCTGGAAAAAGATGTTTAAAAGAAAATACCAAAGTTTTTATTTCTTCTCTACGATCAAAAGACAGATGTGCAAGTTTTGAGTCTAAATTTGATAAAATTTCAGAATTTTTCAATCTAACTGTCTCTTCCATAGTTTTAGAACTAAAAGGTGGTTCAATTACATCTGGTTTGTCATGATTGTTCTCAAATTTAACCATGCCTAAAGTGGCAACTGGTTTACTATCACATTCATTAGTACGTTCAAAATGTGGTTTTAACATATTAATATGACACACTCTGTTTTGTTTACGCCGACCTGGAGTTTTTACAATATAATTCAAATCATTGATTTTACTCTCTATTGTATAAGGACCACAATATTTAGCCTGTAAAGGATGTCCAGGGACTGGCAAAAATACAAGTACCTTATCACCAGGCTCAAAAACTCTATCCCTGGCATCTTTATCATACCAAATTTTCATCTTGTTCTGTACATTTTTTAAGTTTTTCTGAGCAATTTGACAAGCAGTATACATTTTTTCTTTAAATCTAGATACATAGTCTAAAAGATTCAAGTCAGTATGTTCAGTAAGCCACTTTTCCTTAATCAATTTTAACGGTCCCCTTACAGTATGGCCAAATACCAACTCAAAGGGACTAAATCCAAGGGATTCTTGAACAGCCTCTCGGACTGCAAAAAGTAGAAAGTGAACTCCGTCATCCCAGTCTCTGTCAAATTGAAGACAAAAAGTTCTAATCATGTTCTTCAATGTTTGATGAAAACGTTCTAAGGCACCTTGAGATTCTGGATGGTACGCACTTGATCTATACTGAGCAATCCCTAACTGGTACACGACTTGCTGAAATAAACCTGACATGAAATTTGATCCCTGGTCGGACTGTATAGACTTAGGAAGTCCTACTAATGTGACAAATTTGATAAGTGCTTTGACAATAGTAGGTGTCTTGATATTTCTTAGCGGAATAGCCTCAGGAAAGCGAGTGGATGTACACATGATTGTCAATAAATACGCATTTCCAGTTTTGGTCTTTGGTAAAGGTCCAACGCAGTCAATTATAATTCTGCTGAAAGGTTCGTCAAAGGCTGGAATAGGCAGAAGTGGTGCTGGTGGTATTTTCTGGTTAGGCTTACCAACAACCTGGCATATATGGCATGATTTGCAGTATTCTGCGACATCATTTCGAAGTCTGGGCCAGTAGAAATGCTGCAAGATCTTAAGGCAAGTCTTCCTTATACCTAAGTGTCCAGCCAAGGGGGTGTCATGGGCAAGACCAATAATTTCTTGCCTATAAACTTTAGGCACCACCACTTGGTATACCACTCTCCATTCCTCCTCTGGGGTAGCATCAGGAGGCCTCCACTTCCTCATTAAAATGTCGTCCTGATGGTAAAAGCATTCGGCCACTTTGTCTGCTTCCTCCTGTGGTTGAGCCCGCTGGTTGAGCTGAAGAACCTCAGGGTCTTTATGTTGTTCTTCGAATAAATTCTTTCGGTCTAATGAATGGCTGTTTACGTTTGGCCAAGGCATAATAACATTCTTGTTAACACTAGGTGGTCTTATTATGGCCTTTTTTGAGCTACCAGGACCTTCAATAATGTAACACCCTCTACAGGGAGATTAGGACGAACACCTACAATAACTGGTCCAGTTATCAAATCTGACTTCAGATAAATACGATGGAGAGGAACATCTATACAACCTAACTCTACACCTTGTAACAAAACGGAGGCACCAACAGAAGTCTTCTCGGACAAAGGCAACACACCTTCTAACAATAAAGACTGAGAAGCTCCAGTGTCCCGTAAAATCTTAATAGGCTGAAGAGTGGTATCATCAACAATAGAAATAAACCCATCAGACATAAAGGGTTTATATTCCTCCATGTAATCACAAAAACTGGACTTAAAAGCCTGACTCGCAGGACATTCCAACGTACTGGTAATATAAGGTGTCGTACACGCACTGGACTTCGGCTTATTATCTCGTTCATTCTTCTTCTGGAGTCTAAAACAATCAGCCATCAGGTGACCATTCTTCTTACAATAAGCACAAATCAGTGACTTCTTCTCAAAAGTATCAAATTTTGGACTAGACATATTAAAACTGGACTGACTCTTATTCTGTGCAACAGGCTTACCATCAGTACGCTCAGTGCTTTGATTTTTGTAATTTCCACTTGAATTATTAACATTTTGACCCTTGAAACTTCTTTTATGTGAAAGGGTATAATTATCTGAAATTACAGCTGCACCATGTATTGTCCCAACAGTTTTGTCGTCTAAATGTGTTTTTAAGTCTAAATGAACACATTGTTTGAACTCTTCTAATAACATCAATTGTCTTAGGTTATCAAAATTGTTATCTGTTTTCTTTGAAGTAAGCCATTTATCAAATAGATCTTCTTTTTCCCGACCAAATTCCACATAGGTTTGCGAATCAAACTTTTTATAAGATCTAAATTTCTGTCTATATGCTTCTGGTACTAGCTCATAAGCTTTCAAAACTTCCTGTTTCACCGTGTCATAATCGGAACTTTTTTCTGATGGAAGTGCGGAGTATATTTCAGCGGCCTTACCCTCAAAAACACTTTGTAGCATTGTAGTCCAATATGGCTTTGGCCAATTCAAGTTATGAGCAATTTTCTCAAACTGTGGAAAATATTTATCGACTGTTTTTTCACAAAATCTGGGAACCAAACGTATATTTTTTGCTGCATCAAAATATTCTGATTTCGGCTGGACTTTAGTGTTGCTTTCTTCTTTGACCATTTCAAGTTTTAGTTTCTCCATCTCTAGTCTTTCCCTCATTTCAAGTTCTGCCTGTTTTAACTTAAATTCATCTTCTTTTTCTTTTATTTTCTCCATTTCCAACCTTTCCTTCATTTCCAGTTCTGCCTGTTTTAATCTAAGTTCATCTTGTTTTAATTTAAGTTCATCTTCTTTTCTTATCTCCAGTTCTTTTAATTTGAGTTCATGTTCTAATTCTAGCTGTTTTAATTTAAAGGCGTCAATATTTTCAACCTTAAGCTCAAGAGCCTCTTCACCTAAAACTTCTGCGTCAACTAATTTGTCTATTACCAAATTTTTTATAATTTGTTTTCTCATAGATACTTTAAAATCTAATTTCAAATGTTTAGCAAGCAACACTAATTCCTCTTTCTTTAAATTATCAAAACTCTCCAGGTCTGGCGTTTTCAAAAATTTACCGGCATCAAATGCCATTTTGTAGAATTTTGTTGGCTAGTTATAATAAAAATTACTAAACAAATTTTGAATAAGATAATTCAGTATCCCGGACGAGCCCCCAATTTCTGTTACGGCCAGAAATCGCCTTTAAATTGTAGCCAACAAAAGACACAAATCAATTATAAAAAAATTAACAAGATTTATTATACAAATGTTTACAAGAAGTATTTTACAAATATTACTGTCAACTTAACTGTCAAAATATGAGTCCAATCTTTTATCTTTATCTGTATCCGGATATCTTTCGGAATCCAATCTGAATATTACGGTCACAATCCAAAATGATGTTGTTTGTAGAATAAAAGTGCCAATCCAAATGCTATGAATATTAATGTCTATCGAATCGATGTCTAAGTCTAAGTCCAAGAGTAAGTACTAGAGTGAGTTTAACTTTAGTGTCTGTATATATATATATAGTTGTCATGGAAGATTCTAGAACAGTCTATAATGGAACATCCTGGAAAGTTACAACGGAAGTTTCTAGTAAAATGTAGAAGTTTATATAACTCATCTTTTATTAGGATTATTCTGGAAAGTTCCAATCATTCTGTAATTGTTCCAGTGATTTCTAAACTGAACAGTTCTAAGATTATTCTGTAAACAACTATCCGGCCACACAACACAAATCAGGCCAACATAAATAAATACAATAATTACAATATCATAACAATAAATATTCATATAAAAACTTACCCTATTAGTGTTATTCATCAAAACAATCAATTAATAATATATCAATCATGCCAATATACATATGAAAATTCAAATACAAAAATTAAAAGACAGAATGATTGAATGGAATATGGCCTTTTTTTTGTAAAAAGTTCACCCCTTTTTATCACTGTATCGGTTATAATATGAAACAAGTATATCACTGTGCATTCCTGTTATTGTGACAACGAATTTGCATTATAAAGACAACGCATACATCATTTACATGCCAAAAAAATGGACAAAAATACAAAAAAAAATAATACACTACAACGATATTACAGAAACAAACAAAAATGAAGATTATGAAAAGTTATTTAGATAATATACAACGTCGGTACGTAGAATCTATACTTTAAGAACATCATGTGTTAATTGTGAAGTTGATCCGCAATATGTATCAACACTATCTTTGTGTCTTCCGACGAACTTTTTAATGAAAAATGACAACACGATCTCTGATATACCCCTGATTAAAATTTCATTCCAAAGACGTACAAAAGTTTTTTTTTCAAACTCTGAACATGAAGCTGCATGCTCCTTTTTTAGTCTTGTATTATTTTAATTTTAGTTTCTTGTGTACAATTTGGAAATTAGTATGGCGTTCATTATCACTGGACTAGTATATATTTGTTTAGGGGCCAGCTGAAGGACGCCTCCAGGGTGCGGGAATTTCTCGCTACATTTAGGACCTGTTGGTGACCCTCTGCTGTTGTTTTTTATTTGGTCGGGTTGTTGTCTCTTTAACACATTCCCCATTTCCATTCTCAAATTTATCTTGAATACTGAATGTGTTGCGAATTGTTTATTCCAGGTGTGTTGCGAATATGTTCCTTACGTCGTAACTACAATCCCCTTCCCTTTCCTGAATGTGACCTACCGAATTAGACTATTTACCGGATTTGTTATCACACAAGCAACACGACGGGTGCCGCATGTGGAGCAGGATCTGCTTACTCTTCCGGAGCACCTGAGATCACCCCTAGTTTTTAGTGGGGTTCGTGTTGTTTATTCTTTAGTTTTCTATGTTGTGTCATGTGTACTATTGTTTTTCTGTTTGTCTTTTTCATTTTTAGCCATGGCGTTGTCAGTTTGTTTTAGATTTATGAGTTTGACTGTCCCTTTGGTATCTTTCGTCCCTCTTTTATTCCAGGTGATGTTGTTGTATTGCTACTCGGGTGAGAGGATTGACACATTCAAATTTGAAAGGTCTCATTTGTCATAGATTATGGCACTGCGATAACCTTCTATGTCAATTTAGAGGTACAAGTTTTAAAATAAAGCAGAGGAAGCCGCGTTTGTTGATTTTTATATATTTATTTCTGAAGTATATATCAATGAAATCAAATCAGAAAATTTTAGTTTGTTGATGGAAAGAACATCATCAATATATAGGAATGGAAAGTTAAACGATCTGGCGTCTTTGATATTTTTGGTTTGTCATGTGTCGGAAGGAACTCCGACTCATGTGAAAATAAGAGGTCGGCAAGAAGAGGCGCACAATTCGTACTCATAGGAATGCCGACAGATATACTTCCAAATTCAACAAATATATTGTCAATAAGATTCTCCACAGTACTGCTCTATTAGAAATTTATCCTTATACAAATGAAGAGAGATTTTTCATAACAAAAGCATGTTAGGGAAATTTAAATGACTAGTTGCAAATGTGAATATTGTTCTTAAAAAAGAAGACATATAGAGTTTTAGATAATGTTTTAAACCATGAGAACTATATGTTACTATCGTCTTTCAGAGATTCCTTATATTTTATGAAGAAAAAAAAACACTTTGATGTACAGAAAGAACTAAAATCCAATTGATTCAAAGAATAATTCGATGTAATAAACCATGAGAACTATATGTTACTATCGTCTTTCAGAAATTCCTTATATTTTATGAAGAAAAAAAAAACACTTTGATGTACAGAAAGAACTAAAATCCAATTGATTCAAAGAATAATTCGATGTAATAAAACTGAACGTGGTAAACACAAGAGTGGCGATTTTGTTAAAGGGTGCATGCAAACGCTTTAACAGCGGACATTTCTCGTATGAAGGAAACAACTTAGAAATAGGATAGAAGTTTACCTATTTAGATTAAATCATATCAGGAATGAAACTTTTACTAAGGTAAAAACGAAATATCAGAAAAGGCAGCGAAAGCCATGTACTGGGTTTTCAAAAAAAAAGTTTTTTATTTGATATGTCAGTAAATGTCAACTCGATCTATTTGAGAACATATAATAACCGATCAAACTGTAGTGATTTGAGATTGTTGGGAATGTCAACAATGTTATCATCAATGTTAAGGCTTTATAATATTGTGATATGAGCGTCACTGATGAGTCTTATGTAGACGAAACGCGCGTCTTGCTTACTAAATTATAATCCTGGTACCTTTGATAACTATTTACACCACTGGGTCGATGCCACTGCTGGTGGGCGTTTCGTCCCGAGGGTATCACCAGCCCAGTAGTCAACACTTCGGTGTTGACATGAATATCAATAATGTTGTCATTTTTATAAATTTCCTGTTTACAAAAATCAATGCTCTTCAACTTTGTACTTGTTTGGCTTTATAATATTTTGATATGAGCGTCACTGATGAGTCTTATGTAGACGAAACGCGCGTCTTGCGTACTAAATTATAATCCTGGTACCTATCCAGGAGGATAGAAGGGGCTTTCAATTGCTACGGCGGTGTTTTTTTGTTCCTTCCAAAAAGATTGATAATAGTCGAAGTTCGAATGATATCCGGGAGTGGATATTAGTAAGATATACATATTGATGGTTATGTGTCGTATGTGAATGATTTTTAGTCTAAAAAAAATGTCACAAATGTCTACTGAAAACCAAAAAGAACAATCCGTTTTAAATAATGAAGACAAGATGGCCGACCAAAAAACTCAAGAGGAAACATACTCATCTGCAGTAAAAAAAAACTTTGTTATTGAGAGCGTGCTTTCTAGTGTTAAACCTGTATTCATATTAGAAAATGATATATTTGGATCAACAAAACCAAACAAAGAGCAGTTCATAACACATATAGAACTCTATAAAACAATTGATGCCAATATATGTCCAGGTAGCCATCTTAAAGCACTCCAAAGAGTTAGAGGTCTTTGGGGAATTTATTTCGATGATGATACTGACAGAGAATACATGATTTCAAAGGGGATGTGGGTTAGAGACAAAATAATCCCAGTGTACACACGCAACCCAAGAATCATGGTAAATGAAAATCCTAATCATCTTAAAGTACGTGTGAAAAATGTACCCTGCTCAGCTGAGGATGGACAAATTGAACGTGCACTAGAATACTATGGATGCACTGTGCACAAATCCTATCGTGAACGCCTTCGGGTAGATGGTGAGTTGACTAATTGTCAAACAGGGGACAGAATAGTTATATGTGACCCTGTTAGTGAACCATTGCCAAGATCTATGTTAATAGGCAAATATGTTGCTACTGTCTTGCATGCTAATCAGAACTCTTTAGAAGGTCACAAAATCGTATGCAGAAAGTGTCTACAGACAGGACACAAAGTAATGCAATGTCCTAATGATTGGATATGCCTACACTGCAAAAAACCTGGCCACAGGCAGGCTGACTGTCCTGAAGAGTTAAACACTTCCAACTCCTCTAGTGAAGGGGAATCAGATGCTAATGATGCCGACACAGAAGACACTGAAGTCCCGCCTGCTCATGCACATGACGCACTTCAACCTTCCAACTCGGGTGACGTCCTTAGTATTATTCATGCCAAAGATAAAGCCCAATCAGTAAATAACCATTTACAAGATAAAATTCAGTGTGATCAAGAAATAGTGAACGGTGGGGAAAATGATGAGAAAAAAAAAGCCGAAGCATAAAAAAAAGAAGAAAAATACGGAACCCGGTGGCAATATTGAACAATATTTCAAGGGACAGACCGTTAATACCAATACCCCCGCAGCAAAAAAAAATGGAAAAAGAAATGCCAGCACGCCAACAGAAGATAAACACAAAGAAGCTGTCCCTATTCAAAAGACTAAAACTTAGGGTCAGTTGTAAACGGAAATGTATTCATACCAATAAACCGAACACAAAATAATCAATGAAATCCAAGTGTAAATATTTGTATATATTTGTAATATTTAGCCTGTTTTTATATAACAAAAAAAATAAAAATAAAAATGAGTGTGATGTAATTAAGGATTACATACATTCACATGTGTATGAAAGTAATTCAGACAAATCTGAAACAAACAAAATGATGTATAATAAAAAACAAAAGTATGTCAATTTAAATCACTTTAATTATAATTGTACTAATCAAATACGAAACAGTTGCAGCTTGTACAATATTTTTTTCAATAGAAAAGAAAATATAATATTTATGCAGATATTTGAACATTTTACAAACATTATTCACAAGAAAAAGAGAATAGAAATCTTGGGAAAAGTAAATCTATTAATAGTACCTATTCTGTTTCAAACAGGTAAATTCTTGTTTATGTCCCAGATATTGAACTCAACAATTTATTACACAAAAAAGCTCACATCGTTTTATTCGTACAGTTGTCAATGTCCATTTTCCTTTTGTTCAGTACTATGCTATTGCATCCTTCTATTTTTTCATGTTCAGTACATTTCAATTCTTTATACGCACTACTCAATTTCCTTTAATAGAACACTAAGTTTTACGAAATCACTATTCCAATATTCACACGATAAGATCCAATTACTCTTGTATCTCCAACCATGCATACACCGACGTTTTCTGGTGTCTAAAAATAGAAAACAACAGGTGTTACAAAATGAAAGAAATCAACTGTTTATTATATTGTCATTGACATGTCACAGCATGATTTTTAGAGACACATATTTCTCTGATGAGGTGTATTTGATTTTGATCAAATGTTCTGTAACAAATTCATTTGTAAATCTCTGGCTTGTATTATTATTTTTAACTTGTGTATTAATGAAAAATGAATATTGTATATTTTTGAAATATGTGTATACTTTTGAAAAAATAATAACTATGAGAATGCAAGAATGTAATTGTTTAGGCTCAATAAACATTCAAGTAAATAAAATTCTAAAAACAAAAGACTTATGACAAAAACAATTCATATATGTTCTTTAAATTGTCAAGGTCTCAGAGTAAAAGATAAAAGACATAGATTATACTTGTGGATGAAATATCAAAAATGTAATATTTTGTTTGTTCAGGAAAGTCATTTCACTGAAGATTTAGAGAAAGACTTAAATTCTGAAATTAAAGGTCAACAATATCATAGCTTTGGAACCTCACAGTCCAGAGGAGTTTCAATTTTTATTAATAATGATTTAGAATGCAAATTTATAAATATATTCAAAGACCAAGAGGGCAGGCTACTCTTAATAAATATTGAAATCGAAGACAGTATTTACACTTTAGTAAATGTCTATGCACCAAATATACCTAAAAACAGAAATATTTTTTTCAAAAAAGTTAAAGAAGTAATTACAAAAAATAGTTTAGGAATGGTTATAATTGGAGGAGATATGAATGATACTTTAACAAAAATAGATAAAAAAAATAAAGTGTCAACACAAAAATTAAAACAAACAAAACCAGTTTTTAGCCTTAAATCTTTAATCAAAACTCAAAAGCTAAGTGATATTTGGAGAGAGATTCATGGCAAGGAAATACAATTCACTTGGCGACGTAAAAATAATTTAAATGAAGCATCTAGAATAGATTTTTTCTTAACCTGTCCTGAAATAAGAACTAAAATAGAATCTACTGATATTAGGCCAGCTATTATAACTCATACAGACCATCAGGCAATTTCTATAAAAATAAAAGGTCGATCAGACTAAAAAGGTAAAGGATACTTTAAAATTAATAATAGTATTTTAGAAAATGAAGAATATCAAAACCTTATTAAAATTCTGATCAAACAATATGAAAAGAAAATTTTACTCACCAATGATATTGGGGTCAAGTGGGATCTTTTTAAAACCGAGGTAAGAGACCATACCATAGCATTCTGTAAAAGAAAAGCACAAAATAATGTTAAAGATATACATATCTTAGAAAACAAATTGAAGAAATTAAATGAGGGTATAAACAAAAAATGTAAAATAGATGATATTAACTCTCTTAAAGAGGAAATTAATATTATAGAAGAAAAACTTGGTAAATTATATGATTCAAAAACAAAAGGAGCACAAATACGATCCAGAATTAAATGGGTAGAAGAAGGCGAAAAAAACACTAAATTCTTCTTGGGACTAGAAAAAGCTAGGCAAACAAGAAAAACCATTACAGCGCTCAGAGACAAAGAAGGGGTGATACATACACATCCTACAGAAATACTTAATATTGAAAAAGAGTTTTATGAAGAAATCTATAAAAGTTCAAATCCCGATAAAAATTCTATTAAAGATTATGTTATGAATACAGAATGTGATCATGTCCTAACAGATAAAGAAAGCGATAGTATGGAAGGTTTATTAAGCACTCAAGAATGCACAGATTCTTTATTTAAAATGAAACTTAATAAAGCCCCTGGAATTGATGGGCTAAGTGTCGAATTTTATAGAACTTTTTGGGAACATCTTAAAGAGTTTGCAGTCAAAAATTTTAATCTTTCATTTGATAAAGGGGAGTTAACAAATTCACAAAAATTAGGAGTTATTTCCCTTTTACATAAAAAAAATGATCCTCTCAGTTTAGACAATTATAGACCTATAACATTATTGAATGTTGACACAAAATTAGTTGCTTCTTCACTTGCTCAAAGGATAATTAAAGTATTACCACAAATTATTCATGGAGACCAAAATGGGTATGTTAAAAACAGATACATAGGATATAATATTAGACAAATTCAAGATGTCATAGATTATGCAGACAAATTTAATATAGAGGGTGCCTTATTATTTTTAGATTTTTCGAAAGCATTTGATTCATTAGAATGGGACTTTATGTTCTTTGCTTTACACAAATTTGGATTTAAAAATTATATGATGAGATGGATAAAACTTTTATACACTGACATAAAAAGTTCAGTTTTAAACAATGGGTGGATCTCTAAACCCATGAGTATATATCGTGGTATACGTCAAGGCTGCCCTTGCAGTGCGATAATTTTTGTTATTGCTGTTGAGATTCTTGCTTGTAAAATTAGGCAAGACCATAACCTAAAAGGATTTGAAATCAAGATAGATGGAAAAACCCACACTTTAAAAATAAGTCAATTAGCAGATGACACTACTCTTTTTCTCAAATCAAAACAAGATATTTCAAAAGCTCTTAACATGATTGAAAAATTTGGATCACTTTCAGGATTAAAACTTAACAGATCTAAAACAGAGGGTATTTGGCTAGGGAAGCAAAAACATTGTAAAGAAAAATATGAAAATATTAACTTTACAGAAAAACCAATTAAGAGTCTCGGGATATATTTTGGGCATAATAAAAAAGATTGTCAAAAACTAAATTTTGATAAACAGCTAGAAAAGACTGTAAAAATTATATCAAACTGGAAAAAAAGAAACTTAACCATGATAGGAAGAATAACAGTTATTAAATCTTTAATTATTCCTATAATCACTTATTTGGCTACAGTGTCAACCTTAAGCAAAGAATACTTGGACAAATTTAAAAAAATCATATATGAATTTTTATGGAACAATAAGACAGAAAAAGTTAAACGCACCGTATTAAGCTATAACCAACTAGCTGGTGGATTAAAAATGGTAAATATAGATAAATATATAGAATCTATAAAGATAGGTTGGATAAAAAGATTAACTGCTGATAAATTTCTTAATTGGATGGTTATACCAAAGTTTTATCTTAATAAATTTGGTAGCAATCTACTTATCTTAAGGATGAATACTAATAATATATATTCTATACCGGGTACTAAAGAGCTACCAGAATTTTATCTTGATATGATTAAAGTATGGTTAAAAAATAAAAATAATAAAACTAAAAATCCAAATAATTACAGACTTATCCGTCAAGAAGTTATTTGGGGAAATCAATTAATTAAATTTCAAAAGAAAACACTCCTTTTTCAAAATTGGATAGACAGTAATATCATTCATATAAATGATATCATTGATGAAAATGGAGTTTTTTCAGAAAAAATTATAAGTTTAAAGTTAAAAAATAAATCAAACTGGATAGCTGAATTCTCAAGATTGAGAAAAGCAATTCCAAAAGAATGGTTAAAAATATTAAATGAAGAATGTTCAATAAAAACTAGTGTTTTAATAAATAACTCACTATATATAAGTGAAAAAAATAATTGCCAACATAAACTAGAAAAATTAGATTCAAAGAAAATTTATTCAATTTTAATAGAATATGATAAAGAAGTTCCAATAGGATATCATAAGTGGAATAGAATTTTGAAATGTGAAAACATACAAATTGAAGCTCAATATGTGCAAAAATTTATTCATAATTACTTAAAAGATAATAAACTGAAAATGTGCAGATGGAAATTATTACACTTTATTCTTCCAAACAAAGTCTTATTAAAACAATGGAAAATAAGCCATAACTCTACTTGTAATTTTTGTAACGTTACAGAAGACTATAAACATTTTTTTGTAACATGCCACTTTTTAGATGAGTTTTGGGGAGAAATATATAAGATACTAGAATTAGTTAAGATTGGTAGACACATTCTCACTGAAAAAAATTTAATCTGGGGATATAAAATTAATGATGAACATTATTATGAAATAAACTTTCTACTTACAGTTATTGTATTTACTATTCACAAAATACATTATTTGTCAGAATATAGAACACAAACTATCAACATATATAATGTTTTTAGGTCAGAATTTAAAATAGGATTATTATTACAAAAAAAATATATTAATAATATTATTGAAGGTAAAGGGATACTAGAAAAGATATATTCTTATATTTGACAGCATTATTGTCAGTATTGCAATATTTTATGTATTTTACAGAGCTCCTTGTACTTCAATTGTTTGATAGATGGTTTTTTTTCAATGAGTTTCGAAAGTGAAAGTACAAATGTACTTTTTCCTTAAATCTATATACTGTAACTTTATATTATACATAAGATATGCAAATTATGCTTAATACATTATGAGAACAAGATTCTTATGTAAACCTACCTTCCGTGGCTAATTCATTTAAATTTGGCAAGCACGTGGTGAAAGTAATTATAATCCACACAAAAAATAACAAATGAATTTACCGTTATACCGGACAACAGAGAAATACATTAAACCACAAATCAAATTCGGAACACGCCTAAATAACCCGTGATTCTGTTTTTATCCCCAACATCTATCAGATAGTTACAATATATATATATATAAAGTTCATATTCAAAGTTATAATTGTAAAATTATAGAGAATTAATGTATTTAATGATAAACAATGTATAATGACAAATAATATATAAACTAACAAAATTATAAAAATACTACCTGAAGATACCCTGGTCTTAAGGTACTAACAAACAGGGATCTTTACTGAAATAGCTGTACCAGTGAAGAAATCTGTTAACAGCATGTGATATATTGTTGTTGAATAAAAAAAAAAAAATAATCCTGGTACCTTTGATAACTATTAACAAGTAAAAGCTATTTAAGGTATACTGCACATTTAAAATAATCAACACACAACGATATTGTGTATGGTGAAACGGTCAGATACCCACTGGACATTAGTTATTTGTCAGTATAAAATGTAAATATAAACGTTTTTGTACAAACTATGTTCAGACGACAAGAAATTGTCGTGAACGATTTACAACATTGTGGTCTATCAAAACACGATAAAAAATGAACTTATGAAATGGTTGATGTGTAAGCTCTTTTAAAAGATATTAGAAGATGTGGTATGAGCGCAAATGTGACCATTCTCTTTCCAAGTCACAGTTTGTAAAAGTAAATCGTTTTAGGTCAAAGTACGTTTTCAACATAGCCCTTGGCGTACACCAAACATCAATCTATAAAGGGTATTATCAACATGGATAATTAAGAGTATTCAAATGGTGCTTAACATTCAAGATGACAATTTTTTTATTTTTTTTTACCGAATTTAAGAGTTACTATACGTTGTCTGTAGAGAAAGAGAGATGGTAAAACAATATCATACCAATTGTTTCCCTGTTATACATGTTAAACATTCTAGTACCTATGATAACTATCAACATCAAATTTTCAGAAAACTCTGTAGGTAATTTTGTTGTTTTCAGATTTTCGTACAGTCAGTAAAAGTTTTTTTTAGCCAAACTTCTTATCGTCAGTGCCTTGATATTGAAAAAAAAATTTGATACATAAAACACAAAACAAGGCATATGTGTTTATAACAGGAAGTGCCTTGATATTGAAACAAAAAATTCGAACATAAAAAAACAAGGCATATGTGATTATAACAGGAAGAACATTTGGTTTACATTCCGTCGATAATTAAATTTTTTTTTCTAACTTTTGTCCTATATTCAAAAAAAAAATGCTGATGCCCAAAATAATACCAAAAAAATCAATAAAGTTTTTTTAAATAAAAAAAAATGATTTGCATTTTTGTTCATTACACTCAAAAGATGAGGCAGCGTTATCCTTAGATTGTGCAAATTCGTCAAAAACGTATCCAGATGCATTTGCAATGAATGATTGCAAAGAATATGCCATGAATTTTTATGAAATAAAAAAAAAGGATATTTCAAAGTGTGTTAACAACAAAGTTGTTGTTAGCTATCCTAAATATTTATCACTTTCAATAAAAACAGTCCATTTTGAAATAAAGAAAAGTATATTTAGGTAGATCATCAGCATATACTTCCTCAGATATAAATTTATTATACTTTATCAAAAGGTAGATTTTACTATGCATTTTTCAAAAATATAATAAAAAGTATGGATAACCTGACGACTACTCAAGCTACAAGTCGTGCCAAATTGCCAAAATGTGCAAAGATTATTCATGAAGAAAACAATTTTGGGCATAAACAAATCTGTGAAATACGATTTCGAATAAAAAAAATGAGGAGATAGGTTTTAAAATATGCCCTTGAAAATAATAAAAGAAATAATGTCACCGAACCAAGTCGAAAAAATTGATTCAATAAAACACAATATTTAGTCCTTGTTTTAACATGTGCAATAGTGCAATAAATCAACTTTTTTGTTGTTGACAAAAAACACTCTTACTAATCAGTTGCAAATATGTTCCAAGTGAAAGAACTAGATTGATTTTGTACTACGATTGTACAAACCAAGAATTTACCTAAACAAATAAAACTTAATGTGTTTGCTTCGTTCTCTTTTTTACTCTTGACTATATATCATGTATATTGTAAATATCATGTTTAATAAAGTGAGAGATGTTCTTATATAAACATATTGCATATTTGAAATAATTCTTAGTTTTATATATTATATGACGAGACATATTGCAAATTATATATATATTTGTAGAAAAACGCCATATTGTATAATAAATATTCAAACACGTTTTCCATTTTGTCCTGGCACAAAACACTTAGACATCAATTAATGATTTCCGATTTAAATTGTGTTTTTACATATATTTTTTTACAATTGAATGACGGAAATATTATTTTATTGGATGATTGGAAAATTGTTTTATGAATTTCCTTTATACATCCTTACACGGAAATCAGTGGAAAAGTAAACACTATTGTGTTTTGTATTCCTCGAAGATTATTTTTCGTTATTATCTTCTAATTAGCAATACATTTAGTGTCCATATTATGTTATTGTAACATGAAACTACTGTAGACCGAAACCCGTCATTTGCAGTGAGGGTAAGTGGTATATTTTAAAATCTAATTCCCCTATTTTATCTATTTTTAAAAGGTGTACTAACTTATCGTCTTTCTTGTTTGTGCTACATGTATGTTCATTTTCATTACAGATATGACACTTTTTATCAGTTTATTGAAGCTTCTAGTAGTATGTGTACTTCGTTCTTCGGGTAAGTTATACTGGTTTTAAGTATGTTGTAAATATCTTTAATTTTGCTTCCTAAGTTATATTGAAAGACGATTACAACATGATTTCTTAGCACTGTTGAACCAAAAAAGTAAGCTATATACAGTACTGTAGTGGTTTATTGTTTATTTGCGTAATTTTCTTTCTTGCTGTTCTTGCATTTATTTGTACTGTATATAGTTTCTGTCATGAAATGGTGTCATTTTAGTTTTATATTTACCATTGCCATAAAAATGCGAGGTTAGTCTAGCCACAATACCAGATTCAACCCAATATTTCTTTTTACAATGTCCTGTACCTGAGCAGAAAAATGGCCATTGTTATTTTATAGAATTGAGAATGAAAATGGGAAATGTATCAAAGAGACAACAACCCGACCATAGAACAGACAACAGCAGAAGGTCACCGGCTGGTCTTCAATGCAGCGAGAAATTTCCGTACCCGGAGGTGTCCTTCAGTTGTCCCCTAAATAAATATATATATATATATATATTAGTTCAGTGATAATACATGGCATTCTGAACTCCGAATTATACACACGAAACTAAAACAAAAATTATACAAGAATAACAAAGGCCGGAGGCTCCTGACTTGGGACAGGCGCAAAAATGCGACGATGTTAAACATGTTTATGAGACCTCAACCCTCCCCTATACCTCTAGCCAATGTAGAAAAGTAAACGCATTACAATACGCACATTAAAATTCAAGTCAAGAGAAGTCCGAGTCTGATGTCAGAAGATGTGACAAAAGAAAAAAAACAAAATGACAATAGTACATAAATAACAACAGACTACTATAAGTTATCTGACATGCCAGCTCCAGAATTTTAGTTTGTTTCTGTGTATGTTGCATTTAAGTGTTGTGATTCTGCTCTGTCGTTGTTTTCCTCTTATATTTGATGTGTTTCACTCAGTTTAAGTTTGTAACCCGGATTTGTTTGTTTTTTCTCAATTGATTTATGAATTGCGAACAGCGGTATACTACTGTTGCCTTTCTTGAATAAAGTAAATACATTCGCTACTGGAGTTTGCAAAATAAGAAATATATACAAATTCACTTGAAAGTAGATCTATGACATCATACGACACAAAGTACGCCAACCATCTATGTTATTGCGACTTAGTGTCAATTTGTATACCATTGTTTGCATTCTCAACAGGAGGCGCTTAATGTGTCAACGGTCCATGTATCGGTGTTTGCCTACATTGTCTAAATCGATTGATGAGGTTTTAACATCGGTTAATTACTGTTTTCTTAACTCCAATTAATTATACATAGACAATAAGAAACACTAAATATAAACGCTGTTCTCATGTTCCAAATGATCATTAATAAATAAAAGAATAAGGGATCTACCGAATGAAAGCATTCAAGAAAATCCGGCTTAAACTAGAACGACACTAAACCTTAGTATTAATATAGTTTTGAATTGTATATGTTGCAACATACAAAATACTCATATTTTAGAGCAACATGTGGACTATGCAAACGTTTTTGTTGGCACGAATGAAACCATTGAGCTTAATTGTTATCATTTATATCCATCAAAATGTACCTGGCGTATATCGAAAACAGCAGAACCATCTGCAATGGAAAGCAATGCTACAGATAACATGGATAAAAAATTCACAGTACACACTGAAGGACACTTGCTGAAACCCAAACTGAAAAACACGAATATTGATATCATTGGCGGAAACAACTCTGGTAAATGTAACCTCAAGATAAGAAGTTTCTCAGCTGCTGATGAAGGAAGCTACACGTGTAAATACTTGAGTCTTAGTATATTTGAATTTTATAAGCTTTACAATGTGCAATTAAAAAGTAAGTATTCGTTCATACATATTTTGTATGTGCGTGTTTTCTTATATGCACACGTCGACTTTGAGATAGTTTGTTGTCTTGTTTAGCAATCGCATTTACTTAATAAAGTTAAAAAATAGTTTAAATTGTTTTAAATACTAATTTATATATATAAATTAACAAATTATAAAATTTAAGATAACAGGGCTACTTCATCCAAAACAGTTGGGAAGTTGAAAAAAATATAAAAACATGAATATTCTGAGCAACTTAGTCTCATCCCATCGATTTGAACTCTGCTCGTGTTAAGGTGTACTCGATTTACATTTTTATTGACATCGATCGCCACATGTCCTATTGAAGGATATTTATTCAATCCGATTACTTCAGATTTCTCCTCTAATAAAAACTGCCGGCTATGCTATAGTACAAAAGCAAAATAAGTATTTATTAAACACAAACATACGATTGTATCAAGCATTGATCGATTTCTTTTCTACAAAATACTCATCAGTGACGCTCGAATCCAAAAGGAGAAGAAGAACTAAATGAAGAACAAGTTGAAGAACATTAAGAACCTGATACTCAGAAAGGGATGGCACACATAGGTTAAGTTATTTATTCCTCGAGTATAACATCCTTAGTGTTTTGAAAATTTAAAAGCATTATAAACAATTAATTTTATTGAAATGAACATATGCATGGTAAATAACGTCAATAGTTATCAAAGGTACCACGATAATAATTTAGTACGCCAAACGCGCGTTTCTTCTACACAAGAATCATCAGTGACGCTCAAATCAAAATATTTATAAAGCCAAACAAGGACAAAGTTAAAGAGCATTGAGGATCCAAAATTCCAAAAAAGTTGTGCCAAATACGGATAAGGTAATCTATGCCTGGGATAAGAAAATCCTTAGTTTTTCGAAAAATTCAAAGTTTTGTAAACAGGAATTTTATAAAAATAACCACATTATTGATATTCATGTCACAACCCAGAGTTCAAAACTACCCATTTGATGTTAATCGATACAGTTAAAAAATGAAAATAATTCTATATTGTATAGGTTTACCTTCCAACTTAACAATACATGGATTAATCTCGAAAAACGGAAAGAAGGTCGTTCGCGGAGTCGAAGGAAAACGTTTGACAATCGTATGTACTGTCGAAAGTGGAAAACCAGCAGCGACACTCGTTTTGAGTAAAAATAAAGTTTCTATTCTGGAAAAGAGAAGAGATCGTATAACATATTCCTTCATTCCAACAAAACAAGAAAACATGCAATCAATTGTATGTTCTGCCAACAGTACATCACTAGCTTATCCAATGTTACATGAAGTACAGTTAGATATACAGTGTAAGTTTATCACTTAGGTATTGGGGGTCCACCGTTTGAAACACAAAGTATTCAAATATCATTAACGGAAAGTGTCATATTTATCCAAAGTATGTTACACATAACGATATTCCAAAATATGTTCAACATAAAATGTATTTAGCCAAACACAAAATGATTTTGGTTCTTAACATTGTCTTTCGTATACAAGTTAATTATACAATTTAACAAAATATCATATTATTTAAATAAAAAGATAGGGTGCAAATGAGACAATTCGCCACCCAAGTCACAATTTGAAAACTAAACCATTATAGGTCAAAGTACGGTCTTCAAAACGGAACCTTGGTAGTATGACCTACCAAAATGATAAAAAAAAAAATTGCATCGACAAATAAGGAAATCTTTGTCACGTTAATAAAATAAGACACAACGTCACAAAACGCCACATATAATTTATAACTGAATACCATTTTGTTTAATTCGTAAAATAGGTACTTAATAGTTTTTTTTTAAACTCATATTTTTTAAAGAACACTGAATGATTTGACAAATCCCTTGATCTTTTTTTTTTACAAACCGTTGTAGTTCATATATAAACACAATAAACAATATGTGGTTATAGTTTGTTACAAGTGTTATGGTTTTGAAGACATGTTTAGCGTTAGGTCTAAGGATTAGCAAAGTATTTTGAATTATTATCAAAAGTAATGTTCCTTTTTTTATGAGCTAAAACTCATACTTTTTTCTTTCAATCTATTACCCTGTTTTGGTATTGGCTTTTGAACAAATACTGCACACATATAATAATCTTCGTTTTTGACAGATTCACCAACAGTTGAGATACATGTAACACATATTCCATCAAAGCGCAAGTTAGTACTGATCTGCAATCCGAGCGGGAACCCTAAAAATTATACGTTTGGCGATTGGGAACACTGGTCTGAATTCAAAGAACATATTCGAAATCTTAAAGGGACATCTGACGGTGCATTAACCTTACTGAGATCCAACAATAACAAGAGGCTACATGAAACTGATGGGATATACAAATGCGTAGTATCGAACGGTATATATGGTACAAATGGAAACTTATACCAGAAAGGAACAGCACTCGTATACAATAAAGGTAAAGTAATAGCAGGATCTTTCGTATTGGTCAACAAATATCAAATATTCAGCAACAAAATATAACAATATTTGTATTGTGTAAAATTATTGGCACTAAAAACGTTTCAACTTTTAAACCTACACCGATATGTTTTACACGTACTAGACAGGACCCAATACTTGCTTTAAAGTATTGCAAATTAAGAAACTTTAGCGTTAAATCATTATTGCAGGTTTTTTTTTAAAGGACAAAAATTCCATATTAACTTTTGCAATTTAAAACATTTTCCATATACATAAAATTGTGAATGGAAATGGGGAATGTGTCAAAAAGAGAACAACCCGACCATATACATGTATTTATGTTTATTGAATATCAGAATTCAAGTTCCTATTATTGTGATAACAATCGAATCGTATCATTCGCTTATTGTACCCTTGTAATTATTTCTCAATGTACAATGATACTTACCTATTTTTTTAAAGTTAAAACGTAAATTCGTCAGATAGTCCTGTCCCTCTGAGAAAATGTATCAATCAAATGACTGTAATTTCTTTCGTACAACAGAATAACACCGTAACACCACAACGTGTTAGTACGCAAAATATTTTGACTGACTGCATCGCTTTTTTTGTCTGTCATGTTTTAAAACAAATTGAGTGTTAATTACGTGTTGCAAATTAAAACAAAAACAAGTTTATCCTGTTTTTGCTTGGATTTTTAGCAGTTCAATTATCAGCTCGGCTTAGCTAACTCGTTTGATATTCCAGCTGAACAAATCAAAATAAAAAACATCAACTCCAAAATTCTATTAAATTAATTTCATTTTAGTTCCGCCGATATTTGTGAATGCAAATAAGCCAATTCAAATTGGATGTTATGGTCAGAAGTTGAATTTAACAGTACTTTTATACAACAAGTATGGCACAATGGAAACGACTATTTCAAACCCAAACAAGCCTCTGTATACAGATATTTACCAGCAAATGATTCAGACACAGGACATTTTCCATGATGTCAACGTAACAGTATCAGGTGTAAAGATAACATTCCAACTAACACTAAATAAAGCAGAAGATTTCACAGATTATACAATTAAAGCTTGCAACGAAATAGGATGTAATAAACTAACGGTAGAGATAACATCTGAAAGTAAGTTGATAAACAAATAATTTAATTACATATACACATGATGTTTGTTTGTTCAGAACACATTATTGTGTTTGGCTAACAGCTATCTCGCTTCATTTTAAACGAATTACAAGATTCATGATGACACGAGCTTTTCAACAGACGTACACAGGTAAATAAAAGTGAAATTTAATAGCAAAACGTAATTGTATAGAGTTGTAAAAAGCATTTACTGTCATGCAGGTGAGTGGTTAAGCTAGCTGTAAAACCAGGTTCCATTCACCTTTTTCTGCAGAAAATAAAATGCCTATACCAAGTCAGGAATATGACAAATAATATCCATTTGGTTGATGTGTTTGAGCTTTTAATTAGTGTATTTCTTATCTTAATTTTTTTTGGAGTTTTTGTGATATTACTTTTCACGATGCGCACATTTTTAGACTGAAGTTCTTCCCCTGTTCATTTAAAATGTAAATCGGTCAACACCGAATGCAAAATAAGTAAGTAGTCATAAGAAGGTGTTAGTTTAGTCGAACCACTTTAAAGAAAAAGGTGGATTTTTTTTTTTCAAAACACTGTAGCCAAATAACGACGCGTTAAACAAAATGTCAAAACAAAAATATTCCACTACCAGATACACACGACCAACATGTGGCATATTTCACTACCAGATAAATACGACTAGCGTTAACACCTCGTAATCCAAATCCGTTCAATTAATATGTTATACTATCAAGAATAATAACAATGGGATCTAGATATTTATAGTTGATATTAAATCTGAAAACTTAACTAAGTCGTGTTTATCATGTTTATTGCATGCCATAACTTAAGAACATCTAAGGTATATACACATATAAAATTCTTACACACATTTGTAGATACTGGTTAAACAGAATATTTTAATACCGTTTATAAACTGATAATATTAAATAATATTTGGTCGAAAGTCTGAAGTTACTTAATTTTTCCACAAAACAGATCGTCCAGAGACTCCAACAAATGTTTCAGTGATTCCATTTGAAAAACATATAGCAGTATCCTGGTGTCCTGGATATAACGGGGGATTCCCCAGACGTTTTTCGTAGAATATAAAACCGAAGACGAGGAAGTATGGATTCGTTCAGGACCTGTAACTGGTAACTTTGAGATACGGATGTCTGAAATCATGTATGACATTATTCCAAATACTCGATACTACGTTCGGGTACTGTCCAAAAATAAAATTGGAGAAAGTAATACGACGACTGTGATAACTTTAGGTGAGTATATACTTTTGAGTCGTTTCTTGAGTTTAATTATAAGTATTTCATGTTTTCGTATACTAGAGTACCCGTTGACACACTTACAATTTACAACTATCCTTTCTGTATAGATATACAAATTTCTATCATAATATTTGAAAAACGTTCGTTTCAAACACTGTTCCACTATGAAAAAAAAGTATATTATGATTCAAAGTCTGAGAGAGAGAGAGAGAGAGAGAGAGAGAGAGAGAGAGAGAGAGAGAGAGAGAGAGAGAGAGAGAGAGAGAGAGAGAGAGAGAGAGACGTAGTGAAGATTTATAGTCATGCCTTTTCATTCCGTCAATTATAATAACCAACCAATTTATTATTTTATGCAGGGTTATCGAACAACAAGTATGATGTAGAGGCTATTTTGCTGGTATTATTAGTCGATATAGCAGTTGTATTAGTTAAAGCTGTGTGGGAAGTTGTATTAGTCGTTTTATTGGTTGTTATAGCTATTACAGTGTGGACTGCCTCGTTCCACTTACGACGAAAAGGTATGATATTTAAAAACAAATTAAGTCATACAGAAGATGCAACTGTAAAATACGCACTATATTGAATCACATTTGTTGATTGTCTCGTTTATACTTAAGCCCCAGTCCCACTAGACCACGATCGCACCACGCTCACCGCGATCTAAAATAAATTTAGATCGTGGTGAGGTCGCGGTATGAGCGGCATGAAAATGTAAATTTTCGTTGCTTTCACGATGCTACTACGTCCTCTCTACGCTTCTACAACGATCCTGCTACGATTATACCACGTTCTCACCGCGCTTATTCTGCGACCTCACTACGCTTATCAAGATCTTTCTACGCTCTTCACGTTCTCACTACGACCAAACCACGAGTTATCCGATTGCAACACGATCTTACTGCGATTATTACACGTTTTTACCACGATTATACTACGTTCATAATTATAATTGCGATCTTACTACGTTCTCAGCAATAACGTCAACATCGTGTTCCATATCAATACAGTTCAATTCCTTCTATTTCTGATTAAATCGTACATTTCTCGGAAACAATCCAGTCATGCCACCAAAGTCTACCAGAACACGTGGGCATGGTGGTAGGAGTTGATGTAGAGGCAGAGGGAGCAAAGTAACGAATTCTGATCAAGCAGAGATGTCGGACCGACCAATCCAACCTAAATTACAACCTATTGCTGGTCCATGAAGCTCAATGACGATATTTTAGTGAACGATAGCAGAGATGACATAGATGTATCAATATATATATGAAGATGTGGTATGAGTGCCAATGAGACAACTCTCTATCCAAGTAACAATTTATAAAAGTAAACCATTATAGGCCAAGGTACGGCCTTCAACACGGAGCCTTGGCTCACATCAATCAGCATGCACGTTATAAAGGACCCAAAATATTACTAGTGTTAAACCATTTAAACGGGAAACCCAACGGTCTAATCTATATAAAAACGAGAAGCATGGTTGAGCCGTTAGAGCAAATGGATAATTACATTCAAACAAACAAAGTCTAGGGAGCTTTTTTATATATTTTATGTGAAAATGACAATGAGAATGATGGTCGTAGTGTGAACGTAGTCAGGTCGTAAGAAGAGCGTGATGAGGACGGCAAGGGCGTGCTAGAATCGTACTATGGTCGTGAACAGCGTGGTATAGTCGTAGTTGAAGCGTAGTTGGGTCGCAGTGAGAACGCGATGGTCGTAGTGAGGTCGTGATAACGTCGCTGTGAGATCGTAGCGCAATCTCTCCGAATAGAATCACGCTTTCGCTACGCTCTCGCTACGATTGTACAGCGACCTTTGCGATCTTACTACGATCTTAGTGCGCTCTCACTACGCTTCTACTACGACCTGATTTCGCCACGACCGCACCACGATTGTTTTGAACATGTTCAAAGTTGACCACGCTCTTCACGATCTTGAAGACCTCACCACGACCGTGATACGACCTTACTGCGATCTACACGATCGCACTACGATCATCAAAATTTGCATTTTTTTCACAGATCGTAGTGCGATCGTGGCCTAGTGGGACTAGGGTATTAACTGTATTTTAAGTCAAATTTTACTGTATGACCATGTATATGTTTTTGGTTGTAATGCAACACTGGCATTTCTATTAACAGGAACTACTACCCGTTTTCCCCTAGATTGTGTAGTCTTCGAGGGGGGAAATACGGAACACCAGTGGTACCCTATGGAATATGCATTACGAATAATTTCGCATTTGTAACCATATAATCCGAAGAGATGCAGTTAAAGCTTAGGGTTTAAGGTAACATAGTTGTTAAGCTTATTAAGGTAACAGGGGTGTTAAGCTTAATGTATCAAAGTATATAAACAACTAGAATTATAAACTTTTTGAAAGTTACATCAGTAAAGTATTATAATACATCACAAACACACTTACGTATTGAAGTAATTAGTTCAGACATGAAGTGATTTTGATTACAGCATTATGTTGCAATAATAAATTAAAGATAATAACATCTGGCGTTAATATAAATCATACAAGATAAATTTTTGAAAGTGTTAAAGCTTTTTCCTAACATAAAAAACTGTGATTATTTTCCTTGTTTAGTCATCCCTATTCTGCTAATCTTAACGTTCTATCAAGGGAGATAATTATGTCGATCGATTATCCATACGCTTGCACAATATCCAAGCACAACACAAAAGGGTTGATTATTGGTCTAAGCCAGAGTATTGATCTTATCCACTAATGTGTATTCGCGTTTGTTTTCATCGATTCTATGGAAATGAATGAGTAAATGTTACAGCAGGCTATTTAGCATCATTGGACATACGCTTTAAAAAATGACACTAAATTGGTTCCTTGAGAGTGTACTGGTTGTAGCAATGCTGTTGTTTTTTAACGGTAAGCCATTCGAAATTTTCTGTCTTTTAGTTCTAATATCATATGGCATAAATCATCTTCATTAAACATTTATAAACTTAATACATTAGAATGTGTTGTGTATATCAAGGAAACGATGTTTGATACGTTAAACTGAGCACACAATTATATGTTATAATGCAATTTTCAAATATAACATGCTTTCTTTTTAATTTTGTGAGTAGCTTCTCATTTTTCGTAATTGTTTCGGACTTAATAGTTCTAATTCCTAGTTTTGTATAATGTTAGTACGTTCGTTCTTTATATTTCCGACAATTTTTTTTTCTTCTGCAAACTCTTTCGTGGCTTGTCACTGTTTTTAAATTATTACCGACTTTTTTAACCGGAATATTTAAACCGAAACATTTGAAAGCAAGAGGTGACAACATATACGGACAAAAGTATGGGATTGGACCAGGGTACAAGGCTCCCCCTTAAGTATGGGGTTGGACCAGGGTACAAGGCTAGCTTGTCCTTAATGAGCTTCATTTATGGTTAATTCAAACGTTTACCTGTAGCAGGCCTGACTATGTCTGGTTTCGGGGCCCACCCCCTCCTTTTCATCATCCTGTATCCGCATCTGCGATCTAATGATACCCTCGGGAACTAACAGTTCACCGGCAGTGGTATCGACCGAGTTCTATTAATAAATAAACACTTTTTATAAATTTCCTGCAAGAACAGTGTGTTTGTTGCGGCACGTAGTTAATATTACGTTAAGGGTATATTTTCAATTGTAGTTTATTTCCGCGAGAAAATTATCGGGTTTTTTCTTATCAGAGAAGCGGAAATAATAAATCAGAACTTGATTTTTAATCTAAGATTTGTTATACAATATTGACTAGAAAATTAGTGTATATTCCTATATAATTTTATATGTTGACCTTAAATGTTTTTACTGGTCTTTATATATGCATCAATGTTAGTTGTAAAATATATTGTTATTGATTTGCGTGAATCAATCTATATACTGACTTATCTATATTGTTCTTATGTTGTACTGTTAAACCACTTATACCAGGTTTAGGGGACGGTTGTGATCCCGCTAACATGTTTAACCCCGTATGTATGTACCTGTCCCAAGTCAGGAGGAGCCTGTAATTCAGTGGTTGTCGTTTGTTTATGTGTTACATATTTGTTTTTTGTTTATTTTGGGTTATAAATAAGGCCGTTGGTTTTCTTGTTTGAGTTGTTTTACATTGTCATTTCGGGGTCTTTTATAGCTGACTATGCAGAACAGGCTATGCTCATTGTTGAAGGCCGTACGGTGACCTATAGTTGTTAATTTCTTTGTCATTTTTTGTTTCTTGTGGAGAGTTGTATCATAGGCAATCATACCACGTCTTCTTTTTTATATTTCATTGTCGTATCCGTGGTTTCATTCGTATCTTTTTTAATCAAAATTTAGCAGTCAACCGAGCGATACTACAGTCAGCGGAAATACATTCATTATTCATTTAAAAAATGAAAGTTCGATAATGAAAAATGAAATAAGTTGTGTTTCTGAAGAATGGATATGGATGGTAATCGTGCAGTTCAACTTGAATGGACAATATTATGATTGTATTCCCCGACTTTTGACAATAAATATATTTCAAAGGTATTTAATGATGAAAATGAAAATAGAACTTAACAATTTAGGCGCAACTTTTAACAATGAATACATGTCTGGTTTCTACATTAAAAAAAATTAACACTTCAATAATTTGGCGTGTCCGAAGCGGTTTTCTAGATTTACCTTCATCATGGCTAAACAATGCAAGGTCAAGGATACAATTAGTTACATGCAGGAGGAGTTTATGACCAACTATGACATTAACATTTCATCTAACGTTAACTTTGTCTGAATTTCTTAATAATTACTTAAATATTTAACAGCAACTTTTTTTATTTTTTTTATGAAAAAGATATTGTGGTCAAGTTGATGACAAAAAAACTAACTCTGCATCCATATTTCCCCCATACCTTATTGTGTTACCCCCCCCCCCCCCCCACCCCCTCTCCCCCCACGCCAAATTTCTTCCCCTTTTGAAGTTAAATGGTTGCGTCCACCAGCAACTTACAATCAAACATTCCACCAGTAACGGTATTAGTGAAATGCTTGATAACAATCATTTTAAACTTGTTTTCATCAGAAACGCTCAACTACAAAAAAAACCTAGGTTGATTGACTGGTGTTAACACCAATTTCAGACCTATGTATAATGCTTTTTCTAGCTGGTCAGTATTTACATGTGGAAGATTCCGGAATGCCCAGTGACTTTTGGTTTAAGAGTTGGGGATGGACAACTACATGCATATTCGACGACCTTAACTGAATAAGAGGACACAAATAAATATATAGATATAAATTGATATTTCCATTAATAAAATCGTTTTCAAGTATTAAACCATCTGTTTGTTTAAACGATTGATTACATTTGTTTTGACTAATTTTTCCTATTTCCATGATTTATTTATGAAGGGGAATGATTTATTTCAATTAAGCTGGAAAATAACGTACTTATAATAGTTTTGTTTGAAATAGTGTAAAACGGGTAAGGTATATAGTCGTGTTAGCTATTTCGTTGCGACAAGTCTTTTATTGTTACAGTAAGCCGGAGTGCCTGGAGCGTTAGTTTTCTCGTTTGAATTGTTTACCTTTGTGAATTCGGAGCCTTTTATAGCTGACTTTGTGTTATGGCCTTTGCTCATTGTTGAAAGCCGTGCGGTGACCTATAACTGAATGTCTGTGTCATTTGGTCTCTTGTTGAGAATTATCTCATTTGTAACCATACCACATCTTCTTTTTATATTACTAACCAATTTAGATTGGTGTCGAACGCAACTGAAACGTACATGGTTCGAATTGACAATTTAATGGCGAGTTCGAACCCTGTACGTGGTATCCACTCACAATTCAATGGTGAGTTCGAATCCTGTACGTGGTACCCACTCACAATTCAATGGTGGGTTTAAACCCTGTACGTGGTACCGATGTTGAAATACTAAGACGCTGCTACCATAATATCTAAAAGCATTACAGAAAATATTCTGTAAAGACCAAGCAAATATGAATTAAAAACTAAATTAATTGTCGTGATTAATTATAACTCTTGAGTTTTGCATTGTCGTCGTTGTTTAGATATGACAAAATTGTCAGATTTTACTAATGTATTGACAATAAAAAATGTGCCCTCTTGTAATTGTATGACATGTGTCAATGTTAAATGTATGACAAATCTAGATAGGATCATTTCCCGCCAAATTTTCAGCGGCTATTATCCCAAAAACACGATCACAAACCTTAAATTTCTTAAGCTTTTTAAGCGATGCTTAAAAGTAGGGTTAAAACACCAAAAATCTGTATCAATCCAAGGAGAAATTATAAAATAGTTATTCATGTTTCTGACATTTCTGACATAAAAGTAATTACAGAAGAGATTATCTAAGTCGACCATTAGATAAACAAATCTTTAATCAATACATTATGTTTACTAAAGGGCAGCTGTCTTAAGCAGGTTCAGGGTTGCCGCCATATTTTGAGAAGAAAAAGAACATTTTTTAAGGTCACGGTTCAATTTCTTTTCATGTTCACAAAGTAGTATGCAACATACAACAGTTCTTTCTTACGATACCACAGCTCTTTGGGTTGGTTTGTTGTTCCTATGACACATTCCCCGTTTCATTTTCATTTTTATGTATAACTTGATATTTGACGCATTGCATTTTAAATATCGTACTGTTCATGTAATATGATTGTATGAGTAAAACCCTTGTTGCATTTGACTTTTGTTTTATACCAATAAATGTACATACTGCTTTAGATATTAGTTCCATACCACATGGAATCAGTGGTGTAGAAAGAATGTCAGAATGAAAAAAAAGTAAAAAAGGGGGGGGGGGGCTAAACCAAACATTTGGTAAATTAAAATAAAAGTAGGAGATGTGGTATGAATGCCAATGAGACACACATTCACAAGACAAGCGTTGCATGAGCTTGCAGTAATACGTCATTACTCAGCATTCTGCAATAAGCAAAAAATGCTCTTTTTGTTTGATTTTTTTCTTTTACTTTTGTTATTTACAGTAAAGGTAGTTAAGAGAAGTTTGACGCTTTATTTTATTGTTTAGGAGCAGTTATTCAATTTTTTGGGGTGATACGAAAAATGATTGAGCAATTTATCGCGTACAGATCGAAAAGAAAAATTGTGACTACTGAACATAATAATTTGCTAGCTGGCTACGATGACAATAACCTGTCCAGGTCTGAAAAGGAATAAAAAGTAAAATAAGTGTTTTATTATACACAAAGGTCGGAGAAATGTTTGCTTCCAGAAAATAGCTCTTGAAACTATTAATGCGTTTATTGGTTTTTTTCAGACAATTTCGTAGAAATATTTTCTGTGTACTTTCTGTATAATAAAACACTCTATTTAAGGCTACTCTGACACTTAACATGTACGGCAATGAAACAGAGGCCGAACGACAAAAATAATTAAAGACCATCTAGAGGTCAACTATACGCCAAACTCGTTTCAAGTTGGTAAAAGTTAGGCAAAGATTTAAGAAAAACAAAGTCTGCAATCACATTGATCTAATTGTCAACACAATATATGTAGCTGTAAATTGCAAAGTTTTCAAGAACATATATTTATATTAATTATTTTCCTACTAAAACATTTAGAGACAAATTCTTCATGAAAAATCAGGTCGATGTACTTTCTCTTTTGTTTTCTCGTTTTTCACCTATGTATAATGTGCGTCCGTCGTTCATCGTCGTCGTCCATCGTCCATCCATCCATAGTTAAAAACGTTTTAGATAATCTTGTGACTCGGTATAATAAAAGAATAAACTGTAAACATTAAAAATTATCATCATTTAATTTATGAGTACAAGACCAACAAAAATACCTCTACAAATGTACATGCAGACCTACAAATTCGCAAGTAAAAATGTAAACAATCAAAATGGAAATGGTATATTTTTTTTCAGGTGTGCGATTTTGGCTATTGGGTGCCTTTTGTATTTTTTTTCTGAACCTTTATAAACGTGATTAAAGCAGTTCTTTCATATAGTACATGTGTCGTACATTGATTCATAAAAATTGAGAATGGAAATGAGGAATATGTCAAAGAGACAACAACCCAATCAAAACTCAGATAACAGTCGAAGGCCACCAAGAGTCTTCAACGCAGCGAGAAAATCCAGCACCCGGACGTGGTCCTCAGCTGTCCCCTAATTAAAATGTGTTCTAGTACTGTGAAAATGGACGTCATACTAAACTTTAAAACAAATAAATGAACTAGAATTTAAAAAAAAAACATGCAAGACTAACGAAGACCAGAGGCTTTTGACTTGGGACAGGCGCAAACATACAGCGGGGATAAACATGTAAATGTTTTGTGAGGTCACAACCCTTCCCCTATACCTCAAGCTAATGTAGAATAAAGAAACACACAGCATTTAGTTGTACATGAATTAAAAAATACATACTAATAAATGTAATTGACAAGGTTGGAAATTTACTTTAATGTTCTTTAATGGATTCTTGTCTGTGGTCGGGAAAAATACATTTTCCTTTTAAATTAATGTATTTAGAATTTCTGCTTTCATTTCACTGATCAATACCTGCACTCCGATTTCTCCAAGAATCATTTTCTTCAACAAGTATTATATATTAAAATAAATCATTGTATATAAAACTGTTATTTCTCAATACATTACATATCAGTTGTAACAGTTGATGGGAAATTCACATGTTTCGATACAATTTCTGAATGAATTTGCCGATAGTATGGGACGGCAGATGTCCTTATTAATTGCATTTCCATACTGACGGAATAAATTGTTCATTCATTGAATTACGATAGAATATTATATATATGCTTTGCTAGAGGATACATCATGCTCATATTGTTAGTACATATCGACGTAAAATGTTCCACTGGGATCTGTGTAGTCAATTATATCTTAAACTTTATTAGGGAATAGAACGTGATGTGGATATATAGAGAACAACATTCATAAAAAGAACTGTCCGTTCGTTTTTTCGTTTAAATTATTTTACATTGTCTTATCGGGGCCTTTTATAGCTGTATTCGGTATGGGCTTTGCTCATTGTTGAAGGCCGTACGGTGATCTATAGTTGTTATAATGTCTGTGTCATTTTGGTCTCTTGTAGACAGTTGTCTCATTGCCAATCAAACCACATCTTCTTTTTTATATGTAATAGTTGTTAAATTGAATGCTTGTTGAATAGAATTATGTTCTGTCATTTGGTCTAGACTATGGTAGACAGTTGTCTCATTGCCAATCATACCACATCTTCTTTTTTATATGTAATAGTTGTTAAATTGAATGCTTGTTGAATAGAATTATGTTATGCCATTTGATCTAGACTATGGTAGAGAGTTGTCTCATTGGCAATTGTACTACAACTTCTAATTGTCATAGAAATTGACACAGCTCTGTAATGAGGGTCTTGGTGGTGGTCCTTTATATTTATATATTACATGTTCTCTATACTTTATCATATTTGTTTATCCATTACTATTATTTTTAACCCCATTATTCTTTTATATTTTTTTACATTTGTGTTTCTCAATTCATATTTTTATTTAATTTATTCGGTATGGTACTCTTAATATTTCCTCTTTTGTAAACCCATCATCCAGACACTTTTTTATTGCGGTTTCATTTTATTCTGACAAATTGGTTGATTATAACTTAATATGTTCCTTTGTATTCATCATAACGCTTAATTTTCATAGAATGTTCCTTTTGTGTTTGACATGACGTTTTTCATAGTATGTTCCTTTGTGTTCGACATGACCTTTTTCATAGTATGTTCCTTGGTGTTCGACATGAAATGTTTCATAGTATGTTCCTTGGTGTTCGACATGACCTTTTTCATAGTATGTTCCTTTTTGTGTTTGACATGACCTTTTCATAGTATGTTCCTTAGTGTTCGACATAACCTTTTTCATAGTATGTTCCTTGGTGTTCGACATGACCTTTTTCATAGTAAATTTCTTTGTGGTTGACATGCCCTTTTTCATAGTATGTTCCTTTTGTGTTCTACATGACCTTTTTCATAGTATGTTCCTTGGTGTTCGACATGACCTTTTTCATAGTAATTTTCTTTGTGTTCGACATGACCTTTTTCATAGTATGTTCCTTGGTGTTCGACATGAAATTTTTCATAGTATGTTCCTTGGTGTTCGACATGACCTTTTTCATAGTATGTTCTCTTTGTGTTTGACATGACCTTTTTCATAGTATGTTCCTTAGTGTTCGACATGACCTTATCATAGTATGTTCCTTTTGTGTTCGACATGACCTTTTTTCATAGTATGTTCCTTGGTGTTCGACATGAATTTTTCATAGTATGTTCCTTGGTGTTCGACATGAAATTTTTCATAGTATGTTCCTTGGTGTTCGACATGACCTTTTTCATAGTATGTTCCTTTTGTGTTTGGCATGACCTTTTTCATAGTATGTTCCTTAGTGTTCGACATGACCTTTTTCATAGTAATTTTCTTTGTGTTTGACATGATTTATATAGTATATTCCTTTGTGTTTGACGTCACGTTTTCATGGTATTTCCTTTGTGTTCGACATGACGCTTTTTATAGTACAATCCTCTTTTTGTGATTACCCGACGTATTTGTTCGCCCCCCTCCCATTGATGTGAACTGTTGACTTGTCGAAATATGGACACCCCATATCACCTTAATATGAGCTACACAATATAGCGGAATTACAGGGTTATTTATAATTGATTGTACACATAAAACAGTTTTGCAAATCCTTTATGTTCCTATTTTTTCTCGGCAAAAAAAAATTTCAGATCAATGTCTACATGAATACGTTCGAGCATCATAGAATATACCTTTGATTAAAAATGACGAATGGCTATCTGGTTCATTAAAAGTTAAGCGAATATATTTTACTTTATACAGTACAATGATTATTCAACGACAGCGTTCAAATTTTAAACAGATATATCATGTTAAGGAGGGGTATTTTTCGCAAATACCCCTCAAGAACATGCTACATCTGTTTAATTACACCGAATGTTTATGTTCAAAAACGCATTGATTGCATAAACGCATAAATTGGTGAAAAATACACTGACTATCAACCAATCAAAATCCAGGATTCTTGCATAGGGTGTAATTATAAGGAAAATACAACTATAGAATAGATATTTATTTCCAAAATTACTTCAAAATTGGTACCGTTTCACCTTATGCTATTCGGAAATATTTCAATTAATGGTTATGTACAACAATGCTCATACTTTAACATAAAATACTACTATAAAAAAAAAATAGAATAGAATATTTTATTTCTGAAATAACAGATAAGGAGCATAACATCAGTTATAATTAATTGACACAAATGATAATTACAACATGAAACATCGCAATACTATATATACTGTTAATGTTTATACAGTCTTTCTTTTTTATTTTTTTAGATGTGATCAAAGCATCATTCTATGAGCCTCTTACAAACAACGATGACTCTGTATGGAGAATTCTCACCAGTCGTTATAAAAGGTCGGAGAAAATCAAAACTGACGTTAACGTTACCTCATTAGAAAAACAGACAGATTATAACATTAGTTCGTCAAAAGGTAAAATACAAGGTAAACAGATTAAACATGTCTACAGATTACAATGTTAGTTCGTCATAAGGTAAAATACAAGGTAAAGAGATTAAACATGTTTAACCCTGCCAAGATCGTGTGTGTTTGTCCGAGGTATTTTTGTATTTTTGTAAATTAAGCTGTACGTTTTTCTCGTTTTGATTATTTCACATTTATCATGCATTCGGCAATCCTCGGTAGAATCCACTACTCTCCTTCTATCAGGATACGGAATCGGCCGAGTTGTGACGAATGAATTATCATGTTGGGGCCTTTTATAGCTGCATATACGGTATGGGGTTTTCTTGTAGTTTAATTAAAGCAATACAGTGACATATAATTGTTTTTACCTACGATCATTTAATACTGGTAGATATATATATACAATTTGTAGTTGTCTGATTAGCAATCATACCAAATCTCCTTATATCTTTTTATATATCAATGGCTTTCTTGTTTTTATGTTATTTTTAGTGATTTTGGTTTTATTGTCACATAAACGTGATGATTTTTTTTCAACAATATTTATTTTGGACTCTAAAATGGGCAAAAAAAATAAATTAGTCTATCAAAATTATGGTAATGTTTTTGTTGCTTTCATCTGAAAATGTTAGTGCACAAGAGTCACATGTAGGTTGGAGCGACTATAGGTTACCGGACGACTTTCAACAACGAGCAAATCAAACTGCATAACAAGTTGTGAAAAAAATATCAAATGCAAACCAAAACCTTTTTTTTTTTTTTGTTTGTTTTTTTTTTTTTTTGTACTGGAAGACATTGTCACTTCAGACAGATCATTTCACACGTGACATTAACTTTGCCGGTCACCATTTTAACAACATAACCACGCGGGACACAATCGCTTCGATTATTTTATTTAATCCTCCATTAAGAATCTATTCTTCATTCAGTTAACTTTTAAGTCACAAAGAAGAGAGACAAATTACTTTTCCTGTATATAATTAGTGAAATTGTCATTCTGACGCTTAAAAGCTTACAAATTAAGAACGGGTTGTCGTGTCTATGTTCATAAGGCGATCACGGTTTTTTAAATGTCAAGGGAGGATACATTTATCGATCGATTTACATCTCGATTCCCTCTGGCGATTCATCTAACACAGATGCTTAAGTGACGATTTGGCAAAAAGGAGATATTTTTTTGGGTGTTTTTTTTTTATATATCATATTAAAGAAAACCGGTATCACGGTAAATGGCTGTGGTTACGATCTTTTTTACATAACATTTGCATCATCAGTACTTCTTAGTGGTTTTTAACGACGGCCATGACTAGCCGCTAAGCCCTTGCACGGTCGGCTACAACTGCTATAATCATAGATGTCCTAATGAATAAATAAAGGCAACAGTAGTATACCGCTGTTCAAAATTCATAAATCGATGAGAAAAAACAAATCCGGGTTACAAACTAAAACTGAGGGAAACGTATCAAATATAAGAGAACTACGACACACAGAGACACAACACCGAAATGCAACACACACAGAAACGAACTATAATGTAACAATGGCCATTGTCCTGACTTGGTACGGGGAGTTTTATGAAAAAAATGGGGGGCTGAACCTGGTTTTGTGGCATGTCAAACCTCCCGCTTTAATGGCAGTGTTAATTATAAGATTAAAATGACAACATTACACGACTGGGTTACAATAAATAAACAGATAAATTGGAGAAAATATAGGTCAGAGAAACAAACGAATAATAGCCGTCAAAAGGTAACAGGTTAAAAAATTGTTTTATACGACAGACAATTTTTTAACCTGTTACCTTTTGACGGCTATTATTCGTTTGTTTCTCAAAACTATGATCAGATGTAAAAAGTTTAAAAGCCATAACAAGTACAAAGTTGAAGATCGCCGAGGACCAAAAAGTTGTGAGGCCAGGGCTCTCCGCTTGGGACAAAAACATTATTATTATCAGAATAATACATAGTTTTGCAAACAGTAAATTTTATAAAATGACTATATAACAGATATACATGATAACACTGAAGTGGTGACTAGCTATAGAATTAAGCCGAATACATAACAAAATCACAGCCCTGTTAGCCGTAGTCAATGCAACTCCCAAACTAACGTCACATTTAAATTTCTAAAGCGTGTTCCGAAAAATGAGAAAGAATTTGGATGAATTCAAGATTATATTTGTATGACTTATCTAACTTATCTTAATAACAGTGAAAATTATAATACTAATAGTATTTAATTGAAGTAGTAATTAGATAATTCATTGTATTATCTAGCTTTGTGGGTGTTTCTTCTGATCAAACTGCAAACTAAATATTATCGTTTAAATTTCGTTGATCCAAAATTAATTCTACCAAATGAACCGGATGAGTAGTTATCCCCAACACAACACACGAATACAACAAAAAAATGCAATTTACAACTACAAACGTTAAGACATTTGACAAAATCCGATGACAACAACAAACATAACATTAAAACCCAACAAATTAATTTGGGATGGAAAAGTACCGTGCCACGTCTTAAAGCAATACGAATTAACACTCAGCAAAACAGTCACATTCGGGAATAAGTCATGTTCGGTAATAAAAAGATCAGACGACGTGATGACAAACCACAATCTAACACGTGATTAAAATTACCATAGTTAGTTTGGACAAAGAGACATCCAAGGGGTACAATCAAAATCACGTGATGGATATACACACACCGGAAGTAACAGTCGAGCAGACCGCTTGAAAGGTAAGTAGTCGTATTTACTTGTTTATATAAAAAAAAATTAATAAATAAGGTAGTACACCGAATGTAGGATACTATCTAGTTTTGAAATACACAATTATCCTTGCTGGAAGGCGTGCAGTTAATGCGAACACTTCGACACAGTTCCAAAATTTCACCGTCGAAGTGTTTGCAATAACTGCACGCTTTCTAGCAAAAACAATTGTGTATTTTAAAACTACATACTATCCGACATTCGGTGTGCCAACTTATTAATCAAAATTTAATTGATATAAACAAGAAAATGCAACTACTAACCTTTCAAGCGGCGAGTTCGACTGTAACTTCCGGTGTGTGTATATCCATCACGTGATTTTGATTGTACCCCTTGACATCGTATGGATCAACTAATTCGTGATGGTGTCCGTAAAATTTACGGAGTGTCATTTTTAATATGTCCTCCTCATAATTTTGTTGGAGCAGTTTCTGCGTTAGGAGCACACTCCTGTATATGAAGTCCGTATGGTGTGAACATGCACGAGAATAACGTATTAATACTGTTTTCAGTGACTCTCCTTGGTTAATCAAATCCAGTATTCGAAAAATCGACGAACAATTGCATCAAACACACGTAAGTGTCGAAAATTGATAAAAATCAGCGAGATAGCTCTTTTTTAAATTCCTTGCATATACCTTTTACATTACAGAAATGTATAGCTTGATTTCTTTTTTATATTTCATAGGGGCACATTTGAATAATCGACTTTCTTGACAATTTATTAACTACAGGTACAAAGTGTTTCAACGAGTCAATTACAGCAACGAATGGTACATTCTACTGCCCAGACTCCGGACATCCTTCAAAGTGGACAGCATGCTGTGGAGACAAACTTCAACAGTATTGTTGTATGCCAGATATACGTAAAAACCAGAAGAAACAAGATGTAACTCTTGATTTAATGTAAGTTTTAAAGTTACATTAATAATGCAGAGGCAGATTTAGAGGGGTGTCCCCTTTTCGGAAAAGTTTTTGTTGATTATATAGGGAATCACTGAATCATGAACGGAGCGGGCCTCCTCTTAGGCATTCAGTGGTCCGGCCCACTCATGAAAATTTCTGAACCCGCCACTGTAATGCGTTGTACATACATGAAGGTAGCTTGTACACAGTAATGGTTGTGTATATATATATGAGTGTAATCTAAGATGTTGGTTCATGGACATATGTTTTGAAATCAGTAATGCATTTACAATTTGAAGTTTCAACCATACTATTTAAGCCTTCATTTCAATGGGAGTAAAAACATCTGTCATACTAAGAAGCTTACTATTTAATTATGAGAATGATTGACACAAACTTTTTACTGATTTGTTAGAGTTATGCACTGTGTTACGGGTTAACTCCACTTATTCAAGATTTGTACGGAATAAAGGACGACATCAAAAGATCGATGTAGGATAAAAAAAAAACTTAAATCAAATAGTTTGGGGGTGGGGGGTCAACATTGATGCAAGTTGAAATCGATTTTACATATATTCCTATTGGTCAATCATTTTTTTCCAAATTAAGTTAAGAGGGGGGTGTGGGGGTCAGTGAAAAAACTATGTGAATTAAGTTTTTTATC
The DNA here is from genome assembly GCA_019925275.1 of Mytilus edulis. Taxonomy (NCBI): domain Eukaryota; kingdom Metazoa; phylum Mollusca; class Bivalvia; order Mytilida; family Mytilidae; genus Mytilus; species Mytilus edulis. The sequence continues at coordinate 91,992,816 of CM034358.1, forward strand.
CTTCATTGAACTCTTGATGTCGTCCCTAAAGCAGATATATATAGAAAAACATATCTACATTGGCTAGAGGTATAGGGAGAGGGTTGAATTCTCACAAAAACTTATTAAATCCAACCACATGTTTGTGCCTATTCCAAGTCAGGGACCTCTAGCCTTTTTTTTTTGACATTTTTTTTTTTTTGTTTATTTTTGAAATTGTCTTTTTGTATATTTCTAAGTTAAGTGTGACGGTTATTTCGTATAAGTTTATGCTATTCATTGTTATTCATTTACAGAGTAGAGACAACTGAAACCCGGCATTGGGTACGGGAAAATCCCACTGCGTCTTAGCCTTGTGCAGTTTCTGCTCTTTGGTCAGGTTGTTGGCTCTATGACTGTCACACATTCCCCGTTTCCATTCTCTATTTTATAACTTTTTTTATCAATTTGGATCAAGAGCAGTTATGAAATCATTTTCCTCAAACTATATGCTTCAACTATCGTTTTTGAGCTTCTACTACACGATTTTACTTAGTAAATTACAATTTTAACTTAATGACTAATTTGTTATTACCTCGCCACTCTAATAAGCTTAACTACATGACATTAAATCATTATGTCAACTTTGACATTTAATAATTTTCTTTTTAATCATCCTTTAACAATGCATTGAAAATGTTAAAATCTAAAGAATTATTGATTAGTCTTGACTTCCTTATAATTTTATAACAGCTGTTATGATGTTATCACATCACTCACTATCCAGGGTAGTACATTTTATACTGAATGAAAAACTAAAGCACCACAGCTAGACTTGCTACATGTCCCTTCCTAATTATGTTTTTTTTTTAAATTTTGCCCCTTTAAACAATTTTACCGCTATAACTAGGAGAATACTTTTATATTCTCCAAGAACAACCAGTAGACTGGCAGTTATCAGTAAACATATAAATTAGTAAGAAAAAAATGAAAGAAAGGGAATTGTAGCAAGTTTACACCGCAGCCCAAACCATCATTATCCAGTTGCTCAAAGATTTACATCTACTGTAACAAAATTATTGTCACTAATACTTTTTGGCGTTACGGGTTAGCGATTTTTAGATCACCTGACCCAAAATGCCAAGTCAGCTTTTCTCATCACTAAGCTTCCGTCGTTCGTTATCCTTCTTCGTCATTTACAAAAATCTTCACCTCTTAAACAAATCGGCTAAATTAAATCAAACTTAATCACAATAATCATTGGGTTATCTGGTATAAAAATGTGTTCAATGACCCTGCTGGTTAACAAACATTGCAGCAAAGGGTAGAATAAAGAACAGTAATTTTTGGGGCCCTTTATAACCTGTTGTTCGGTGTGAGCCTATAGTCTTCTTGTTGAAGACCGTACCTTGACCTATAATGGTTTATTTTTATAATTGTGACTTGGATAGAGAGTTGTCTCATTGGCACTCAAACCACATCTTCCTAAGGTATATCTATTGGGGGTAAAATGCAGATTTAGACTTATATCTCTGAAACTGAATTATTAGGGCAAATCTGACTGGGGGAAATGTTCATAGGTTTAGAACTGTCTGCCCTGTAATTTTCAGACGAATTAGATAACCTGTTGTTTTGTTGCGCAGCCCCTGAATTTGTAATTTTAAGGAAAATTTGCAGTTTTTTGTTATTATCTTCAATATTATTATAGATAAAAATAAACTGTAAACAGCAATAATGTTCAGCAAAATAAGATCTACAAATTAGACAACGTGACCAAAATTGTCAATTGCTCATTGCCCTTTTTTACAAAATTATTCTTCTCTGAAACTACTTTGCAAAATTTAATCACACTAGGCAACAATCATCACTGGAATATATAGTTTAGAAAAAAATATGGCTGATGACCTTGTTTGCAAACCAAGATGGCCATAATTGCTAAATTAATATCGCGATTTTCAAGTGTTCTTGAAGTATTTGAAAAAAACAAAAAATCAAAGCTTAACATTTTCCCGATGATAGCCGAGAATTCAAATCGCTCGGGAAAATTAATTGGTTTACAGTATACCGAATGAATGAAAACGCACCGTCTCTTCCCAATACACTAAAACTAAATTTATAAATCGTGCGTACAAAGCGCTTTTTTGGATTTACCGCACATACAAAATCTTTTGAAAGCTTGGAATAAAGAGTAAACTTTATCCTACATAACACAACATCGAAAACTAAAAACTAGGCAACGCGAACCACATATTAAACTAGTAGTTGTAAATGTCACTGTGTGTTCAGTATATTCGTTGTGCAATCTTTTACATAATTAAATCCTGGTTTTAATTACGTTTGAGTAATAGTTGATAATGTACAGTATCGGCATTTTATAACAAACTTAGTACTATGATATAATGCATGTTAATGGATAGTTGTGCTGCTACAAGAACTAAGTCAAACACGAAAGCATCGCCTAAAGTACGTTCATAAGTCACTTTTAATTTTTCAAGATTTTATAACAAATGAAAGAATTCTAATAAGGTTATAACATGCAAACACTTCTTTAAAATTGTTTCTTCTAAAATGCATTTTGGTATTTGTTTTATGGATTTTTTTTTTTTTTTTTTATTATCTCCCTGTTTGACGTTTTTCTTCTTCTATTATTACGCAATAAGCATAGATCTTCATTGCAAAATATACTTAGTTTTTAGATAGGACCGGTTCTACCTTAGAACTGACTCTGGTTGTTCTATCCGAGAACAGTTCTAAGGTAGGACTGTTCTATGATGGAACAAGCCTTCATTTGTTTAGACAATATCTATGACAAGTTATTACAGTTCTAATTGGCGTTTAAGACTTATCGCAACTGTATTTCAGATAGTTTTTTTAAAGATTTGAATTAAGAATCTGTTATACTATTTAACATGATCTAGCTACAAAATGATAGAATTGTATCAATGTATTTACATATAAAGAGCTTGTCTGGATGTATTTTCATTACGAACACCCATAACACAAAAATAAAATATGGGGATGTTTAAACACTATGAGGATTCGAGGATGATGTTGCTGATGTTGAATTGTTATCTATTCCGTATACCTTTAAGCATCATTCATGTTTTTTCTCTATTCTCTTTTAAGGACGGGACGTATTTTTCTGTAGAAATTGCCCATTATTCCCTCTTCTCTGTAAACCCTGTCAAGATCCTTATATATTGTTTATTTTCTATTTCTACTTTCAGAACTGCCTTAAGTATAGTAATAGGATTTATAGTGTCTATATCTTGTTGTTTATTGCTTTATTGTTGTTGCTGTCAAAAACGATCAGGAGTGCATTCTGGGAAATTAGTTTGGATAAAAAGAAAAAAACAAGGAAGTAAAACAGGTAGGTAAGATGTAAAAAGCAAAATGATAAAAATACCGAACTGCAAGGAAACTCCCAATGGAAAAAAATCAAATACATCAAACGAACGGAAACAACTGGCATATTCCACGATGTCCATGTTATTAAAGTGTGGTTAGATAAATGTAAATTACTGTCTAAATCAAAGCCACCTACCATATTAAAGACTAGTAGATGACTTTTCGGAATCACGTTCCGTGATGAAGTCAAAAACTTCAAATGGAACTGATATAGCAGTAACACAAAAGAAAACCTTTAAGACAGAGACATTGCGTTTTCTGCAAAAGATTATGCCTAGTAGGTGTAATGTTCGTAACACTGTCAACGTAGATATTTGAAATGTTCTAATATTTCATTGCGGAAAATAATCGTAAAAAAGCAATAATATTGATGTTAACGGTGTTATTTTTATGCACAAATCTGCCCTTTTGGCGAAAGATTTATTGAACAACAGTATAATACAGTTGCCTCTCTGTATGCATTGAAATTGCGAACAACACAGTTGCATTGCGTTATATGTTACCAGCCAAACGGCGTTAACTACAACCAATCAATCGTTACCTTTGTGTTACCCCGACCTTGTAACGAAGGTTATACCTAATCAACTTTGTACCACATACTTCTACACTCCTTTATGACCCGTTCATGACATGACTTTTTTCAAGGTTTTGTTTTTTTGCCTACACCGTAAGTCAATATTATTCAGGAAGATGCCTCCCATGCAGGTTTGATATACTAGTATATCAAGTATTGATAATATACTGAAATCTGAAATTTCATTGGAAGTAAGAAAACAAATATAATAAAAACAATAATCTGTGGCTTTCTATGTCGTTTCATTGTCGGTGGACTGACTGTGGCATTGACCTATTGAATTTAACTGACTTTTAACCGCACAACAATATTTCTACATTCCGCTTTAATAAATGTTCCAAGAAAAACCCAAACTCATGGCTCTTATTTTGTCTTATTTGTCCCTAATGCGATTTTGAAACGCATGTTATCGTTAATTGGTTTTACCAGATGCTGATAGGTGCATTTGACTCCGATTTTAATGAATTGATAGTGCCAATTAACCTGCCAAAGGTCGTTGGTTCTCTCCAGGTACTATTTTCTTCTTCACCAATTACAACAGGCCCTCAATAAATAGCCAAGAGCATAAAACGAGACCTTAAACATGAATATTGGTTCTTTTTAACTTAAATGTATTACAGTTTATACTACAAGTGACAATCCAGACCTAGACGATGATGAGCAGGAAGGGACAGAATTGGTAGGATTTATAGAACAAAAAGACGAGGATGGATTTAGATCAAGAACTGGCTCTGTTGTAGAGTCTAGACCCGGATCAAGGAGAGCTTCTAAAGCATCAATAGGTGAGTTGACTGAGTCTAGAACTCATTCGGTGGCAGAGTCTAAACCAGGGATAAGGAGAGACTCGAAAGTCGACTTAAAAGATGGAGTTATTTCAATCTAGAACTTATTCAGTTATAGATTTTAAATTAGGATCAAGGAAAACTTCTTAAGTTCAATAGGTGACTTATATCGATCTGTACCTGCTCTATTGTAGAGTCTAACGCAGGACCAGAGAGAGATTTTAAAGCCTCTACATGTGAGTTAGCTTGATCTTAAACTATTATGTTAAAGAGTATAAAACAGCACACATAACTTGTATTTGCTATTTACTATCCACAGCAGGTTCTTATATATTATCTATTTAATTGTCCTGTCTCCTAGTAGCTTTAATTCTTATTAGTTTACAAACTGTTTATTTGAATATCAGTCAGGTTATATGCAATTTCTCAGATCTCAATTTGTAAGTTGCATGCAACGGTCGAGCAGAGCATATGATTTCCAATATTTTCGTGTTTTATATTTGTTCATTTTATTTAATTTCAGATCATAAACATGAGCATAACCATGACCATAAGCATAAGCATGACCATAAGCATGACCATAAGCATGACAATAACAAAACAGACACAGATGGCGCTACTAATCATTCTCCTGTTCCGGTTGTAAAACACGTGACTCCGTCAGGGCAGGTGTTAATGGTACCACTTATTAATATTCAGGGTAGTACACCTGGAACATCACCATCATAGTATTTACTAATAGGTAAGGTATTGTCAAATAATAAGAGGTAAAGGCAAAATATAAATGTTGTCTGCACACTTCAAGGAATTTGCTTTTTAAACGACTATATTATAAGCAAGTTTGACTTTTGTTTAAATAAAGCTATTTATCTAGACAAAATTACAGTAAATGTAAAAGTCTTTGATGAAGAACCATGGAACTATAGGGAACTTACAAAATAACAACGAACACTCCTTAAATAAAGAGATGAGATATAGTTACCAATGAGTCCTTTACGAGCTCCTTACTTTGGACAAACTATTCCAGAATAAAGCCAGGTTTTAACATGATTATTGGGCATCAAGCCTCCTCATTTTCGCTCACGGTGGTGAACTTCAAATCTAATTAAAGTAAGAAAAATATGTAAAAGTCAACGACTGCACTAATCAGATCAAATTAAAGTATAAACAAACTTTAAAAGTCAGTCTATAACCGCAATAATCACTGTGGCACGAAATTCCTAAAACCCTTACAAAAACACAAAACAACACAAGGAACCGAACGATTCTAATATAAAAAAAATTAATTACAGGTTTTACCTTTGCAATATAAAATGTTTAAAACACAAATATAACCAGCATTGCAGAAATCCGCATTATCTGCATGATTTCACCAACCTTAATAACAAAACTAATTTCACATTCTGTAACAAACATACTTTATAAATGCAAAATGCAAATTTTCTATAGAAAGCAAACAAACCAGGTGGTTGATTTTATGGTTATATAAGAATTCTCAGGATACATTATTCATATTTTCCAGGTAAACCTATTAGATATAACTGAATTTTAACGATGTTTATATACAGAAAGAAACGGAAGAATAGAGACATTTTAAGATACGCATTAATGTAATTCCTTCGACAATGCTCAAAGACAACTGTCAAGTCAAGGGAAATGGAATGGATCCAATCGATAACATCAAAACGAGGCTATTATTAATGTTTGATTGTAATTATAACATCAAAACGAGGCGATTATTAATGTTTGATTACAATTCGCCTTTTCAGAATCTAAAGAATCGTATATGATTTCATTGTTCGTACCCCAAAATGAAAAGAAAGTCACGTCATTGGTTGAATTTCCATTGTTTATGACATTTTTAACCAATCACGACGTTTTGGTGTACACTTTTGAAAATATATCCCAGGATGCATTAGATTCTGAAACGGCGAGTTATACATGTTATAACATACAAATATAAAATATGTTGATCAATGTATGTGCAGTTGGATTAAATCTGTCAGTCTCAAAATGTTTTGTAAAGACATATTATGAAATGCTCGTGTTTTGGCACTTGTTTATAAACCGGTGCTCTTTTATTTAATGTGAGACTGAAATCGTTGACGCTATCTCCTCTGTAGTCACATAGAGTCATGCAAAGCCACTGATGTATATTAGCCTTTCTATATTTAGATTAATTTAATATGAAAGTAAATCTTTACAGTGGAGTTCAAGTTTTCAATTATTACTTTTGAAATGCTGAAATGTTTTATGTCAAGTAAAGTCGGTCTTATGAACTTATGGTAAACAGTCAAATTAAATTGTTTACCAGATGCTTGTCCTTCTGAAATTCGGAAATGACTACTTTTATAATACATGTAACATCGAGGAGCATATTATTATCTGTTTGATATATTTTGGTGCGGATTGACAAATTTTATCCTGCCTTTAGATGTTAAACATCAATTAATAAAATACAATTGTTTATTTTTAATTAACTGTCGTATGAGTACACTTGTCATTTAAATCAATATTGCACATATTTACCTTTTTTACCATCATCCTTTAATTTATCTAATCAAGAAGAATTGCCAGTTTAAAGAATAATTTATATGTACTAGTACATTATATTATATATTGTTATATACAAATCAATAATCTTATTAAATAATTGTGTCTTGAACTTTTTGTAGGACGCAAACACAAATAGTACGTCTTATCATCACAGTTCGTGTTCTCTCAAGGATTTTATATTTTTGGCGAATAATTATAAATTAATACAAGTGGCTTCACAGATAAATAAAAATTACTATTTCCTATTACTAATGTTCAGGGGTGGGGAGAAAGAAAACGTGATGATTTAACCTACACAGGCAAAATTTGCTCACATGAATTTCACATGAATCTCACGTGAAATTCGCATGAAAAATTTCACGCGAGATTCACCTCAAACGAGCTTAAACATGAAACTCACGTGAAAATTTTCATGTCAATTTCACGTCATTCACACGAATCTGATGTGATTTTTTTCACATGAATTTCACGTGAAATTTACAAAAAAAAATATATTTTCATGATTTTAATTCAATTTGAAAATTTAGATTTTATTTGATATACTCTATTTTAAAAAATCATGAAAAAAAAAATTTAGGTGATTTTCATGTGAAATTCACATGAGTTTCACATAAGATTCACGTGAAACTCACAAAAACTGATTTCATGTGAGTTTCACGTATACGCTCGTTTGAGGTGAAATTGATGTGAATTTCACGTGAAATTCACATGAATTTAAATTCACGTGAAATTGATGAGTGAAATTTGCCTGTGTAGGCTTATGGTATAAGAAATATAATTAAAGTGATGTGATAAAGATATGTCACTATATGAAAGCATACAGTGTGTCTTATTCACGTGGTATGTGTATGGAGCTATGGATGCATCTCACTTTACATGTGTTTATACTAAATGTTAAATGACTGTCTTAATGATACAAGAAAAAAATATAAAACCTCTATCATTAGGCAAGCGAGACAATCAGATTAAGGTTATGGCAAACACATAGGTTCTATGTAGCATTCATGTAGAAGACGTCAGACAATCTACATTTAATACGACTTAGTTTGTTTTTTGTCCATGGATTTGTGAGTTTTGAACAGCGGTATACTACTGTTGCCTTTATTTATTAGGTCTTTTGAATCATTTCAAAATATCCATATATTAATCATTATATTTTGTCTTTGTCTTTCACTTTGGATTTCAAATATTTCTTGAACCACCAATGTCATGCATGCTAGAAAGGTTAAAGTAAAACAATAACTTTTTTTTAAATGAAATATTTCATGTAGTTTAAATACTACAAGAAGCGGAACAAGTTGACCTGTAATTTTTAAGGGCTAAACAGGATAACTGCTATCTGTTTAAAAAATTAATCATGCAAACTATATTGCTGCCTAAACCAATAAATGTTATCTTCTTTCTTTTTTAATGAACCTGTAGTATTTGAACCAAAACGTTGATGACTGATTTAAAACTCTTTCAATGAAGGCTATAATAAGCAAAACAAAGTTATTTGATACTTTCTTCGGACAAAATATGTTTTTACATTTCTTACTGAACCACCTTTCTTTTTGTACTTTAAAATGAATTTTCATATTTGTTTTGTTAGTTTTAAATCGTTTCTTATTGTTTATTAACCTTGAATTTACATGAATTTTATACCCTTTTATACATGTAATTATGTCTTTGCACAATAAACTTTTTAACTTGAAAATGGTTTTTATTCTTTCATAGATTATTAGTGTCATGGTTTTGTAAGTAGTTGATGTCAGGAGGGCAGACGGGAACAGTGGGTTCATAACATGTGTATAATATATTCTTTCTACATTTTTCAACCCAGGTTCCTAAAACTTCATTGAGGTGTCGTATTTTATGAAATAACAAAAAACATATATTGTCTTCTAGAACCAGTTTTCTGTTTCTCATTAGACCCCTTGCAAAACTCTGCATGACAAAATCTCTCTGAACTTTTAATTTTGACACTTGTAAATAGTATCAAAGGTACCAGGATTATAATTTAGTACGCCAGACCCGCGTTTCGTCTACATAAAACTCATCAGTGATGCTCATATCAAAATATTTGTAAAGGGACATTTCGTTTTGCATTTTCCTTGGAATCAGGTATTTTTGTTATTGTACTTTTTTCATGTCAAGTTCTGCATAAGCAAATTTTACAGACAAAATATATTAATCTTAACACAATACAAATCTACCAAAAAAGATATACAAAATAGAAAAAAGAAGATGTGGTATGATTGACATTGAGACAATTCTCCACAAGAGACTAAAATGACAACGAAATTAACAACTATAGGTCACCGTACGACCGTCAAGAATGAGAAGAGCCGATTCCGCATTGTTAGCTATAAAAGGTCCCGAAATGACAATGTAAAACAATGTCTTCTCTTTGGATTTACACACACGAGTATTATCAGTGCATGTAATGGACTCTCAGTAAACACCATGATAACACAAGTATGTAATCATTCAATGATGATTCCGAGGAACTATCTAACTTTTTTTCGTAAACACCTGGGAGTTCATTTTCTCAATGTATAGATGACTGTCACTAATTGATACAATAATTTCATTGTATATAGATTGTTTTACATTGCAACATTTATACTAATTTATTTATGTGAACAATTATATAACGTGTTTCATGTCATATTCTATCAGCTTTTCGTACGAAGCTACGTAGCAGATAAAATGTAAGAGGTAACTTGCGATAAAATGGACACAGGAAAAAAAGTACATGATAAAGAAATTCCAAAATAGTTTACGGGTGTTAAAATCTAAATCAGGGTAACAACAAACCTGATAGGGGGATCCATATCCGGTTTAAATGTTGGAATCTAGAGAGGTATACAATCGTTCAAATGATATAACAGGCGACTTCATTGGTATCTTAAAGATACAAGACACTATCAACTTGTCACTTTAGAGACCATGACATATTTTATCTACCTAAATTTCGTGATCGCAAAGCATCGAATCGATACTATATTTATATCTTTTTCATTTTATAACGTTATTTTCTTGTGGAGGAATAGAAAGTTTGCATTCTGTAGAAATGAGAAGATGTGGTATGAGTGTCACGGATACAACTCTCTATCCATGTGACAATGCATAAAAAGTTAAGGGCCTAAGTACATCCTTCAACACTAAGCCGCGGCTCACCCGAAATTGCAAGCTATAAGAGGGTACCAAAATTGGCAAAAAATAAATAACAATGAAAACAATCATGCAAAGTTTGAAGTTGTCCGTCTCTGTCAGTATTCCTAATTTATTCATAAATTTAAGAAGCCTGTATGTCTTCTTGCAAAAATACTAGCGATTGCCAGTATTAATTATTTTATATTAATTTATATTATTATCCTATCTTGTAGGACATGTATATACTTATAATAGTAAGAGTCATGTAATGAGAGTTTCTCTTTCATGGTTCTCTTTAATATATATTAATTATTGCTGCTATCAGCAGTCTATATTTTGCCATGTTTTACGGCATAGTGGACACGTTTTGTTGCGTTTTAACCACTCTTTCATACAATGATTATGAAATTTGCGGTTGCAATGGTAACTCAAGCACATTAGATCATAGAGATTCATAATGGTCAAGCATATTCGACAGCTAGCTGTAGGGTCCCGATCCATTGCTATCAGGTCCCCAACATCATTAAAGTATCACTGATATATATACTTGACATTTTTGATAGTATTGAACAACAAAGGTATTTGCATATTAGTAATAATTGCAAAGTGTTGTTGAATTTGGCTTCTTACGTTTAAAAATTGCATAACCGAATCACAAGTCCATTGTATTTTTCATTTCATATCAAAAATTGTTAAAGTGTGACAATTAGTAAACGTTTCACGTCTTTTTGTAAAATACTCGATTTCAGTAATGTCCCTTCAAGAGAAATTATAAGTTTGAAATAAGGAAATACCCTATATTTTAAATCAACTGTATTATAGATAACCTGTGATATAAATAAATATTTGTTATACACAAATGATAAAACAAACAACATCATGATTTTCAAATGTTATCTTAACAAAATGACAGGGGTTTTCCCATATTTCTACCTTTTAGTATGTTCTTAGATTAGGTTTAGGAATATTGGTCAGATGTTCGGACGATACAGGGTAAAATATTTAGCTTTTTCGCTTTTGTTCTTGTTGCATCGTTGTTTTTCTCTTATAGTTGATATGGTTTCCTCGGTTTTCGTTTGTAACCCAGATTTGTTCTCTCTCTATCGATGAATGACTTGAGGACAGCAATATACTGCTGTTGCCTTTAGTTTTTCCCATTACACCAATTGTTTGTCTTTTTATACAAGACTTAAATATCTTATCTAATGTCATCAACCTAACATAAAGTCGATTCGACATTTCTTTTCTTTCGATTTGAGAACAAAATAGTTTTAATGCTATATAGGGTAAAAGTCTGAGTCAGCCTTTTCCGCCAATTATAAATAGAATATCTCGAAAATAAGCTACGAACCTCATTTTGTTTATCAACTGTTGATCACCTGACTTATAATAGCAGTAGTAAATTAAAGTTTTGTTCTTATTTCACCAAATATGAATATTAAATAAAAATGGCACTATTTTTATATAGAAATGGATACAACAGCAAAATCCAATTAACTGCACTAAAGAGCCTGTCCATGAGAAAACCATGCAAAACAGTCCGGAAGCAACATTTGCCTATCTTTATGAAATCTTGTTTGTAGGTTAACCTCAACATATATATTGTAAATAAATAATAACTTTTAGTCTGAATTATATATCTTGGCTGTAGGGGACGCCACCATGAATATATCGATTTTCAGATGAAAACCAATAGACAATACACGAAATAAGCATATTTTGAAACATTATTTAATGTGATAATACACATATTATCAACAAAAGTGGCAGCATATGTAAACTGTTATGCTAGGACCTTGCCATAGCCATATCTGCCATAAAAAAAAATGAAGTTAACCATGGACAGATAACTCTGAAAATTTGGCAATTTTCCAAATTTCCTATTTTCTCAAAAATGCCTAAGATCACATGGTTGTATATACTAAATTTACACTTTTATTTCTTTTGTATTGCCTTTTTACACTTATATAAGTCTTGCTACTTATAGTATAATACCTTTTGATTTGCATTGAATATTTACAAATTTTTTTGCAATCAAAGGTACCCCCCTTTTTTTCCCCAAAAAATTCTGAAAATGAAGCAAATACCGACAATTCAATTAACATGATGAAGCTGACAGCAACTTATTCAAAATGAACACTGAAAGTGGGTTTTTTACTCAGATAATAAGAGAGACACATAAAATCAAATAATTCTTTTAAGATATATCTTGGTTGGTAAGGACATTAAAAATCATTATGATTTCCGTTGGCAAAAAAAAATTGAACTTAAGGAAGTTCACTACTCAGTTTTAAAATAACAAGCTTTTCAAAAGATTAATATATTGATAGGGGATTAATAAAGGAACAAAAATAGAGAACAAAATATATAGGTATAAGTGCAATTTAGCTATTGAAATTTCGACGGGAAATGTTCTTTCTTGATTTTCCATAGCTTTATCATTGACAAGTTTAATGTTTAAGTTTCCAATTGTGAACTTTCCATTTTTAAGTAGCAACATTCCATCAGCACCTGCATACGAGGTATACATCTCCCAAATCATACGATATTCCCGTGCTTGTATTTCCTATCATGATGTTCTTGATAGAGGGTTGTTGCTCACAATGAAGCTGTTAAACCAAGAGTTCCAAATGGTGAAGTTGAAATCATCCCTTCGTAAATTTTACGGACGCCATCACGAGTTGGTTGTCTGTTATGGAATAACCGTTTCACAAATGATATCGGATATGTTCCTTACGTCGTAACTCCAATTACCTTCCCTTTCATGAATATGACCTACCGAATTAGACTGTTTACCGGATTTGTTATCACATAAGCAACACGAGAGTTGTCTCATTTGCAATCATACCACATCTTCCTTTTTATACATAATAGTATTTAATTAAAACGTCATTACAAATGTAATTTACAATCATCTAAACTATCTCAGAATACTGCACATTTTGTAATCACTGAACTGGTCATACTTATAACCAATATGTTGACATATAAGAGTCTAAGATGTAAAAACTCAACGACATAACACTGCTGTTATTCCTTATTAGGTCTTTGGGTAATTGAAAAGTTATTTATACGCGGAAGTAGTGCTGACTACGTATAGAGCATTCAACAGTACTGGGTTTATCTTCAAGTTTCAGGTAAAAGCGTAAAGATTATATATTAACACAACCGATACGCTGCTAAGAAAAGCCTCCCTTTGCTGTATGAATAAGGAAAAAAGTTTACTGTGCAAACACATCATTACATGTTAGAGGGTAAAAAAGTCATGAAAAATGTTAGTCAAAACAGCCATAAAAATTTATTTAGAACTTTTGTAATACAAAAAATTGAAAACAACACGTTTAATAATTTAAATGCTTCCGAAACGCTTTTCTGGATTTACCTTCATCAGGAACGCTCAAAGCCAAACATTTGAAATCCGAGGATGTATTAGTACCGAAACCATTGAAGTAAGGATGTTTAGTAAGACAGTTCATTGGTATATTTCGCCTCTCTTTCATTCTGACAGTCACGATATAGCAAATAATGCTGAACATGGCGATTAACACAAACAATCAATCTTTTCAATCAACTGAAAAGAGGTTACTTTGTCCATTTTTTTTCTCTTAGACATGTATTGTATTTAGATATAAAATGATGTGGTATTAGTGCCAATGAGACAACCCTCCATCAAAGTCACAATTTGTAGAAGAAAAACCAATAAAGGTCAAAGAACGGTCTTCAATACGGAGCATGCGTTTGATGAAAATATTAGTAACGCAGGATATGATTTCCTGAACTGTAAATCGTTCACCATTTGAAACTACCTTCCGGAGAAAAAAGTATATAAAATCTTCTACACTTCTGTTTTAAGCACAGCATAAAACAAAAAATAAGTAATTTATTAAGATTAAAACATCGGCGGCAGAACAAGTGGAAAATGGATAATATTTTTTTTTAATTCAACTTAAAATGGTCATCGTATTTTTGGCTATTCGGTATTTAAAAAAGTTTAAAAAAAAGACAAAAATATACCGAATTCCTAGGTAATTTGAAAAGGAGAAATCCATAAAACTAACAAAATCAAATAGTATAAAGAATATTACTCAACGGAACGACAAAGGTATGCTATGCATGTCATTTGAAAACCTACGAATTAATCTTTACATATGAAAAACAAGATTAAAAAAAATGATGTTTGAATGCAGTAATTTATGTGTCCTAGAAAAGACCATACAATATAATGTTAGTATGTGGGTTTCAAAATGATTAAGTAGACCTTATTCTAACGAATTGTAGATTATCTAAACTTCATTTTTAAAGAATTCTGTAGGAACTACTTTTATCTATAAGCGTATAATCTAAATGTCTTAGACACCTTGTACACATAATACCAAATAAACAGTAAATGTCTTAAGAATTAAGAATCTAAAGTATTTGTTTTACAGAAAAAAATAAAAAATGCATAATTTGTACTTACAAGAAAGCTATTAAAACAAAATTTCCAAGTAGTGAAATTGCAATGACCCTTTCGTTAATTTTACGAATCTGTTGACCGTAGTGGTATTTCTGTTTCACAGATAACGACGTATATGTTCCAATTGTTGTTACCGTAATATAGCCCTCTTTTCCCCAATGATATTTACCGAATGAAAAGTATGACTGGATTTATAATAACATCATTAGAACGAAGGGTGCCAAATGAGAAACAGCATCTGCTTACCTTTTTCAAGTTTTTTTGTCAAGGCGTTGTCAGTTAAATTTTGACTCGTGTTTCAATGTCCCTTTGGTTTCTTTTGTCTCTCATTTTTAATAATGTATTGTTGAGACATTCATATAGCATGCGTTACATATAAAATAACTCATATAGTAGGAGTTACCCACAAACAGTCAATCAATTGGTGATGACGTCAAACGTTTTAAATTTGTCATTGTAAGCTGTAACACTCTATCAAGGAAACTATGATGAGAAATACAAGCTCTGGAATATAGTATCATCCTTGGGGTACATGTATATACTCCATTTAAAGGCGCTGCATTAAAGTTGCTTAGCTTACATCATCTCTTTTGTCATAAAGTGATGTATTTAACTGACCCTCGTGTTCAATTTCTAGATCAATTTCAAGGTATGAAGCTGATTTTAATGTATCTGTTGTATCCCATATTTCAAGTTCGATTCAGTTCATTTGTTTTGGCCCTTTATAGTTGATGATATGATATGGGGTTTTCCCAATGTGAAAGACTGTACGGTTGCCTATAATGGTTTAGATCTACTTTATTTGAACTTTGGTATATAGTTGTCTCATTGTCAATCATACCTATTGTCTGATATCTATATAAGATTGCAAGCAATTAAATATATCGTGGAATTTTTCAGTATTCACATAATTGTGTTAATATAATCATACAACGTTATTATGCAAACTAAAAGTATAAAAATACTAGCTATTGCCAGTATTTAATTTAGTTTATCGTCCTTCTTAAGTAAGTTTATTCTCCGAATAACTCGGTTACATTTAATGAGTATTATTACTGCACTCAGCAGTCTATATTTTGCCATGTTGTCCTGCACAATGGACAGGTTTTGTTGCGTTTTAACCACTCTTTCAAACATAGATTATGACATTTGTGGCTGCAATGGTAATTCATGCACACTAGATCATAGAGACTCATAGTGTTTAAGCATATTCGACAGCTCTCAGTTGTAGGGTCCTGATCCATTGCTATCAGGTCCCCAACAATATTTAAGAACGACTGATATATATACTGGGAGTTTTTGATAATTTTGAACAATATAGGTATATGTCAATCACTAACAAATGCAAAGGATTTTTCTTTTTTTTCTTTTTAAACTTAAACATTAATATAAAAGAATCACTAATCACCTACCGTTTTCGTTTTATATTTATAATTTGAAAATGTGAAAGTGAGTATAATTTTCAAAGGTTTTTTGAAAAATGACATTTCAGTTATGTCCCTTCAACAACAATTATACATTTTAAATAAGGAAGTTTAAATATCGGAAATATCCGTCATATTTAAAACAATACACATTTGACATAAATAAACCACCATTAATTATACCTGTAATGACTAACTTTATTGTTATTTTTTGGAAGTCATCCCTTTTTAAGAACATGTAGAAGTCGATCCAAAATTTCGGCTATTTCACCTATTTAAAAATATGATTCTTGTTGACCCATTCAGTCCAGTTCTCTTGTTAATATCCAAATACGCAAAACGGGTACGCATGTTCATTGTAAAAAATTATAATTCCTATGGTTGATTAATGGCAATTTTTATTGATTGATAATGCTTGGTCTCTGGTTGGATTCGTGATGCTCATTTTTAGTATAGGAAATTTTATATGTGAAAGCATTGTGTAGTTGTGAGTCGTATAATAAGTGTAGAATTCAGCGAATGAATGTTACCTCGATAAAAAAAAACAAATAAAACTAGAGATTATTCTTCGCTTTGAATTCGACATTGCTTTGTTTTATATTCGAACTGCATTTATTTATGACAAATTGAATATATCATTTCGTTGATAAATATTCGCCACATACATCTGAAACCAAAATATTTTTTTAAAAATCATTTATTTATTACTGGCTATTCATGTATATATTATAATCATTATTACAATCAAAAACGCTTTTTACATTTTCAAAAATAAGTATCCTATCGTTTCAGTTTCGTTTTCTTGATTAAGAGCTGTCAGTATGCATGATTATTATATAAAAACTGAAAACAACACGTCATAAACTTTATGCGTTCGAAGCGCTTTTCTGGATTTACGTTATACCAACAACTATCGATATGTTTTGCAAAATAGAGTAAAGTTTGCATTTCAGAATACCTTGAGAGCAATACAAAATATTATTTTTCAATATTATTAAATTGTAATCTGTAAATTACACGCAAATGAAATTTTTTTGGAGGTTATTTCTTATTAAAGGGAAACTTCGCAAAAAAATCAAAAATTGATATTATGTTCATTCTGTATAAAAATGCTCAAATTCATAGATATTAAAGTTTTATTCCGCTAGATAAGCGATCACCATCGATTTTAAATTTAGAGTATTAATTCTCTGAGTTCCGCCATTTTGTCCTTCTTTCCCGATTAATGAAACGATATGTCTATAAACCACAAAGAAACAAAACTACAGTAACCGATGTAGTCGTAATTGCGTGTCGATATCTTGTCAATCGTACGGTTGTTTTATCCGACTAACTAACCATGGTCTGTTGTTTTTAAACTTGATATTGGAATTAGGTGAAAAGTCAAAGTTGAAATCATAAATAAGTGTTCCGTGAAAATTGTTTTCGAAAATCTAATTTGTTCATAATTCTTTAAAGTAATAAACCGTTTTCAAATAAATTTTTATCTTCCCTCTTCTGATTACCAGCATGGCTAAAGGTATTACTTCCAAAGGTATTGTGAGGGGTGTGAGGTGACACGTCCAGGTATTCAAGCGATTTCCTGTCGGGCTTGCAAGTTCACGCATCGTTTCACTTCTGCAGGTATTGATCAGTGTACACGGCTGATAACATTTAACTTTCCATTTTGAACTATCAGATGTATAATATACAACTCTGTCTTACTTGTCATTACCAAACTCATACGCTTGTTTATAAATAACATTTCTGGTGTAAAGAATATTATTCATAAAAATATAAATAATACCCAAAAAATAAGATTTGATGAAATTAAAATCTATTTAAATATTTTTTCCCAGGGTGAATTTGGGAAAATGTAATATATACTCATTGTCAAAAGTGAAGGACAGATTGGAACATACCAGAAATATTGATTTAAAAATATGTACGCACTTGCCGACGATTCGTTTATACGACTGGATAGAAAGTTACGGAACTATAGCGCAATTTAAAATATATACATGTATACATTGAACATAAGAAAAAAAGATATATTTTGAATAAATAGGGGTAAAAGTGTTGTAAATAGACTAGTCCACGTATGCCAACAGTATGTAATCATCGAATGTCGATAGACTATTGTATACCAGAAGAACAAGAAGAGAACCAATTTGATTTAAATACAGGTCGATGTATAACTTTTGCTTTGGTACATTGAAGTTGTGGACATAGTAAAATCACAGATTTATATTTCAATAAGATTGTTCTCGAACAAAGGAAGGAATTCGTCATCACAATTGTTATATATGCCACTGGACGAACACTAATTATCCCGAAGGGATGTGAATATTTTGCTGGGAAACTTTTGAGTATCAAAGTTTCAAATTAATTTCGGGATTTATTTTTTTTCTTGGTATTCAATAACAGAAAAAAGAAAAAATTACTTGTCCGCTAAATAGGGGTATTCTTGTCAGATGAAAGACTTTTAGTTATATTTAAAAAAAAATAGGGAAATATGACATTAAATTGGTTCTGTCTTTTTTTTAAACATCGTTAAAAAGATGTGTGTCTAAGGTGAACGCCACAAGAACCCTGTAATACTAGTACGAGAGTATAGCATGTAAACATTCCTTCTCAATAATATGGTTGTATTGGAAATCTTTTCATACAGATTGACAACTCATTGTCCGATATGCATGTAATATTTGCCACATGACGCCCATAGTTCTTTCTACCATCATCATCTTATTCTTTGATATTGCTGTCAACATCGATGGTTCACACCCAAACAAAATGGGAGTAATGGACCTTCAGAGCTTCTCCGTGTTATACACTTGTGAAATATATAGACGAAATTTCTGTATTGAAATGAATATACATCTCACAAACAGGATTTTCAAATAACGATTTTGAGTAATCACCTTACAAACCAATATAAACGTATGGCAAGATATAACCATGAAGGAATTTAGTTTTTGTCAGACACAAGAACTCATCACTATCATAAACGTATACGTATATATGCATACAATTTCAACTATCAAGAACAAGCGGTCGATGTCGATAGTCCGTTTTCTAACTGTTCGAGTTAGACATGTCACTTGTTCATTCTTGAAAGCCTTCATATTCCCCGTCTAACGATGGGAACTGTTTCTGATTGTGTTGACTATAAATGCTTGTATGGTAATTCTGTTGTTTATCTGTACAAGCGGTTGCATTTCCTCTCCTTTCCCAACAAACAAACGAACGAAACGCTACTAGTCTGCTTTCTCTGGAGCTCATCCTCAATGGCTCTTATACGTCCGGAAACTTACATGTATACTAATAATGATTGTTTTAAGAACAACGATGTATGGATGAACTATTCTAAATTCGTCAATATCAGTTATGCATGACTAAAATATAACTTTTATTACAACTACTGTATTACTTATTTGGATTAATGACGGCTATCATGTTCAACATTGCACAACTATTATCATAGAATTAAAAAAAAATCCTCAAAAATCCTTAAAAAAAAATAATGCCTTAGCTTAGATAATTGGTATTTTTTCACAAAAAGTTCGTGTAAATGATTGTCAAATGAATTTAATTATGTAAGAATAAAATGTTAAAAAGAAACTAAAAAAAAACCCATGTATGTTGTATTTTTTTGTCAATTAAAAACTTTAAAATTGCAATAGTTTCATTAGCATTTAAACACAGCCAGATTTGAATGCAAGTTAAGAAATTCCGGTAAAGTCAATGATATCAAACAGATGTACAATGGTATATCAAATTGGGTAATATTGCATTTAGTTTTTATTAAAGATTAAAACTACTATTTTTTACTTCATATTTGAATCTTTACGCCAATTGCCGCTAAGAAAGTAATCAAAAATTGTTTCCTTTTATTTTTATACATTTTCGGATTTACGAATCTGAATTTTATTTTCAATTAATTTACACAATTTAATTATTGAATCTTTATTCTCATCGTGTATTAAATCTTAGTGTATTAACATCGTGACATCATACTCTTTCTAATCCTTTCTGTATATCCTTTCCAAATAACAACATTTATACCTGTGTACGCTTGAACTCACACCTGCGGCTAAATAGCTACAAGGTAAACGAATTGACCTCAAGCCGAGAAATATACAGTGACCTTTACAAAATAATATACACACTCTGCTCACACATTAGTTGCATTGAAATGATTATCAAAACAATAACGGTAAATAGACAAGTAAATAGTAAAAATGTTCAATAAATATTTTATGAATAAAATCTCAACAATAATTAATTAAATTTATTCAAAAACATTTACTAGAGACAGAGACATATAATTTTATAGGAGTTTAATTCAATGAATACAAAACGGTATATGCATATTCATTTTCGTTCATTATTATATTGTGGTTAATAACTACGACCATTCGTCAGCTGTGCGCTTTTAATTACGTATATTGTCGATAAGCTATAAGAGTTAAACAGATTTTATTTTTTCCCAGAATTCAATAAATCGGGCTAATACGTCACGACCCACTCGAGAATTCAACCAAAAAAGTTACAAATACTTGATTTTCTCCGTTATTAGAAGGAATATAAATTTAAAACTTTGCAAATGTGTTTTTTATGTTAAGATGAACATAATTAGATGATAAGTAAAAAATCGCGGAATTTCCCTTTAAAGTAATAACTTAATCTTGCTAGCAATAGAATTAAGTTCAAAATAGATAACTGGTCTATGTTTAGTTTTTTTATTGAAATGTGTCATGCTTAATGATAGAACTTTAAATTCTATGTAAACAATTGAACATGTAGATTTTAATTGTTTTAGAATATTCAAATATTTTAATCATTTGATAAAAACTACATTAAGGTCAAATTAAAATAAAAATACAGAATAGCACTACTTCAATTGAAGAATTATAGATTAAGGAATGCATCTCCCTCATGCAAAGGTCTGATTCCTTTCACGGATTTGGTTATACTTTTTGGACCTTTTGGATTATAGCTCTTCACCTTTTATATAAGCTTTGGATTTCAAATATTTTGGCCACGAGCATCACTGAAGAGACATATATTGTCGAAATGCGCATTTGATGCAGGAAAAGTGGTACCATTAATGTTATTGAAGCGAAACCGAGTGCTGAAAAGAAAGGGCGTTTGAAGCATGCATACTTCATTTGTTTCAAATGAACACTCAATGAAGTTATTAATAAGCGGGAACAGTAGTTAACTGATATTTAAAATTCGATATCCATATATTAATAATTTTAATTATGGATGTAACGCGTTTTCTGATTGGCTGACGTTATTTTGTTATCAGCCCATAGACATAATTTAGTCATGTGACCGTGACGTCATCTATGTTTTTTCGTGGTTTTCTACGGTTTAAATTGGAATTTAGAATTAAGAAATGACTGTGATATTTTTCTGTCCATTCGAAATAACATAAAACATGTGGTGCACACTGTTTTTAAAATAACCCGCTACGCGCGTTATTCAGTGTGTACAAATCTGGTATGTTATTTCTTCGTAGACAGAAAAAAAATATTACAGTCATTCCTTAAGGAGTAAAAACAACAAACCTAACGCAATCGCATTAACCACCTTTTGATTTCAAAATTACTTATTGCTGTTATAAGTGTACACGAGGTATTTGTAAGGAGACAATAACAATCAAAACCAAGGAGTAAACAAAGACTCACAAAAACAAAGGAAATTTACATCAACAGTTCTAAATAATAATTAAGAAACAACACGAACTCCACTAAAAACCGGGAGTGAAATCATGTGCTTCGGAAGGGTAAGCATTTCCTGTACCGTATACGGCACCCGTCGTGTTATTTCTTTGTTCATGTATATATCATTTTATATGTGTAGTTTTATATGTGAAATTAATCACTCAACTGTACACTGATAAGAACAAGTAATTCATTTGTTAGTTCACTTGGTAAAACAAGTGCGTTTGTTTGTGTCAGGGATATAAATAAAATGCCTACAGGGTTTTTTTTTATAGTCTCTTGAATTAGGTATGCAACACGATTAATTTCTATGTTTATGACAAAAAGACGTTTTCTGTAGAATCTGGAAAAGACAGTGTTTATACAATCTACATGTAATGGAACTCAGGTTGTCTTACTCATTTTGAAATACCCATATTACCATCATATATATGTTGTTGTTTTTTGTCTTTTCTAGGAGGACTTATAAGATTCACTGAATTCTAACATCTTTTCTCACAAATCTTCTTTAATTGAATTGTACGGTGACCTATAGTTGTTAATATCTGTGTCATTTTGGTCACTTGTGGAGATTTTTCTCATTGACAATCATACCACATGTTCTTTTTTAGATTGTATTCCTTGGAATTAAAATATTACTGAACTATGAATATCACAAATAGCATAGCTATGTTAGAATGGTTTTAAGAATTATGAAGATCGTTTTATAAAGAAAAAAGAACTGTTTCATATATTATTAAACTTTAGGTAGCGATAAAAGAAGGACCATTTAGAATTTCATGTTAAACATATATTTTGCCGGATATTTTTACGGACAAAAAGGCATTGCTGCAAAATACAAAATGGATTACACAGTATTCTTCCTTACACAAGACAAACTTATTTTGTTTATCTCTATCCCCAACCGCATACACACTCAATGGAGAGGGACCGTTGTCCACTATGCTTTTGTTCCGCCGCCGATATGTTCTTCTTATCACTTTTAATGCAGATACATTGATTGTAGAAATGCGCATCTGTTGCACATGTTGCAATGAAATTATAATATATTATAATGTTTTTTTCTTTCTTGTATAACTGTTGTACGTTAATCAAAATACAGATGTTTTTCGTTATCTAAAGGCTAGATTCAAGTTGTAAGCAATTCAACGACAGGAAAAGGTCAATCTTTGTTTACTAAGGTTTTAGTCGAACGCAATTTTTCTTTTTAAACGTTTTATTATATGAAAAAAGATGCGAATATAGTTTTGTTTAAGATAACAAATCTCGATGTGTTATTGTTTTAAATTCTCTGTTTTGTCTACATATTTTATATGAATTGTATACCCTTTTAAACATGTAACTATGTCTTTGCACCAAAAACTGTTAAAGTTGATAAAGTATGGTATTCATAAATGAGTTTAATTTGTCCGGTATTTTGTTTTTAGAATTTGCTTGGTGTACTAGTATATCATGAACTAGCGTGTTGTAACTGAATTAGCTGCCAGTAACTGTGAGTACTATGAAATATTTACTTGGTGTCTTTTTGGTGATGATGTAAAGGTACCCTGTCTCGCCAGTCTGTGTTAATGATAAATGTATTTTATACCCTTTACTACATGTAATTATGACTTTGAATAGTAAACTTTTAAACTTTATATTGTATGATATTTCTCCATGACTTTAATTTGTAAGCTATTTTGTTTTTATTTTATTTTGCTTGATGTATTATTATATTCCTTCATTCTATTCATAACTTATATTATCAGGTTTTACTTTCTTAAAACGTAATGTTATCATCATTTCCGTTATAATAGTCAACACGTATACTAAGTCAAGTAAGAGATCCTGAGTATAAAAAATGTTCTTTTTCAAAAGAATTCTCAAACATGCACACCACGATTTTCCGTACGGTAAACACAGATAAAAGGATTTTCCAATTAGACATATATAACACAAACCTGCCATGTTTGGGAGACCGCATATTGAGTGGATTGAAAATATTCGGGAAAACTAGACAGATGATCATCATCCATATACATTTATGTACATCGAAGATTAAAACTGAATTTAAAATGAAACTTTGAATATAACGTTTCATAGAAAAACTGAACTAATTAAAAGTAATTATTTCTTCAAATGTATACATCACCATGAAAGCTTGTGAAAATGATCACCAAAATAGAAATATTTAACGCGACGTATTTACGTTTCAAATACATTCATCAGCAGAATAACAAAATCTTTAAAACTGATTATGAAGACAAACCAAGACAACAAACAAAAACTGTAGAAAACACTTTAACTCTAAAAGATAAAAGACCTGTTGTATCGGAAAGGTTAGCGTCTCCTCCTTTGCATGTATCTCTCGCAAATTTAATTTAATTGCATGCAAAATGTCAAGGCATAATCGTTAAAAGTCTAAATATGTATCAAAATAAGCGCCATAATAATTAAATCGCGAATCGTGGTATGCTTCATATAAAGACAACTATCAATTGAAAGATAAAGATTCGAACATGTAATTTCATGAGAGTAATTTTATCCTATAGGTTCCAAAGAAGAGATATTCTGTAGTATTTTTACCCTACGGGAAAAAGTATTACAAAATGTGTTTCTTGTGGAATAAAGGGTAAACAATATGTATTCTAGCAAAAACAGATAGTATGGCATTAATTCCAGGGCAAATCATTTAAGGTGGGGGAAATCGAAAAACACGTATATGTAACAGAATATCACAATTCATATCGTATAGTACGAATTACAAATACCCCAAAAATTGTTGGTATGATAAAAGAATTTTAAAGAGAAAACTAAAATAAATATTACAGTAATGAAAGAAACAAAAGTATTACAGACAACAAGTTCGTGGCTTGGGACATGCATAAAAGATTTAGGGAGTTCAATATATGTTTCAATGTGCAAAGACCCGATTATCAAGGGACAGTGGTTAAACACCACGAATTAAAAAAAAATCAATTGGAAATTAAAGGACGTCGTTAATCAGCAAACTAACCAATGTCAACCAATACATATCAGTTGTTAACATCAATTTGATTTGAAGTATTTCATATTCTAATATCATTTTTCATTGAAGTTTGAAACCAGTAGTTTAGGGAAAATAAGGCTTTATTGAACCATTATTATTAAATGAATAAAAAAAAAAAATACTAGCGATTGCCAGTATTGTTATTGGTTCCGTGTTATTAAATGCATTTGAATAGTTTTCGATACCTCATTGCAGTGGTCCTGAATACTGAAACTTTGAGATACTGATTTATCTACGTTCAGTGTAATATGACATGCAACTTTGGTATACATTTTGTTATCTGAATTGCTACTTCGCTATACTTCTAGAACTCAACAGTCAATGTTTGACCATACAGACCTGCATAATGGACAGGTTTTCTTACGTTTGAACCACTCTTTCATACAATGATTATGAAATTTGTGGTTGCAATGGTAACTCATGCACATAAGATCATATAGTTTCATAATGTTCAAGCATATTTGACAGTTCTCAGCTGTAGAGTCCTGATCCATTGCTGTCAGGTCCCCAACAATATTTACTTTCCATATATATATATATACTGGAAGTCTTTGCTTTTTTTGAAGAATGGTGGTATTTGTCTTCAAATATAATTGCAAATGACTTGTTTATTGTGTGTTTACGTTCAAAATCATTAAAAAAGGAATCACTTAGATATAAAATTTGTATTTTCATATCTAAATTTAAAAGTTAAACAATAAGGATGCAATATGAAAGGTTTATTTAATATGAAAATTAGTTATTTCCCTGCAAAAGTCTGATGTTATTTAGGGGAGTAAGTAAAATAGAATTGGAAATTCCCGTCATATCTTATTAAATGTTGTTTAGAAAACATATAAATAAAATGTGTCTTTAGTAACGCATGTTGAGATGGGTCTTATTATAATGCAATATACTTTTAATGTAGAAAAGAGAATATATCGATTTTTGTAAATAAGAATATTTTATGTAATCATAATGAGTACGCCCCGAAGAAGACTACGCAAACTAAACAAACTCGTGAGGTCTAGATATTGTCTTCAAAAATAGACCAGGGTTTTTCCCGTACTTCTAGCTTGAAAATACCCCTACATTAATTTGTTGATACACTAAAATAGAACTTAGAAATAATAACTTTTGAGTTTGAATGTCCCATTGGAATTTTTCTCCTCTCTTTTGCAATGAATATCGACATCATACTCTTCAGACATTGTCAGACAACAAATATAGAAAAATTATGACTTCTTTCTCCAAACATCTGGGCGGCTTGGATGAAAAGATAAAAAAATATTTTTTTTATTTTGCATTTTTATCATTTTTGTTCTATTTTCGTTGGTTCGTGGTTCTATACAGTACACACTGACTGCTGATTCATTTTTCTTAATGGAGATTTTATGATATGCGTATGTTTATTCTGTTCAAAAATTAAGATTAAAATATAAACTCTACGTATACAAACACTTGATATAAATAAAGGCAACAGTAGTATACAGCTGTGCAGGAGTCATTATTCGATTTACCAAAAACAAATCCGGGTTACCAACTTTAACCAAGGGAAATACATCAGCTTAAGAGAAAAGAAACGGAACAACAGAAACACTTTTTACAAACTACAACCAAATGAAACGCTAACACACATACAACTACTGCATATCCTGCTTCGAATATGACACACGTAAATGATGCATTTTTAGGTATTCAATTTAAAAGCGAATAATATGTAAACTCGCAAATAGATATAGGAAGATACATGTAGGTAAAAGTACGGCTTTCAACACGGAGCATTGGCTCACACCGAACAGCAAACTATAAAGGGTCCCAACAATTACTAGTGTAAATCATTAAAACGGGAAAACCAACGGTCTAACCTATATACAAAGTTTGTTTTACAAGACCTGAAAAAATGAAGGTTGCAATAATGAAGGTCTTTCGTGTATTAAACTTTCGTCATCACAGTTTACAATAAAAGTTATACCATTCGATCTAAGACCCGCATTGATCACATTAACGGTTGTAGGATTCAATCATTTATTACGTTCAAGGGGAAGTATGTTTGTTTTTGGTTTTTCCTTAGTCAGATAAGTTTGTTTCGATTTAGATTAAATTTGTGTCAATATTCAACACTATAACTATAAGGTATGGTGGGAATTTGCATTTAAAATATATCTGCTTGACCATAATATTTTTCCTCAAATTCGGTATCAGAATATTTTTCTTGAAAAAACCATAACCCCCTCTGGAATTTAAATGGTCGTTTCCTAACTAGTTTTGGTGATACATTTCATCTTTCTATTTGTTTTCCCTTCTATGGGTAAATAGGAAAAGTTAATCGCACAAAAACAAACATTTGGTATTTTTTTGAAAACAGTATAAATAATGAAAGAAATGACTTAGCTTTCTTTATTAATACAAACAGTCAAACACATTAATTGTCAATGTATCGTAAAACTTGCAGATTAAAACAAATATCAAGACCGATTGTATTCTGCTATTTTACAATCTAAGATGGATGTAAATCTATCTTTAAAGAGGGGCGAACGATACCAGATGGACAGTTAATAATTCAAAAAATTAATAGACAAACAGACAAATAATAGTAAGAATAAGAGAAAACAAAGAAAACTAAAGACAAAGCAACATGGACCCCACCAAAACCGGGGATGACCTAAGGTGCTCCTGAAGGGTAAGCAAATCCTGCTCCACGTGTGGCACCCGTCGTGTTACTTATGTTATTCCAAATCTGGTAAGTAGTCTAATTCGGTAGGTCACATTCATGAAAAGGGAATGGTATTATAGTTTCGAAAAAAGTAACATATCCGACATCATCTGTTAATTAGTTATTCCATAGACCTACCTTCTGACGACTTAGTATACTATGTAATTCTTGGGAGTATTGATTTCATTGTGAATCACATTAAATCGAATGGAATGACTACAAGTGGGACATATTTAGTTGTTGATTTGTTCATTCTTTTATAAGACATTGAAACTTGACATTATTATCTGGTTACATCAGAATATAAATCACAATTATAGCTGATAATGTACACTTTTTCGCAAACCAGACAGCTTTATTTATCAGAAAATGCTTCGTTGGAACATACAGTTACGGTCATTTTAGATAAAAGTTACGATCATCTTAAATAAAAGTAACGATCATCGTTAATAAAAATAAATAAAAGTTACGATCATCGTTGATAAAAATAAATAAAAGTTACGATCATCATCGTGATTTTTTGTATCTCGATTTTCATTCTTCTTGTCGCTTTGTCATCATGTAGGTAAAAAATATTTCAATGGCAATACTTATATAGATGTTTCTTGACATAATGCAAATCTACAAATAAGCTGTCAAAGTGGAGAAATCAGCCTTCTAAAATTCCCGCCATATTGGGATGATCATAATTGCAGTTACGCTCATTACGTTGACACCAGTGATAAATGTAACCATTGTAAATTGGTACGCTATTCAATCATTCGGCTGATGCAGTGGTCCAAGAACTTCCATCAGTTCTTCGTTTTATTCCATTAGGACCAACCCAATATTAGCTGAAAATGTACCCTTTTTCGCAAACCAGACAGCTTTATTTATCAGAAAATGCTTCGTTGGAACATACAGTTACGGTCATTTTAGATAAAAGTTACGATCATCTTAAATAAAAGTAACGATCATCGTTAATAAAAATAAATAAAAGTTACGATCATCGTTGATAAAAATAAATAAAAGTTACGATCATCATCGCTATTTTTTGTATCTCGATTTTCATTCTTCTTGTCGCTTTGTCATCATGTAGGTAAAAAATATTTCAATGGCAATACTTATATAGATGTTTCTTGACATAATGCAAATCTACAAATAAGCTGTCAAAGTGGAGAAATCAACCTTCTAAAATTTCCGCCATATTGGGATGATCGTAATTGCAGTTACGCTCATTACGTTGACACCAGTGATAAACGTAACCATTGAAAAATGGTACGTTTTTCAATCATTCGGCTGATGCAGTGGTCCAAGAACTTCCATCAGTTCTTCGTTTTATTCCATTAGGACCAACCCAATATTAGCTGAAAATGTACACTTTTTCGCAAACCAGACAGCTTTATTTATCAGAAAATGCTTCGTTGGAACATACAGTTACGGTCATTTTAGATAAAATTTACGATCATTTTACATAAAAGTAACGATCATCGTTATTAAAAATAAATAAAAGTTACGATCATCGTTGATAAAAATAAATAAAAGTTACGATCATCATCGTGATTTTTTGTATCTCGATTTTCATTCTTCTTGTCGCTTTGTCATCATGTAGGTAAAAAATATTTCAATGGCAATACTTATATAGATGTTTCTTGACATAATGCAAATCTACAAATAAGCTGTCAAAGTGGAGAAATCAACCTTCTAAAATTTCCGCCATATTGGGATGATCGTAATTGCAGTTACGCTCATTACGTTGACACCAGTGATAAACGTAACCATTGAAAAATGGTACGTTTTTCAATCATTCGGCTGATGCAGTGGTCCAAGAACTTCCATCAGTTCTTCGTTTTATTCCATTAGAACCAATGCGTTTCAATTTTAAAAGCGTTTGTTTGTTTCATATTTATTATAACTGTATGTGTTACCTGCGTATACTGATATACTATGAAGTAATTTTGTTCAAAGTTTTTCTGAAATTGTAAAGTATTTCACAGCGGTATAATGCTTTTACTATCATTATTCATCCCTTATTTTTATGTATTCACATTGTTTCATAGATCAAAATTTATTCGTTCAGTGTATGGTAATAAGTGTTACTACGTTTTTTTATTGAGGTAAGCCATTCCAATTGATATTTTATAGTGTTTCTTTCTATGTTGTGATGTTACACTATTACTTCAGTTACATTTGTAAAGGAGAAGGTTTGGTACCATTAAAACGTTTAATCCCGCTGCATTTGTTAGCATATGTCCTAAATCGCGAATCTCATGTTTAGTAGATATCGTTTGTTGATGTGGTTCATAAGTGATTCTCGTTTCTCTTTTTTTATATAATTACATTAGATGTATGTTTCATAATGATACTTTATTCTGATTGGCTTACAGCACAACACGTGTTATTCCTTAAGCAATTGCATTACGCAATAAAACTTTTCATTGATGATAACACGTGGTCCCACAAAAAAGTGCACAGGTGAATTAAATTTAAAAAAAATATAAAATACGTGTTTTCATGATCATAGCTAAAAGATGTAATTATAAGTATAGGATGCTTCTTTTTGTAACTTCATAGGGTTGTAAAAGCGTTGATCGTGCGCAAATGTTTAGAATGTATGAGATGAGGGATTTGACCTATTGCATAGAATTTTTTATATAATTATTGAACAATAATAAATATAGTAGTTAATGACCTTTATTGACTGATGTTTCTATGCTGTCCTGTGACATGTATGAGATGAGGGATATGTAAAGTTACCACATCAAATTTCAACTCATTAAAATAAGAAATTCTAAGATCCCTTTCAATTTTGTCTGGTGTATACTAAATTGTCGTTTCATAATCCCTCGAGGTGTACACTACGGTCTACACAGCAGGTTCTATCCAATCTAAACAAGTTATTCATCAAGTTCAGCTGGCTGACACTTTGTTATTCATACATCTTAATTTAAAAAGTTTAATAAAATGATATTTGAATTTCTCGTCAAAAATTCCATAAAGCAATGGATTGATAATGCAGTTGATAATATGAAGTCTGTTTAGAAAAATCATTACCTGCAATGAAGGTTTCCCTTGGAATTTTTTCCAAAAGTCCGTTTGAATCCTTTCTAATAGCATTAAGACGACACGTGGTAAGTATGTGATGAAAAATGTAATTGTTATAGTTATGAATATTACTGTGTACCGATGCTGTTTGAAAAATAAACGAATTGGCGCTGCTTTCTGATTAGTTCTAACAATTTTAGTGGGCTCCCCACACGTTACTCTCGTTTGTTGGATTGTGTTCTCCGCTGTTAAAGATAAATCCACGTTTGATTTATCATTAGCTTTTATATTTTTCTGAGTTGATGTTAATGGTAAATCTGTTTTCTGAGTTGATGTTAAGGGTATATCTGGTTTCACTACTTTATCAGAATACATACGGTGTGTGTTATCCGAATGTGCGTGGTCTAGTTCAAACAATTGAACATGGCTGCAGGTAGGTTTTCCTTCAAAATCATCACTGATAATGACCCCAGAATCATTATGTCGGTTTGAACTTTGTGCCTTTGATTTATAAGTGATAAGTTTCTTGTTTTTTTTTTAATTTTCTTGTCAAAAACTTCCGCTTCGGTTATATTTACGTCAGTTTCCACGGCTGATGTTTCTTCAGCACCGTTTGGAAGAGTATTTATCTTCTTGGCTTTCCCATTCATTCGGTCTGCGTAGAACTGACCTTGTAGTAAAAGAATATAATGCCAAATGCAATGATTGGAAAAGAAGATGCTTCAAAAACGGTGTATGCAATCGCAAAAGTATGTTTACTTCCGGTTCTGTAATGTTCGCCGACTCTATCACAAAACTCTTCAGTTGTGTTTTCAAATCTTGTTGTTGTAATTCCCGCCATTAACAAGATAGGTGAATCGATTATGAATGCGCAAACATAAAATAAACCAACAGTTATGATTTCTTTTCCCGTAAAAAAGAACTTCGTTAATGGACGGCATATTTTGATATATCTCTGTTGGCAATCAGCATCAATGTAGATGCTGCGACAAATGTGCTCCACGTCATAGTATACCACGAGACCTTGCAGACAACAATATTAGTATAAGATATAGGAAACAGCAAAACATAAGTTGCAAACACTGAGCACAACACAGAAGAAATGAGATCTGCAACAGCTAGACACGGTATATAAATATACTCTATTGTGAAGAGTATTTTTCATTTTAAAACGGTAAATGATTATAACAATTCCATTGCCAATACATCCTATAACTAGATATAAGCTTAGAATCAAAATGTTTGGTAGTGACTCCGCTACCATTTTGACAAAAAAAAGTAAAATCACAAAAATACTGAATTCCTAGAAATTTGAAACGGAAAGTCCCTAATCAAATGTCAAAATCAGAAACTCAATCACATCAAACCAATGGATAACAACTGTCATATTCACATTGCCTTTCTCTTGTTAGAAAAATATTATGGTCAACATTTGCAAATATTTTCGAAGCACTTGCTCAGGGCATTTTTCAAGGTTATTCCGCCAATAGAATTACTTAACGTTACTATCTAAGTCAAATCTAACAGTTTATCTATGAAAATTATCCAAGTTTCCAATATTGCAAGACCGAATCACTTTTATTAAAATTATACTTAATGAATGCTTATGTTGAAACGAAGATTAGGGAGATGGCTTAATTATTAACAGATCAATAAAATAGAATTATTAAAACGATAATCATTATGAATATTATGGGAGTCAACAACCTAAGAAGACTATAGAATTTGTATATCATAATGTATTATTGCAATACAAAAACAATATCATCCGATTAGATCTCAAAGTTAGTATCAATGTTTTATTTTTTGTCCTTTTGAATTGTATGTAGAACCTAGGAGTCCATTTTCAAAAACCACATAGGATACAAAGAAATAGAAAAAGAAAACAAAAGAAATAAAAAAAAAAAAAAAAAAAAAAAAATTTCAATTTCAAGAATTTTTTTTTTACTTGTTTTTGTCTGGCGTTCACACGTTTCATAGCCAGCCGTTTACGGTTCCGTTATGAAGTCATGTGATTCCCTTATGTTATTTGACTTTGTTTGAAACCGGGTTTACGTCAGCAATTGGATAAATTAGTATTTATATTAGCAGAATTAAACTCATACCGTTTTCAGCAAACCAGTATTGTTTATTTTAGTTTCTGTAATCATCGTTCAACTTATATGTGTATGCCCTTCATGAGCATCTAAGATCAACCCCGTTTTCGGTGGAGTTCATGTTTCTTGGTCTTAACCTACTATGCTGTGTTCTCTCTTCTGTCTGTTGGTCATTTTCTTTTTAGCTAACCTGGCCCGAAGGGCCAAGTGAGCTTTTCTCATCACTTTGCGTCCGGCGTCCGTCGTCGTCGCCCGTCGTCGTTAACTTTTACAAAATCTTCTCCTCTAAAAACTACCGGGCCAAACTTGGCCACAATCATCATTGGGGTATCTAGTTTTAAAAATGTGTCCGTTGACCGAGTCAACCAACCAAGATGGCCACTATTGCTAAAAATAGAACATAGGGGTAAAATGTAGATTTTGGCTTTTATCTCTGAAACCAAAGCATTAAGAGCAAATCTGACATGAAGTTAAATTGTTAATCAGGTCAAGATCTATCTGCGCTGAAATTTGCAGATGAATCGGAGAACGCGTTGTTGTGTTGCTGCTCCTTAATTGGTAATTTTAAGGAAATTTTGCCATTTTTGGTTATTATCTTGAATAATATTATAGATAGAGGTAAACTCTGAACGGCAATAATGTTCAGTAAAGTAAGATCTACAAATAAGTCAACATGATCAACATGATCAAAATGGTCAATTGACCCCTTAAGGAGTTATTGCCCTTTATAGTCAATTTTCAACAATTTTTCGTAAATGTTTGTAATTTTTTACAAAAATCTTCTTCTCTGACAACGATCTCAGGTGCTCTGGAAGGGTACACAGATCCTGCTCCGCATGTGGCATCCGTCGTGTTGCTTATGTTATAACATATCCAGTTATTAGTCTAATTCGGTAGGTCACAT
Source organism: Mytilus edulis (assembly GCA_019925275.1). NCBI lineage: Eukaryota > Metazoa > Mollusca > Bivalvia > Mytilida > Mytilidae > Mytilus > Mytilus edulis. The sequence continues at coordinate 92,026,570 of CM034358.1, forward strand.
TCATGAAAGGGAAGGGGATCGTAGTTACGACGTAAGGAACATATCCGATATCATTATTGAAACCGTTACTTCAAAACGGTCAACCAACTCGTGATGGCGTCCGTAAAATTTACGAACGGATGATTTCAACTACACTTTTTGGAACTCTTCTCTTTTGTCGTGAAGTTTTGTTTTCAATCAACCTTCATTTTCTATTTCTAGATGTAAGTCAATATATTAGGCCGACTTAACTGTATCTGTAATATCCTTTATTTCTAGTTCGATGGGGTAGATGAGTTCAACATAGTCACCAAATTTTGAATTCTTTAGTGAAAGAACGTCATCTATATAGCGGAGAGTAGATTTAAAGGATATTGCTTACTTTTTATCTTTCTTCCTACTACAAAACAATAAAGACTGAACAAGATCACCACTTTAAATTGGGATTGTACTAAGGTGATCTCCAAGGATGTGCATATCCTGATTCAAATGAAGCATCTGTTACAGATGCAATTTTAAGCATTAGATTTCAAAACGATTAATCTGCAAACTCGCAAAGTATGTTTTACAAGACCTGAAAAGTAAAGGTTGCAGTAACCGAGGCTGTTCATGTATTAAACTTTCGTTCATATGTCACAAAAGGTCGTACCATTTGATCTAAGACCCGCTCTGATCACAATAACAGTTTTAATCAGTTTTTGGGGATTCATTTTTTTTTCTCTTTAGTACTAGCTATCCTCCCTATGTGGGTAAATGGGAAAAGTTAATCGAACAAAAACAAATATTTAGGTTTCTTTTAAAACAGTATAAATAATGTAAGAAATTGCTTTATTAGCTTTCTTTATTTAAATTAACAGTCTTAGTTAATTTATTCCTTCCGTTTAAAAGACATTTATAATTATTATTATCTTAATATCAAATATAAATGTAACCATTGTTAACTGATACGCTTTTCAACCATCCTGCTGATGCAGGGTCCAAGAACTTCCATCAATTTTTTACTTTATTCCATTATGACCAATGAGTTTCAATTTGTAAAAGGGTTTGTTTGATTCATATTGTCAACGTATATTTGTTCCTAATAATATTTGTTCCTGAGGGAAACAATATTATAATAATATTTGTTCTGCGGAAATTGTGTCATGGAATACTTTTTCCATCTGTATTATATTTGTTCCGCTGGCACTGATATAAGGAACTTATCTTATATGTTGATGAGTATAACAAATGTTCCTATTATGCTGAAGTTTAGTTTTCACCTGATTGATTATTATATAAATCAAAAAGATTTTAAATGCTGATTATATTCTAAATCAAAACAGGTTTTAAATGCTAATTATATGATTATTATGTAAAATGAAAAGTGTTAATGAGTTGGATATATTCACCTGTACACAACACCTGAATGTATACTGAAACACTGAGGCTGATGAGTATGAGAAAATATTTATGTTCTTAAATGATGGAACATATGTTGAAGGTAACTAAATATGTTAACAAGTTCAACTGTGAAATATAAATGTTAATTCTAATGAGAAAAATATCATTTAAAGGTAAAATATGCATACCAGTAATTGTGGATAATTCAGAAATGATTGTTTAATATCTACAAGATTGGGAACACTTATTTCCCATATTCACGATACCTGTTCTTATAATAATTGTAAATACCAATTTACCAATCTGTAATGGATAGAAATAATAATATTTTTGGGTCAGAAAAGATATTATATAATATGTTTTCCAATCGGAATATATATTACATAATATTTTTTCCAATCGGAATAATTATTACATAAGATTTGTTTCTATTTTTTTCATTTTAATGAGTGATATGTCAACATGATAAAAGTCAAAATGTTATACCAGTCATAAGATAAAATTTCTACCATAGTATTTATTCCAAAGATAATTTATTATGTAATAAAACATCCTATTGGAATTTGTTTTATGTGATATAAATTCTGTGGCATCGGTCCTTTTATTATGGTGATGGAATAAATATCACATAACAATAATTCCAATTGGAACTTTAGTTACATAATAAATTATCTTTGGAACAAATGTGGTACCTGTGTATAATATGACGTAATTTTTTCTAAGTTTTTTTTTCTGAAATTGTTAAGTATTTAACAGCGGTATCATACTTTTACTTTAATTATTCATCCCTTATTGTTATTAACTTTGTATTAACATTGTATCATAGATCAAATTTAATCGTTCAGTGTATGTTCATTTATATTACTACGATTTTTGATTGAGGTAAGCCATTACAATTGATATTTTATAGTGTGTCTTTCTATGTTGTGATGTTACACTATTGTTTCAGATAAGGGAGAATGATTGGTACCATTAAAACGTTTAATCCCGTTGCAATTGTTTGCACATGTCCTGTTCAGTAGTTGTCGTTTGTTGATGTTGTTCATACGTGATTCTCGTTCGTCGGTTTTTATATAGACCGTTTCTTTACCCGTTTGAATGGTTTTACAGAAGAAATTTTTTGGAGTCCATTATAGCTGGCAGTTGGGTGTGAGCCAAGGTTCCGTGTTGAAGACCGTACCTTGACCTATAATGGTTCACTTTTATAAATTGTGACTTGGATGGAGAGTTGTCTTATTGGCACTCATACCACATCATGTAATGGAGTAGTTATCGTTTGCTGGTGTATGTCAAATACTATCGATTTAATGTTTCTATCAAGAAACGCTATATGGTCTTTATATAATGAAGCACAATCTGGACGTCTCAAAGATGGATTATTTCTTTTTAAGATTCGTAGAATTTAAATGTACGATAAAGTCCTATATCTATATTCGGATTTGACCTATTGCATAGAAATTTTGATATAATTATTGAACAATAAATATAGTAGTTAATGACCTTTATTGACTGCTTTTATGCTGCCCTATGACATGTATGTGGGATAAGCAATGTAACCACAACAAATTTCAACTAAGAATAATAAATCCTTAAATACCTATGCTTACTACGGTCTACAAAGCGAGTTCGATACAATCTGAACAAGTTATTCGTCCATTTCAGCTAGCTGACACTTTATTTTTCATACATCTTAATTTAAAAAGTTTAATGAAATGATGTTTAAATTTCTCGTCAAAAATTCCGTAAAGCAATGGATTGATAATGCAGTTGATAATATGGAGTCTGTTTAGGAAAATCATTACCTGCAATGAAGGTTTCCCTTGAAATTTTATCCAAAAGTCCGTGTAAATCGTTTCTAAAAGCATTAAGACGACACGTGGTAAATATGTGATGAAAAACGTAATTGTTATTGTTATGAATATTACTGTGTACCGATGCTGTTTGAAAAATAAACGAATTGGCGCTGCTTTCTGATTGGTTCTAACAATTTTAGTGGTCTTCTCACACGTTACTCTCGTTTGTTGGATCGTGTTCTCAGCCGTAAAAGATAAATCCACGTTTGATTTATCGTTAGCTTTAATATTTTTCTGAGTTGATGATAAGGGTATATCTGTTTTCACTACTTTAATATTTTTCTGAGTTGATATAAAGGGTATATCTGTTTTCTCTACTTTATCAGAATACATAAGGTGTGTGTTATCCGAATATGCGTGGTCTGGTTCAAATAATTGAACATGGCTGCAGGTAGGTTTTCCTTCAAAATCATCACTGATACCGACCCCAGAATCATTATGTCGGTTTGAACTTTGTCCTTTAGATTTATAAGTCATGAGTTTCTTGTTTTTGAATTTTCTTTTCTTGTCAACAACTTCCGCTTCCGTTATATTAACGTCAGTTCCGATGGCTGATGTTTCTTCAGCGCCGTTTGGAAGAGTATTTGTCTTCTTGGCTTTCCCATTCATTCGCTCGTAAAGCGTAGAACTTACCTTGTAGTAAAAGAATATAATGCCAAATGCAATGATTGGAAAAGAAGATGCTTCAAAAACGGTGTATGCAATCGCAAAATTATGTTTACTTCCGGTTCTGTAATGTTCGCCGACTCTATCACAAAACTCTTCAGTTGTGTTTTCAAATTTTGTAGTTGTAATTCCCGCCATAAATAAGATAGGTGAATCGATTATGAATGCGCAAACATAAAATAAACCAACAGTTATGATTTCTTTTCCCGTAAAAAATGACTTCGTTAGTGGACGGCATATTTTGATATACCTTTGTGTGGCAATCATCATCAATATAGATGCAGCGACAAATGTGCTAAATGTCATAGTATACCACGAGATCTTGCAGACAACAATATTGGTATAAGATATAGGAAACACCAGAGCATAAATTGCAAACATTGAGCACAACACAGAAGAAATGAGATCTGCAACAGCTAGACACGGTATATATATTCTATTGTCAAGAGTATTTTTCATTTTAAAACGGTAAATGATTATAACAATTCCATTGCCAATACATCCTATAACTAGATATAAGCTTAGAATCAAAATGTTTGGTAGTGACTCCGCTAACATTTTGAGACAAAAAAAGTAAAATCACAAATATGAATTCCTAGAAATGTGAAACGGAAAGTCCCTAATCAAATGTCAAAATCAAAAACTCAATCACATCAAACCAATGGATAACAACTTTCATATTCACATTGCCTTTCTCTTGTTAGAAAAATATTTTGGTCAACATTTGCAAATATTTTCGAAGCACTTGCTCAGGGCATTTTTCCAGGTTATTCCGCCAATAGAATTACTTAACGTTACTATCTAAGTCATATCTTACAGTTTATCTATAAAAATTATCCAAGTTTCCAATATTGCAAGACCGAATCACTTTTAATAGAATTATACTTAATGAATACCGGTTTAATGAATGCTTGTGTTGAAACGATTAAGCAGATGGCTTAAAATTATTAACAGATCAATAAAATATTTTATTAAAAAGATAATTATTATGAATATTATGGGAGTCAACAACACAAGATGATTTTGGAATTTTTATATGTATTCCAATACATAAAAAAATATCTTAATTCCAATAAGATATCAAAGTTAGCCAGCCGTTCCGTTATGATTTCATGTGATTCTCTTAAATGTTATTTGACTTTGATTGAAACAGGATTTACGTCAACTTTGGTGCGTATTGTTGCTCATATACTAAGGTTTAAAGCGGCATAGCTTAAATTCACAAGCAATGGTATAATTAGTATTTTGTTTGCCAGAATTAAACTCAAGACATACCATTTTCAGCTGTTGGTCATTTTCTTTTTAGCTAACCTGGCCCGAAGGGCCAAGTGAGCATTTCTCATCACTTTGCGTCGACTCCGGCGTCCGTCGTCGTTAACTTTTACAAAATCTTCTCCTCTGAAACTACTGGGCCAAACTTGGCCACAATAATCATTGGGGTATCTAATTTAAAAAATAGAACATAGGTATATATATTGGCTTATAACTCTGAAAGCATTTAGAGCAAATCTAACGCGATAAAATTGTTCATCAAGTAAAGATTTATCTGCCCTATAATTTTCAGATGAATCGGACAACCCGTTGTTGTGTTGCTGCCCCTGAATTGGTCATTTTAATGAAATTTTGCCGTTTTTGTTTATTATCTTAAATACTTTTATAGATAGAGATAAACTGTAAACAGCAATAATGTTCAGCAAAGTAAGATCTACAAATAAAAATTTAGTCAACATGTCCAAAATGGTCAGTTAACCCCTTAAGGAGTTATTGCCCTTTATCATGTTTATAGTAATTTTTTACCAATTTTTGTAATTTTTTGTAATCTTTTACAAAAATCTTCTACTCTGAAACTACTGGGCCAAATTTAACCAAACTTGGCAACAATCATCATTGGAGTGTCTAGTTAAAAAATGTGTCCGTTGACCTGGCCAACCAACCAAGATGGTCGCCATGGCTAAAAATATAACATAGGGGTAAAATGTAGATTTTGGCTAATAACTCTGAAACCTAAGCATTTAGAGCAAATCTGACGAGAAGTTAAATTGTTTATCAAGTCAATTTTTTTACAAAATAATTTCCTCTGTAACTAAAGGGCAAAGTTTTTGATAGATAGAGAAAATTGTAAGTAGCAAGAATGTTCGGTAAAGTACAAACACATCACCATCATCAAAACACAATTTTGTCATGAATCCATCTGTGTCCTTTGTTTAATACATGTATGCACATATACCAAGGTGAGCGACATAGGCTCTTTAGAGCCTCTATAGTTTAGTCATGGCGTTGTCAGTTTATTTTCTTGGTATCTCCCACCTCCCTTTTTTCAAAGAAAACTGAGTAAATGTGGTCTTTAAAAGCTCATATTTTCACATTTCATCAATGAAATAGTATATGAACGAGGGATTATTATAAAGCAATATAAACATTAATTTCCTTTAATTTCCTCTTTAATATTATAACTTTATAATTAGAAGGGGAGAAATAAAATCTATAGTTTGAAAATATCAATGTTGCCTAGCATACTAGTATACTAGAATACTGTGTTTTTGTTAGATGTGTTATATTAAAATTTTGTCTTTGGCAATTCACAATTTTACTATGACAACTCTTACTAGAACTTTCTCTTGTTTTACACCAGGCGCTAAAAGTCATCAGACGCAGCACAGAAAGTCAGTACGACAGATGTATTTCTACTTGTTTGAACCTGATTCGGAATTACAGCATTGTAAGACTCGGTTTTATAGTGTGTTTTTTTTTTTTTTTTTTTTATACTGTAACACCATTGTTCCAGGTTAAGCGGTTGTTGGGTTTATGCTAACATCTTTAAACCCGCCACATTCTGTATGTGGCTGACCCAGGTCACCAAGGAGCCTGTAATTTGGTGGTTGTCGTTTGTTACTGTGCTACATTTGTTTAGTTTATTATTTTATACACAATTTAGGCAGTTACTTTTCTCGTTTAGGATTGTTTTATATTTTTAATTTATAGGCCTTTTAATTTTAAATATATTTATTTATAGTGGATTGGGAAACAAGTTTTGTAATTTATATTAATCCCTTTCCACTTTGCGGTTGCGAGTGCTGCCTTGTAGCGGCATTAGCCTTCTCTTGTAGCTGACTGTGTGATATTAGCTTTGTTCATTATTAAAGGCCGTACGTTGACCTATAGTTGTTACTTTCTGTGTCACTTGGTCTCTTGTGTAGAGTTGTTACATTGACATGCATACCATATCTTCTTTTAAAACACATCTAGGGTATGTGTCTATTTGACAGCAATTCAACGACACAAAAACGAACTCGAGTCAAGTTAAGTGTTCGGCAATACACCTAGTCGAAAGATTATTATTCTATCGTGAACTTATTCACTTACTATTCAGTACATCATTCTATAGCAATTCTGACTTAAACTACTCCAATATAGACTGTGATTTTTAAAGACCAATGTTTATAATTGAAATAAAAGCAGGCCAACTGGGACATCACTTTCACGTAGAGTGCAACTAATCGTATTGCACAACTACAAAGCGAAATGTATATGACGCCTGTCAAGAAAAAACGACCCTTATGGCAAAAATTATGAATTATCAGATTTTTCATTAATTAAACAGAAAATACTTATGCCCACTCAATGTAAAAAATTTGAAAACGATCGGTGAAAATTTAGTTGAGAAATTTTAATTTTGGTAACACATGAAATGTGTTCTAACGTAAAATTCAACGTAACGTTGGAATCATACACTTTGACGTCGATTTAAGTTTGCTGCAATTTACTACTTTACTCTTCTCCTGGTACTTGACAAAATGTAGCCCGATATTCCTTCCTATCATATGGACGATTTTTTTAATATAGATGTTCCTATATGTACCTAACACGTGCAATTCTGGCTGCAGGAATAACTACAGGACGAGCCAACTTATTGAACTATTACATGTATTATAAAGGACCATGAAGAGTAACTATTTCTTTTTATTTTGTGCATTTTTTTTTAGCAAAATTAATTTCTGATTTATCATGAGCAACGATGAAATAATGGTACTTTCTGATACCATAAAATAGGTTTAATCAAAACAGATAAAATTGGTTTCTAATCTCTCCATTTTCTAAGTAGTTTCATCGTTCTCTTGCTTACAATGTTAACCGACTTATCTTATTGATGATGATTTTTGGAAGAATTCTGCCACATGCGATACAGTATCACAGTTTGATCGTCAATATTTTTTTTTAGTTTGACAAAATCTACCAAACGTTTAGTATGACCAAAAGCTTATTTTTCTAATATCGGCCAGTTACATGTAGCACACACAAATCAAGATAGTCAGTCATATACCGATTGTTTTTCTCCTACAATAACAGAACATTAAATACTTTCATTTGTTGGATTTCAAATATAAAAGAATTCTTTTTATTTTGGTAGCGATTTCAGTGTTATCTTAAATGTATTAAAAAAAAACACACTGAAGTGTGAATTCCTGATTCTTCCACTATCGGTTTTTCTTGGGGTTTGTGTTGCTTTTTAAGACATGATGGTCATCTGAGTTTTCTGTTCATGATTTATGATTTCACGCGTGGTGTCTGTTTGTATTTATTTGATATTAAGGATCAACTTGACTAATTTTTACTCTTATTCGATCTTTCTCAGGTTCAGATTGAATCAATTCATATTGCCAGTTAAAATAGTTTGGTCATTCAAAATCAAATTGACAATAAAATTAGAAACAAAATATAGATTAAAGGAGCTCAATGTTGGAATTTGTCGTGGAAGGTCAGTGTTTTGAACATTTACTCTAAAGGAGTGGAATATATTTTTCCAATAGGGCGTTTAATACTTGTATTAATTTACAGCCGATTCTATTGAGTGTGAAGGCAAATGTAACATCTTTGATTAGCTTGATTTGCGGCAAGCTTAACCGTGAAGTCATTTTTAGTTCATGTTAACTACACTCCTTTAAAAGTAGACTCATCCGACAGATAACCAATCTATCTGTCTGTAAGACCAGGCTACTCCGAAAGGACGGTTGTATACCTTAGCTAACCAAAGCTTTTACCTTTGCCTACACACTCAATGGAATCGGCTGTAATTGATTTAATTGTTTCATATTTTTCATATGGGGGTCTTTTATAGCCGACGATACGGTATGTTTTATCTCAATGTTGAAGGCCTATAACTACGACCTGGGACTATTATACTAGTATAATAGTCCCATCTACGACACACATCAGAATCATATAGATGCAAATAGTATGTGCGGACAGCAAGGCGATCAGACATTTGTCCATTCTGTTTAGTGGACATATCTAGTCTATAAATGCTCCGTGTTGAAGACCGTACTTTGACCTATAAGGGTTTACTTTTTTAAATTATGACATGGATGGTGAGTTGTGTCATTGGCACTCATACTCGTCTTCTTATATCTACATCCAGTTCCATTTGTCTGAAATGCTGATACATATGTGTCAAAACCCGACTGTTTTGATTCACAAGAAGATAACACAATCTGAGGTTCAGAGTCATGTCTGTTATGAGGTACTGTTTGTGGTAAACCATGCAGACTAGCATAATTTTTCAAATATTGTACCATATTTGAAATCCCCTCAAATGAAAATGTATTTTTTGGACGTCTATTTAAATTTTGATATTTTCTTGGTATTTCTATTACTGTTGATGTGTTTAATCAAAGATTTTAAACGGGACTCTCGAATACTATAGGTAACAGAAATACATATCGACAAACTTACCTGTCGTCAAAAGTTTATGTAAAATGTTATTCGCTTTCGCTCTCCGTATCTAGAACGGGATTTATCTACGCCTTTTTATTTTAATTTACCCAATAAATACATATCTTTGCCTTCTTTGGATAGTTCATTTTTACATGCATTATCTTCAATGTTATCGTTAAATGAGAACTGCAGCTGCGTGTCAAATTTCATCCATTTCAGATATATTTCTTGCAATACATATATACGCATTTCAATGTTTACAAAACAAACTAAAATGCACTTTAAACTAAAAGTGATTTAAACGAAAAATAACATTTGAGAACTTTATTAAATAACATTAAAAATATATCTCAAGTGCGAAATTTCAATCTGTCCGTGTTCGCAATAAATATCAACTATTTTTATGTATTACTTTAATTATAATAAGTTTCGCCTGGATATCCCTTACCAGAGAAATTTGATTCGAAGTGAACATGAAAATTTCAATATTATGCAAAAGTAAAATAGATTGTTTTTTAACATCTTAAGTATGACATTTCAAGATTGAAAAAAATATGAAGAACAACAAGATTATTTGATGTGATCTAATTATATGGTTTTTTTTCAGCTTGTGCTGCCTCAATTAGTCCTTGCCTCGTGTTTACAGATCATTGTAATATATCCAGCATCATCTTTTTTGAAAATTAACGCAACATTGCAAAATTGCATTTGTTTCTGTTTCTGATTTTACATGGCGTTTAAAAATTCCATTGAAAGTTTAGTATCGGATTGTTAACCTTATCTATCTGTGAATTTAGAGATTTACACGACGGGTGATACAGTCAGTGACTTTTGATCATTAAGTCAAAAACATCAATTTAAAAATTGATTGTCTTTTCGTCGTTGTATAACCTTTCGTACTAGAATTGCATATTTATTTCAATTAAGTTAACAACTCAATCTAAGTCAAACAATATCCCGCATCTCATTTTATTCACAATCAAAGAAAATTAATACAACGAAATTAAATAGTATACATATATTTGACAACATTGTAACAATGATTAACCAGCTTAAACAATCTCGTGTATGCATCCAAAATTGTTAATCATTTTTCGAATTAGCTCAAGCCTCTAGCATCTTTTATGTTCTAACAATTACTGATGATTTTTCTTCCTTTCATTCTTGTTTTGTTCCTTCATGGCCTACCACACAGAAATGTATATGTATATATTGTGAAATGTATATCCAAATTTGTATATTGCCTATTTTACATGTTCGAAGTCCGTGTTTTTTTTTCGGTGAAAGGAGTCATGAATTTTAAACTTGGCATACATTTTCGATTTCTGTGTCACTAATGTATAGCCTTCATATTTGTATTCAAATAAATTGAAAGTTTACTCGCGCACACAAGAACACTTTGAATGGTTTGAAAGTTATCCTTGGCTATGTGGTGGTCAGTATATGTTTGTTTGCAGTGATCTAATATAGTGGGAGTAGATTAGAAATGTTTTCCGAGATAACCGAGTGAAACATTCACGAAAGTTATCATCTGCGCTTCATAAAGAAGTAACGGAAATTGTTGATAAGATATATTGCTTTCATGTTTTACTGTATGTGCCTCATGAAGTAGACAACTAAATGTGTGCTGTTTGGTCGGGTTGTTGTCTTTTGATATATATCCCATTTCCATTCTAAATTTATCATTAATCATATATTGTGTTTCTTTAAAAATGCAATGAAATCTACACTTATGAAAACATCAGATATCTGTCAAATATATTTGTCTCTCCGTCAAACAGCGTGAGCTTGTTAATATTAGATGTGTAAGTTTGAAGTCCCACACATCCCTACCCCCATCTCCATCTGATTGTCATACAGCTAATATTTCCTTTTTTATATTGCTTTTATAGATGGTGAAACAGATATCATATAACCGAATAGTATCGAATGTGGAAAAGAAAATATGATCGAAAAATGTAATTTAAATGTTTTATTTTTCTTAATTCATAATGTTTAAACTTTTCAGTATAAGAGAAAGTATTATACACTAAAATTAATATATAGATGAGTAAAATTGTGTCTTAAAAATGCATCCCTAATTTAAAAAAAAATCTGATACGTTATCATAACTTGTGACAACATGAGTTATAGATCATTAGCACAAAAATGTGCCCCCCCCCCCCCCCCCCCCCCCAAAAAAACAACAAAAAACTATCTTTGCTCGGTTCTAACGCCTGTTTGTGGCTGATTATGACTTAAAAAGTACTCTCTCAATGACATAAACCAAAACATATGAATACAAGCAGGAACATATATATTAAAGTTAGATATACTGGTCCCAGGTACAAGTGATAAGATTTTATTGGTTTAATAATGTCTTTTAATTCCGTCTTATATTCCGAAACTTATTATCTGTTCCGTCATTGTTTTGTTTTTATTATTTTAATATTTTGAATCAAAGTCTAACAAGTGTTTTCAATAAATGTAAACAGGATCAAAACTTATTCTGTTTGTGCAATGTTTTGTCGTTTATTTGGATCAATACAGTAAGAAGATTAGACAACATTGTTTAAAAGGTAACAAATGAAAATGTTTGCTGATTTCAGAGCTAATGTAATGTTATCAAACATTCGCTGCATCTTCAGTTCAGACTTCCAAAATTATGGATCCCTCAACCGGTCAAAACGGGTCTCCAAAAAGATGAATCAAGCTTAATTCGCCAATCTGGTAGTTTGGTGAACCAGTGACTACAGTGTTCCCTTTCCTGATCTGGAGGAAGCTGGGTTTATTCCAGATTTTCTGGCATGTCAAAGGTTTTCTGACAATCTGTTTGGGTGTTTGGGAAATTATTTGTGTCCTGATTTGGCTACTCTATTATATATAAACCCCATTTATATTTTAAAGGGATTAGGATACACCTTATTGCTGTTTTGTATCTGGAAAAGACTGTTATGTTTGGGTCGAGTGTTGCAAAAACAAAAGTCATCAGTACATACATGTAGATATATCCTATTACATACTTCATATATATAAGGGTATAACATTGTATTATATCAACGATTAATTCGATCACTCTATTTCTTGAATAATGCACATCATTTTCCCGGAATTATTTGCCATATTGAATATTAGTATTGGTGTTATAGATGGATGCGTCCAGGCCTATACACAATGAAAAACGAATTTACAGTATAATTTATAATTCATGTAATTAACATGATTAAGAAAATTGTATCTGATGGAAATTGCCATTTGTCATTTGATCATTTGTATAAAATCAAGCCTTTAAGCTAAATTACTATATTCAATATTTGTAATGTATCGCAATTTATTGGACACAAAATGTATATCAACTATATAAATATTTTGCACCGAAACCTTGCCACTAATCATGCTAATGCATACATGACATACATGTACCTGCCTATATATGAAACCTTCAAAGATGGAGATCTCATTCCAATATGACAGTAGAGGGGGAGATTTAGCAATTTGCACGAATTACATTTTCCAGTTAAATATATGACCTGTTTACTTATTCATCTACAAAGCACCAGTAATATTAGTTACATAGTGTGCTAGTGACCTAATACAGTATATGTGGTCAGTAAATTTCATATGGGGTGAGAGCGAAGCTCGAATCCCCATATGGAATTTACTGACCCCATATATACCGTGTTACATCACTAGCACACTATGTAACGAATCTATCTTACTGACTATCTTAACGTGTGAAATTTAGAACTATAAAAATAAGCAAGTCTTCAATACTGTTAGCATTAAGAAACTACTTTTATTAATCCTACAAAAACAGATGCCAGCAATAACAACTTGTTAGGTCTAAGTTTGTTTAATGAATTTATTTCAATCTTAATCATCGATTTCTTCGTCTGTTGAAACCTTTAAGATTTTTTCTCAGTACCGTTTTGTTTTGATAAAGGGACGCAACACCACTACTAACCGTCATGACCGTGTATGAAATAAGCCCCACCTCCTTTTTTACCTAATATGGAATATTAAGGGACGTTACTCCACTACTTACTGTGTATGAAATAAGCCCCGCCTCCCTACTAACCTAATATGAAATATACACCGCCTCCACGCGGACGCTTTTAACCAATCATATTCCTAGAAATGTATAGGAGGTAAGGTAATAGTTAATATATTTTCTTTGGCCGTACATGGACCTATAATGGATTACTTTTATAAATTGTGATGGAGAGTTGTTTCATTGGCACTCACACCACCAGAGGCGGATTTAGGGGGGGGGGGAAATTTGGTTGCATATATAGGGAATCACTGAAGCGTGACTGGAGCGGGCCCCTTCTAAGCCAGTCAGTTGGCCCCCACTTATGAGAATTTCTAGATCCACTAGTGACCACATCTTCCTATATATCTATTTATATTTCAATTCATGTGCTTAATCTGTACAATGACCATATCATGATGACAATGTGTTAATGTTTAAGCCTGTTTTAATACTCTGAGACTAAGAATGCTTTCAAAATCCGTACAGACTACCAGAAGATGTTGTGTGACTGCCAATGATACAACTCTTAATTAGACAACAAATGACACAGAAATTAACAACTATCATGACTAGGTCACTGTACAGCCTTTAACAATGAACAAAACCCATACCGCATAGTCAGCTATAAAAGGTCCCCCATCCCTGAAATTTTCAGACATCATTTATATAATTCATAAACTTTTAAAACAACTGTCCAAAGAACAATGAAGAAAGAGATGTACTATTGCAAATGTATTGAATAACTGACTTTCATAAATGAGGATGTTAGTTTTCTCGTTTGAATTGTTTGACATTCTCATTTCAGGGCCTTTTATAGCTGACTATGCGGTATGGGCTTTGCTCACGGTTGAAGGCTGTACACTGATCAAAAGTTGTTAACATGTATTTCTGTGTCATTTGGACTCTTGTGGAAAGTTGTCTAAATGGCAATCATACCACATCTTCTTTTTTTTTTATATTTACAAACGTGACAGCTGTCTCCATGTTCTTTTTTAATATTATATATATTTTTGTTATTATCCTGATTATATGAAATGTTTGTATTTTGAATGAAATCCTTAAGAGTTGCTGTTTTGTTTTATTCGCCAGAACACAATGTATGTTTATTTTAAGCAATTCTGTTCTCACGTTTCTCAACTGCTTGAATAATAAACGTACAAACATGATAAACATGATTATGTCATGTACATGTATGTTGCATGTTTTGATCAACTTAATCATGTTTATTATTGAAATCAATTTTAGATTTGTATATTTTGTCTTGTCATGCTTGTAGTCATAATTAAATTTGAATGATTATGCCCTCATAAGACTTTATTTTAACTAATCACTTTGCTCTTATAATGATAAGAGCAAAGTGAAAAGAATTATAGCATGTATAGTGGTTATTTTATCATGTATATAATGCTCATAAATTTACAATGTTAAAAAAAATTCACAAGTTAATGAACTTGAAGTCACTCAACATGCTCAACTTTAGACATGTTAGAGCAGTCATGGCAGTGAGATACGTACATGTACGTATGAAACATTTGAAAAAGTTATTTACTTTTTGTTACCATGCATGTATAGAATAAATAATATTAACCTAAAATCAATAACAAAGGTTTAATTAGATCAGGAATGTCTGTGAAGTGTTTAAAAATCAGTGAAGAAAAACTATAATTTTAACAGGAGTTATGGCTCTTAAGCTTGAAAATTTAAAAAGATATAGAAAATTCCATTGTATTAAAGTTGTCTCAAGGTAAATAAATGTGTATTGCATCTGTGTAATTGATTACTGTTCTTTTATTTTTAAAATTATATTTTTCAGGTTCTTTATGTTAATTGTGCATCAGAAGTTGGGATGAAAAGATTGAAACTTAAGCAGGTTCAACTGTAATATTTAACTACTAAGGGGGATAATTCTACAGGTGCCAGTTTAAACAAACATATTAGAGGGATATAATATCTAGAACAAAGGTAGCAGGTATTGAAAACTACAATGCTGTCATCATGCTGTAGATATTTCCCAAGTATTTGTCAGTGCTCAAAAACCATTTGTAGTATAAAACTGTTCTCTGGTGAAAGGGACAACAGGTTCTTAAAACATAAAGAACTTAACTTGCAACACACAGTAAAGAGGCACTATGGAACTCCTCTTACTGACCCAGAAAATAAAGGAGGTCAACAAAGGGGAGTGAATTTTGACACGTTGGGGTCATGGAATAATAGATTAGATATGCCAATTATGATGAACGAGAGTATTAAAAGAGGAAATCTGATTCCAGAAATTCCATTTGAACATGTCGGCATCGATTCACTTCTTGGACGTAGAAAAGTTAATGAAGACAGGTACATATTTTACTTAAGATTTGGATTCATCCTACTTGACGAAACCAATAATGAATTTTCATTTATATTTTATTTTATGGTTTTGTCAAAGTTTAGGTCTGCATACAAACTAAAATAATTACTTATAGTAAATTTGCAGTTTATTGATCGTTTAATTTTCTTTGTTATCTATACCCACTAAATCCAATAAAAATTTGTATCTAAATAATAAAGGTTATTTCAAGTTTTATGAGTGAGAGTCCTGATCAAGACATGTAAGATAAACTTAACTATTTATTTATTTTGACAAATATTTTATTAGAGAAGATATCTCCGACATTGTTGTGTTTATACATGTATGTTAAAGTAATTCTTCAACTTCTTCCTTATTTTGACAGATATTTTATGGAGAAGATATCCCCCACATTGTTGTGTTTTGCCGTATTTAATCTCTATTTTTATTTTGCTAGATACATATAGAATAATAGGTAACGAAAACGAAACTACCTATTATTTTGTTTATCGGTAATTATGACGTCACACAATGTATTGCCTAATATTTTCAGTGATACAGCCAGTACGTTGATACTGGAAAATATTAGGCAGTAAAATCAAAGGGAAAATATACGAATTACTGATAAAATGTATTTTATGGAGAAGATTTGTGTTTTACCATATTTGATCTCTATTTTTATTTTGACAGATATTTTATGGAGAAGATATCCCCAACATTGCTGTGTTTGATAACTCTATTTTTATTTTGACAGATATTTTATGGAGAAGATATCCCCGACATTGCTGTGTTTGATAACTCTATTTTTATTTTGCCAGATATTTTATGGAGAAGATATCCCCGACATTGCTGTGTTTGATAACTCTATTTTTATTTTGACAGATATTTTATGGAGAAGATATCCCCGACATTGTTGTGTTTGATAACTCTATTTTTATTTTGCCAGATATTTTATGGAGAAGATATCCCCGACATTGTTGTGTTTGATAACTCTATTTTTATTTTGACAGATATTTTATGGAGAAGATATCCCCGACATTGCTGTGTTTGATAACTCTTTTTTTATTTTGACAGATATTTTATGGAGAAGATATCCCCGACATTGTTGTGTTTGATAACTCTATTTTTATTTTGACAGATATTTTATGGAGAAGATATCCCCGACATTGCTGTGTTTGATAACTCTATTTTTATTTTGACAGATATTTTATGGAGAAGATATCCCCGACATTGTTGTGTTTGATAACTCTATTTTTATTTTGACAGATATTTTATGGAGAAGATATCCCCGACATTGCTGTGTTTGATAACTCTATTTTTATTTTGCCAGATATTTTATGGAGAAGATATCCCCGACATTGCTGTGTTTGATAACTCTATTTTTATTTTGACAGATATTTTATGGAGAAGATATCCCCGACATTGTTGTGTTTGATAACTCTATTTTTATTTTGACAGATATTTTATGGAGAAGATATCCCCGACATTGTTGTGTTTGATAACTCTATTTTTATTTTGACAGATATTTTATGGAGAAGATATCCCCGACATTGTTGTGTTTGATAACTCTATTTTTATTTTGACAGATATTTTATGGAGAAGATATCCCCGACATTGTTGTGTTTGATAACTCTATTTTTATTTTGACAGATATTTTATGGAGAAGATATCCCCGACATTGCTGTATTTGATAACTCTATTTTTATTTTGACAGATATTTTATGGAGAAGATATCCCCGACATTGCTGTGTTTGATAACTCTATTTTTATTTTGACAGATATTTTATGGAGAAGATATCCCCGACATTGTTGTGTTTGATAACTCTATTTTTATTTTGACAGATATTTTATGGAGAAGATATCCCCGACATTGTTGTGTTTGATAACTCTATTTTTATTTTGACAGATATTTTATGGAGAAGATATCCCCGACATTGTTGTGTTTGATAACTCTATTTTTATTTTGACAGATATTTTATGGAGAAGATATCCCCGACATTGCTGTGTTTGATAACTCTATTTTTATTTTGACAGATATTTTATGGAGAAGATATCCCCGACATTGCTGTGTTTGATAACTCTATTTTTATTTTGACAGATATTTTATGGAGAAGATATCCCCAACATTGCTGTGTTTGATAACTCTATTTTTATTTTGACAGATATTTTATGGAGAAGATATCCCCGACATTGCTGTGTTTGATAACTCTATTTTTATTTTGACAGATATTTTATGGAGAAGATATCCCCGACATTGTTGTGTTTGATAACTCTATTTTTATTTTGACAGATATTTTATGGAGAAGATATCCCCAACATTGTTGTGTTTTGCTGTGTTTGATGGACATGGAGGATCTGTGGTATCAGACTTTGTATCCAAGGTGTTAACTGATCATATCAAGTTTTGGTTGCTAAGGGAGACAGATTTATGTACAGTTCTCAGTCAAGCCTTTATTGATGTCAACAACATGCTTGCCAGGCACTCATATTTCTACTCTCTTGGTAATACATACATTGATAGTTGTCCAGGCCTCGACAATAACGCTTGTCCGATTGTCCGGTACCAGAGGGAAAAAAGGTCGGACAAGTAAAAGCTGTATCAAGCTTGTCCGTCAGGACAAGTACATTATTATTCTGCAGAAAATAAATTTAATTCAACTTTGATGAACAAAGTAATTATAAACAAAAAACAAGAAAACAGATATTAATTTGACATGTTTCTGTATTCTGTTTATTCAAATGCAAAGCCTTTTTCTTCATCATGTTTACTTGCAACCGATAATTTTTAACTGGTTCTTTGTCAGGTACTTTTTAACATGTATAAAAAGGTATACTATTCTCGGAAACCAATCTTACTGATCCGAATCAATGATGCACTTTGTAGATAAGGTAACTTTACAGGACAGTTCGTCCCCTCGAAAGATTCAACTGAGCTTCAAGTTTAATAGACAGTTTGACACCTAGGAGACATATTTAGTAGACATGATTGATAGACAGTTTGACAAGGCAGGAGACATTTTGGGACCAAGACAAAACAGCACCTCATTTTGCTACCGTATTTTATTCCTTATAATAAATACCATACTGGTAATTTTTTTTATTTTCCATAAAATTCACAAAATCATATTTGATCATAAGTAGAAAAAAACAAAACTTGCAATATGGTGACCTGTAGTTGTTAATTTCTGTGTCATTTGGTCTCTTGCAGAGAGTTGTCTCATTGGCAATCAGACCTTATGATGGCTTATCTTCTTCTTTTTATTGATTGCATTTGAATAAAACTTTTTTTAACTTAAAAAAAACAGGATACAAATTCAATGAGTGTACAGGCCTATCAGATGGTGCCTCATGTTTAGAGTCTGAGGAGACTGGCATTGATGATAACTAGAACCTAATTCCTGTGATATGACTAGTTTCGCAGTTGTACTTGACTCATATTTTTGAAAAGTATTTCAAAAGAAATAAATCAAATTCTGTTATATCGTTTAAATTCGTTTTGCTCCTTTAATCAGCTAAAAAGGTTATTTTTAATAGAAATTTTTTGGACAAGTAGCAATTTCATTCAGACAAGTAAATTTTGGTATGTACTTGTCCTACAGGACAAGTTGGAAAAAAAGTTATTGTAGAGGCCTGTTGTCATTGTTAACGGTAAAAAATGGTTGTAGTTTCTAAGTACATGTACCTGTTCCTCTCAAACTTTAGGGTCTAATTGGTTTAGAAAATCAGTTTTCAATTTTT
>CM034358.1:92046335-92074830 GCA_019925275.1 Mytilus edulis
AAATTATTCGTTAAGCGTGTATGTGTAGAGATAAACGTCCTTATCTGACGTGTGAGTGCATGCATATAGATACATATATAACAAAGTCAATGGACAAAATAAGAACAGGTATAACTGCCAGACGGGAAAAGTCAATTCTACCATAGTTCTTCAACTTAGATAACCGTAGCCTTCTTAGTCTTGTATGTTTTTACTTCATTTATATGTTTTGGAATTTAGTATGACATCCATTTTCACTAAACTAGTACAGATTTTTGTCTAAGGACTAGCTGATGCCTTCATATGCGGGAATTTCTTGGTTTCGGCTGTTATCGGCTTCAACTTCGTATTTTATTTGTTAATTTATTTTGTGTTTGTGTGTGTGTTTTATTTAGTCGAGCTTTACTGGTGAGCTTTCAGTAGACAAAACACGTGTCTGGCGGAGAAAATGTTATACTGGTATTTATGGTTAGTTTTTTGTTCTCTCTGTTTATTCGGCTGATTTTTTTTTCATTTGGATCAGAAAATATTGTGCTACGGCATCTTTTACAGCAATCTCGAGTTGTTTTATTTATGATTGTATTACATCGGCAAACTCGCGTTCGATCTGTTTAAACTGCGTCATTAAACAATCGGTTGTTACTGTGACATACATGTACTAACATTAACACTGTGACATAGAAAATATGCGGACAAGTGCACGATTGGATTGCATGTCGTCTATAGGTCAATTTTTATTTAGGTATTATTGACGTCGTTTCGGTGCCGGTGCGACCTTACTGACAGGGACATGACAACACGTCATTCTGTTGTCTGCCGTCAGAAGCAGAGTATAGTCGACTCATCTATAAATTTCAATCGAATACAGTAAACTACGATGAAAAGTACATGTATACGGCATCTTGTCCTTATTATCTCTTTGGCCAACATGTAGCATCTGCTTAAGTTAACAAAGGAAAATTGCTTTTAATTGCAAAAAAAAATACATAGTTAGACATAAGGTTATTTATCAATTATACTTTAAAATAGTTATCGCATCTTACACAGTAAAAACTTTAAAAAATTCGAATTAAACTAGATTTTCCTTAAACACATTAATAACGTCAGGCGTAACTTAATACATGTATTTAAAACAGACTGACTTCGCATATTTAGTTAAGTTAAGTAAAGTTGATGGTGACTGCCTTTTCTTTATTTCCTGTATTTGCTTGTTTTTGGATGTTTTTTGTTGTTTTTTGTTGTTGTTGTTTGTTGTTGGGTTTTTTTAAAGGAGGGGGGGCTGTGTATTGTTGGTGGGTTTCTATGTTTTTCTGTGTTTTTTTTCTATGTTTTTTTTCTCATTCATTTCCTTTTTTAATCTATTTTTTGGTAAATGATTCTAATTAAAGTTTAGAAAAGGGGGATTAAATTAAGATGTTATGTAAGGTTTAATGTTTTATAAACTGCGAAAATACTCTTAACCCCATTGAATGATTATAATATAATTATATGAATAAACAACGAACATGTAACGCAATAAAAAACTTAATTTTGATGAAGTTTCTCGGGAAAAAGTTTTTCTCGTGCGCATATTTTCAAATTTTTAGACAGAAATGAAAGTTAAATAGACGAAACACAGAAGTTTCTTAGCGTTGACTGTTTTGGAAACATAATGTAGAAAATAGTCGTCTGCTACGGAAGCCGATAAGGGCCATTAAAAAAAAAAATTTATGTCGTAATTACGACATAACATGTCGTTATAACGACATCGCTATGTCGTAATTTCGACATATCATGTCGTAATAACGACATCACTATGTCGTTAAAACGACATAGCTATGTCGTAATAACTACATCGCTAAATATAAAAGAATATGTATTATGATTGCCAAGAGACTAAATGACACAGAAATTAACAACTATAGGTCATCATAATGCCCCCAATAATTAGAAAAGCCCCACATAGTCAGCTATAAAAGAGGGAGGAAAGATACCAGAGGGAGAGCCCCCGAAATGCTGTGTGGCAGACAGTGTTATTAATTAATTATTAGCTCCCTTGGTAAAACTCCAAATTTCATATTTAATGTATTTCATTGTTAAATAATTTGCATGAACCTAAATAAGTACATATTTGTTAATTGCATAGCTTTTGCTATTTGAATTCATTGGTTAAAGATTTTTTATTTATATTGTAAAGTTTAATATTTGCATCGTCGCAAAATCTTTGGTTACCTTCTTTGGATACCTTCAGTGAGAAACTTATATATTTTTAAAATACTATCTAAGTTTTATAAGATACCTGCCGTGGAAGGGCTGTATAGCCAGACAAGTTTGAAATAAACAAATAAGACGTGGAAATATATGAGGACTGACATTGCAAGCCAAACATTCCATCTCCCTATCTATAAGCGCAAACTACAGGGTTTCTTGTAATAAGGGTGAAGCTCTATTTCTACTTTCAAACGTTGGGCACGACGTTACACTTTAACATGCGGCGTCGAAGAGGGTTTTTGACTTCGTTTAATTTTTGCAAGTTTTATTCGGTTTTTTATATTGTTGGTTGATTCTGGTTCTGTTCGTTTTGTGATGTCATTTTATCAAAAATTACCTCGAGTTGTGGAAATCGATTTTATAATGTTTACCCTTTAAGTTATTTCAACTAAAAATGCAGTACTGTCGCAAGTAGTGTAGGAAGGAAAGATGGGACGGAAGTGCATGTATACGGTTTTCCATATTTTTGTTTTATCATAGGATGTTTAACTTTCAAGGTGCATATCATCTGTCATTGTAAAATTTCTATATCTTAATTCAACCAATACAAATATATCTGACACTCTGCAAGTAAATCGAACATTTTTACCCTTGGTTAAATTTGAATAGAGTTGTATTTTCCCTGGCACATAAGTTGTCGAAATACACCCCTTCAATTACTTGAACCTTGGCTTGAGAATTATTTCCCAAGTCATCTATAGCGTTTAACTTCTGATATACATTGTAAAATGTAGTAATCTACCCCTGGATCGTCCGCGAAAACGGCAAATATAATCCCGGGTTTTTATTAATTCGATGAAACGGTTTTCGTTGCTGTTTAGGATTCGTCTTTCAATTACCTCCATTTCATGCACAAGTTTATATTGACGAAAAGTTCCGGCTTCGCTAGTACAGGAACTATTTTCATCACGACCGTTATAACATGAATAGCAGGACGAATCGCGAAGTAAAACATTCCGTGAACTGGTATTAAGTCTTTTAATATTGGTGATTGCACCTTACTGAAGTGACGACTTTAAATGATCTATTTCGGAGTACTAAGTCTTCCGCAACATAAATTTCAATTCGCATTTTACATTTAGAGGACTGTCTTGGTGTCTCCAATTTGTCTTTGCAAAAGTTGGACGAAGTTCATGTAATGGGATGTTTTCCCCATTTCCCAATTCTTTTAAATAAATCGTTAAAAGCTATAAACGATTAATAAAAATTGCAAAATTTAACCTGTGTCGAACCTATGTCCCCGGGCGGAGTCTATAGCAACATGCACTATTCTTTTTTTTTGGCAGCAATCATCAACCTCTTTTTCCAAATGTCATAACACGATTTGTTTTAATTATCATGAACATTTAATTGAAACTTTAGCACATGTAACGTCGGAAATTAGCGTCTTTAGGATTTTAGACGTTTTCAGACGTTTGGACAAATTGGCTACTGTTTTGTAATGTGTGGAAGCATTTTATTCCTTTAAGACCCAAATATGTATGTAATAAGAAAAGAATCTTGGCATTTTTTCCTCTTCGTGTATCTAACTTTTGTTTTTATCAATTATAAAAAATACGCGTTAACTGCTTTGAAAAATGAAATATCAACTTGGACAAAATGGCTACCGTTTGAAAAACGACTGTGTAGAGAAGATTTTATTGAATCAGCAATATTTGAACTCACATGAGGCAAATATTTGTACTTTTGTTAGATATTATTATTGTCTTACTCTTTTCATTCATTTTCTGCTATATCTACTTATAAAATTCACTTTCAGTCGTTGAGTTAATGAAAAACGTCGTTGGACATTTTTCTTATTCCAGCTTAATATCATGCAGCCACCGAGTCAAATGAAATTTGTCAAAATAACGGCTTTAACGGCACAGAGAACTAACACATGTCGTTGTTCCTGCCAAGAATCAAGAAGATCAGAGAATAAGAAATAGGATCACTATACATAAGAGTTAAAACAGTTTTTCATAAATGTAACTTTGGACATCCGTTTTTTTCACATAGCTTTCTTATTTTAATCCTCAAATAAACTAGATATTATACAAATATAGCCTTTGCATGAGGTCGATACAAGGATATATTGACCTGAAAGAAGTATATTGACTGAGGACGAAGTCCGAGGTCGATATACTTCTCATGGTCGATATATCCTGTATTGAGCAATCAAAACGTCAATTCAACCTTATTACAAAAAGCCTTGAAGTTTGCACATATTTGTAGGGAGATGGATAGCTTGACTTGCCCTAGTAAGCTAAAATACACAGTCGGTATAATTACATGGGATCTATAAAATATATAAGTTTCTCACTTAATCTATTCAAAGAAGGTAACCAAAGATTTTGCGACGATGCAAATATTAAACTTTACAATATAAATAAATATCTTTAACCAATGAATTCAAATAGCAAAGTCCATGCAATTAACAAATATGTACTTATTAAGCTTCATGTAAATTATTTAACAATGAAATACATTAAATATGAAATTTGGAGTTTTACCAAGGGAGCTAATAATTAATTAATAACACTGTCTGCCACACAGCATTTCGGGGGCTCTCCCTCTGGTATCTTTTCTCCCTCTTTTATAGCTGACCATGTGGGGCTTTTCTAATTATTGGGGGCATTATGATGACCTATATTTGTTAATTTCTGTGTCATTTAGTCTCTTGGCAATCATAATACATATTCTTTTATATATAGCGATGTCGTTATTACGACATAGCTATGTCGTTTTAACGACATAGTGATGTCGTTATTACGACATGATATGTCGAAATTACGACATAGCGATGTCGTTATAACGACATGTTATGTCGAAATTACGACATAGCGATGTCGTAATAACGACATGTTATGTCGAAATTACGACATGCTATGTCGTAATTACGACATAAAATATTTTTTTTGAATGGCCCTTATCGGCTTCCGTAGTCTGCTACATATCTGGCGGATCTCTGGTATAACATTGGCACAGGAATGGTAGAATGGATTCTTTTATGTAATATATACATGTAATTCTGTTCTGCTACTTAACATCACATTTAAATATATATTTCAATCGGTGTGTGCTTTTAAAATTACCCATATGCAGTAAATAATCAGAAAAACGAACTTTGTTTATATTTTAAATTAGACTAATGAATCAAGAGACAAGTATTTTTGGGCATATGTGTATGAATTTTAATCAACATTACTGCACCCATTAAACACCTGTAACGTACCAGTAACAAAAAAGGGGAGGCATAATGATTGTTGTTTGTGAATCTACACATCTCGTCTGTCTAGTCTGAGAATACCGACGTTAGGGAAGCTCAAGGTCAAACCTTTCAAACACAATGTATGCAAACTGGTCAACTGTCAGTGGCGGATCCAGAACTTTTCCTAAGAGGGGGGGGGGGGGGGGGGCTGACTGACCTAAGGGAGGGGGGCCCGCTCCAGTCATGCTTCAATGATTCCCTATATAATCAACCAAATTTTTCCAACGAAATTGGGGAGGGGGGGGGGGCTGGATCCGCCTATGACTGTCCAACTGGTGGAAATCTCGATCCATTTGTTTTTTAAATGTACGAATTACTCTAAGCGACTCTGGTGAGTTTTATGTAGACGAAACGAGCGTCTGGTGTATCAAATATTAAGCCTGGTACCTTTGATAACTATTATTTGGACATAAAAACGAGAATACAATAGATTTTTTTTAGTAATAAAGAAATAAATGACACCAATCCCGACTCCTGTTTACCTGTTTGCTTTGCTTTTTTTCGTGTTCGGAGTCAGTTCGGAGTCATACCGATATTGTAAATACCTAACATTTACAAAACTAAATTTCAGATTACCAGTGCTGTAGGGAAAACGGTACTATTTGTTTTGCCATAGGCGACAATACTAACATTTTCTAATTTTACCACTTTTCATAACAAAAACCTGGATAAAACAGTTATGTTTGGTGTTAGTACTTTATTTCTCTATTTTAAAAATTGAAGCCAAATAGTATCATGACCAATTTCCAAGGGAGCTTGTTTATGTTATCCATGCCCACCGTCATTTTGCAGCAAATTTATAAAACTTTGAAAGCCTTTTCGAATAATTCTCTAGAAAATATTTCAATAGGTTTTAAAATTTATATTGTAAATATAAACACTGCAGTTATTCATAGATAAATAAAAAAATATATTGTACCCTTACATCCAATCACGGCGCTCCTAAGTTGACTTCCTTCACCTGTCTTGGGTACACAAAAGGCCAACATAATGCTAGGAAAATGTAATACTACCGTTTTCCCTGTAACTGACACCTATAATTCTATTTGACCAACAGATATTGTCATTAAAACGAACAAAAGAGTAATAGTTGTATATTTATAGCAGAGGTGGATTTAAAGCCGACATCGTAATTAAAAAATAATCTTACGGTATTTGAAATTCGATATAAAGTGTTTTTTGACAAAGACATCTATTGGATGTAACGATTTTGAGAAATGGAACTGGATAATTTAAAGTATCATGGATTGAAAACATAAAAGCACTTTTAATCTACCGTATTCAGACTCGATACAATAAAATCTATAACTATAATTATAGAATATATTAAAGTGGGAAGATATTTGAGCTACATATATAGGCTATAATACTTTGATTTCGTTTACGATTTGTTTTTACTTTTACCATTGCCTCGTCATGATGTCAGAAATGAACTAAAAGCTGTATTTGTTTGTTTCCTTTCAATGATGATTTTTTACTTTGAACAGTGACCATTGACTTTCCGTGATGTCAGAAATATTGTATTTCTGTGCTTGATTTTTCAGTTGCTGGCAAATAAAACAGTAAATTAACAAATATATCTGTAAGAAATGTCAAATTATCGTCCCTAATTTCACAGTACAGTAAATTGGAGTAATTGTATTGGGCAAAGGAGTTGTGTAACCGTGGAAAAACGAAAGCAATATATAACATTTATAGCCAGTAATTTGTCCAGAGGATGTTTTATTGCTTATAATTTGTTTGCTTTATACGGCGTTAATAACACATTACATGCATATTTAACTAGAAATCAGTTCTTATATTGCTTTGTCGTGCATTAAAGTATATAATTATCAAGGGGCACGTGTTGTTTACAAATCAACATCTCTTGAATATAATGTTCAAATCCATAGATGATATAATCTTCTAATAATTAAATATAAAACATGTTGTTTTAAAAGTAATTTGAAATTCAATCCAGTAAAATAATTGTTTTTAGTAGAACTTTCACTCAACAAAAATATTATTTGAAAGTCGTGATACCGATCTCGCTCTGCGCACGAAACGTGAATCTTTAATGACACGCAATAAATCAGAGTGAAATCTATGTTTTAGAGTATTATAATAACACGCAATAAATCAGAGTGAAATCTATGTTTTAGAGTAATACACTCTGGTGGATAGTTGTTTTATTGACTGCTAATTTCTCAGATCAACCAGAATGTAGAATGATTTTAAGTGAATTATTTATTTCTTCTTAAGTTTATCGAATCGTAAAATATAAATGTTAGTATGCTAATATCAAGTAATCAGTTCCATGCTTTCTATTTAGAGACTGTTAATAGCAGTTTGCTCGAGAATTACAATTTGAACATTAAAATAATCTCGTTTAATTATTTCACCTAACACTAAATACGTTAAACGTTACTAAAATGACAAGAACATCCAAAACAAAGTCGATGGCTATTAACAAAACAATTTGTCAAAGATTTTCTTTATAAACAAAGTATAAGTTCAATTAACCCGGTTTCTGTTTTTTCATTGACAAGTTTAAAATCCAAAAGGTGTTGAAATCCTACTGAAAAAAGGTTAAAAACTTTATCTCACTTTCAATTTGTTTTCAACAATTTTCTACGTGAGATAGAGGTCAATCAAATGGTTAAAGTAAAGAAACAAGATTAATGTATAACAAGTATTAAAAAAAAAACATGCACAGCGCTCACCAATAGTGTTTAACCCATTTTTATGTGCTTGTCTTGTGGCTGTCCTTAGTTCATGTGTTATATTTCTCACCCGTGGATTCTATTAAATTATGCCTTTACTTTTTTTCGTTAGACTTGTTTCGGATTTTTCATGTCAGTGCTTCTTAATATATACCGACCATTCGGTAGGAATTTTTCGTCATTGTTGAAGGCAGCATGGTTGCATATAATTGCTTCCGTCCTCTTCATTAGAACAGAGGTAGAAATAGCCGTCTTATTGGCAATTATACGACGTCTCGTTTTTTAGACAAGTATACCTACATTTTAAAGCAATATATACTGCAGCCAGAATTAATACTAAATTCCCGTTTTAAGGAGAAATATATTTGCGACAATAAGGAAACAAACATGCATACACACGTGTATCTGTTTGACCTTAACAATTGGCATCCATTGTTGAGGTTATATTAACGTATAGTTTGTATATGATATGGAATAATAGTAATCTAGAAGAAGATGCTAATTTCTATCAAAGTCAAAGATAAAGCAATTAATAGATAGTTAATTCTTGATGCATCGGTAATTTAATCAACATACCAATAAATGTCTTAATTAATGAGGCACGTTATTGTTATAGATACCGCATTCTCTGTGTCAGCACTTTGTTTATCAATACTAATCGTACTTCAAGTTTATTTATCTTCCTCTTCACCTTACCTTTATTTTCAACGTAATACTTGTTTGGTTTTATAACTATTTTGATCTGAACGTCACTGATGAGTTGTATGTAGATGAAACGCGCGTCCGGTGTATTAAATCATAATCCGGGTAACTTAAATAACTTTTTTTTTATAATAATGAAAAATGTTGTTCATCGTATACTTTTTATGTTGCATGAGCTTGAGAATAAAATGCCTACTTTATGAGGAGATGTAGTTGTTAGTACTATCCGTACTTCAAATTTACTGTCAACGTACTACGTACATCTTGTCTTTACTAGTTTATTTTACACACGATCGCGAATACGATACATATTCTTCGAGTTCTTGTGAATAAAATTCAACAAAATTCTAGTATACAAATTTATTGTAAAGCTTGAAAAACTGTTTCAAGCTAATTTGTTTCTCTGATGGAGTCGCATATTTAAAGTATCTGTGAAGTAAGAAATAGTTAGTATTGTACGTTATTTTTTGCAAGACACATGTACACGTAGAACATGTAGTTAAACAATGTACTGTCTACATCTACACGTGTATAGCAACCAAATATCAATAACGTAAAACATTAAAAATTAAAAAAAAAAACTTTACTTGAAATATTACCGTTAGACTATGTCTAGATACAAACACAGACGTTTTTCTGAACACACCTGTAAGACCCGTATAACTTAAATAAACGCATTCATTTGTCCTTGGTAAAAGGCCCTTTATTATTTATTAGTACACTTAATGTGCTCCTTTTTAGGGAGTCTAAATACATGGTCTAGACCCGGACTAATTTAGTGCTAGATATATTGGGATATTGCTAAGATATTTGTGTTTATTGTTAAAGCCCATATATAAAAAGCCCAGAAGATATTGTTTTTGTCATTTCGTTGGGTTGCTGTCTCATTAAAACCAACATCTCTGATCGTTTATATAAAGACTGTAATAAGTGAAAAACATTTTCCTTACTAAGTGCTTTAAATTTCCACTATTATTAACTGAAAGGTAGGTCTCCACACTTTCTGCTCGCCCAGGTGCGACATTTAAAGGGCCAACATAAATACGGAGCAATTGCGGAGAACTAATTTTAATTAAATTGATGTGCTTCCGTACACTCTTTGTTGAGACAGTGCAAGATAATATAACTAATTAAAAAGTAGTAATTTTCTCTTTCGCTATGTCTTATACAATATTAATGTCAATTGATAAAAGGAAGTCAATAGTTCATGTCTGATACTTTATAATTTACAGATAACATTGACTGATTGAAATAGCGGTGCTTAGATCTTAAATAGGAAACCTTTTCAGAAGACATGCATAGGCATGTGAGGGTCTATTTAGATTTTAACGTATGGAAAGGTTCATTTTTTTTTCTTATATAAGAAAGAAGATGGCGTATCAATGATATATGGTGAATGAATTCTCCTACGAACAATATAAAACATTACAGAAATCTAAATAGTCTGTGAAATTGTTTCTTTACCCTTTCACATTAAAAGTTATTATCAGAATTTTATTTCGTGCTGATATTCATTATCTCTAGACGTTTAAAACTCTCTTTGCAATCTTCTTTTATAATTTATAAAATAGTAATGATTATAATAATCATAAAATTGTAATTGTTATCATCATCATTAGTACATGATACTTTCTTTTAATCATTAAATTATATTCGCACAAAATTGTACAAAATAAAAATTTGATAAACTCTTCTGTCTGAAGGCAGATTTTCTCTAAACAAAGTCGTTAAAAAGGATGAAATAATTATTTTCAAACTCTTTTTGAGATTGCTAGTCCGGATCGATAAGAAATTCTATTAAGTCTATTGCTTCAACACCTCTTTTATATAGTACTAACACACGAAACTATATATCTTTTGGAACCAAAACAAGTGGAAATTGCTTTTCCGGAGAATAACCCAGAAGAAAAGAGTTTGAATGACAACGATATTGTCAGCATTTATTGATAACCAATTCATTTGGACCCTTTCTGGCACTTACTTTCAGCTATCATTTTATTTCAACCTTCAAAGAATATAGAAAACAGTCAAAATTATTGATTTTGTTTGAGGCGAAGGCGTTCAAATAATTAATATCTTGTTTATGAGAGAATTATCAATTGTCAACGGAGACGGATTGTATTACTTTCACTTGACGGAAAATCAGTATATTTTTTATAACAAGTAGTAAGTAGTACTGTTTATTGAACTTGTACAAGTTTTCTGAAGAGCTCGTTTAGTATGATGTTCTCTGGGATTGATTACAATGAAGCGGGTATTTGTTTGCTATGATTGTGTCGACTCTCGCCGACGAAAGAATTCTGAATCTTCCTTTGTTATCTTCTAAATCTTTCTGGTGTAAATATCTATCGGAAAATAGATAATCCAACTAAACTCAGTGTAATTTAATAGTAAAAGTGAACTACCTTTAATACAGTTCATATTATCTTTATTTGATGGATTAATTATACTATATTAAAGAAAAGCAAGGTTTCAACTCTTTCTGGTATAGTTGATCTTATTTGGAATTGGGTATTGCGTTAGGTTTATTTCCATGTAATTATCGCTAATTGAACAAACAATGAAACGAAACACTAAGAGCGCTGTCTTATTGACAAAAAAACGTATGTCTGTCTTTCATAATGTTGACAAGGAACTAAGTCGCTTCATTGTTAAGTTAATTAATATGTTAGAACTGTTTGATTAATTATTGTAGATATTCTATACATACAAAATAACGTGTTCTTCCTCTTTGAGGTTCTCTAGTACTATAGTATTTCTGTCGAAAAAAATAGTACCAAGCGGCAGTTTTTGACACCTGCTTTGTTATGAGTTCATCTTCTACTTGTTCTCTAGAAATGTAAATTTTAGTATTCATTTCTCTTTTTGTTTTCCAGTGCAAGTATATCCGCAGAAAAAAAAACACAAATAGTACGAAGCGGTGGTTTTTGAGAGCTGCTATTTTACTACATTGAGTTCTTCCTCTATTGAATCTCTAGAACTGTTATTTCAGGAGAAAAATAGTCCGCTTTTGGTACTGAAATACTTTCTACTGGTGTTACAATTTCTGTTGATAAATTTGGCATATTTTGGGTTTTGACTGTTTTATTTCTAAGCATCTCTACTGGAGATGTTGCAAAAAATAATATTTGGTAAAAAAATATTTACCAAATATTATTCAATTACAATAGAATAATTCAAGACTTGAAAACTATCGTTTATTTTTTTTCTCGATAAAGATAAATCCCTCAATATAACCAATATTATATAGCTGTGAATGCGTTAATTGCAATGGCTTTTAACGGCAAAACTAGGTTCGTGGCCCTCCGTTTTTTTATTGAATATTGTTTTGATTACATTGATCCAGAAGTCTTTCACAAAAGTTTAAGTTTAAACAAAATCTATCATTGAATATATTGGCATCCTAGCTTTCTTGAGACTTTCTTCCAGGCAAAGTTGACCTTATTTGTTTAGCTATTTGTTTGGTTTCCCTTTGGTCATTTACAAAAATGTAGCTTCTTCCGTATTTAAGTACGTATAGATTGCCGATAATCACCGTTTACAGCTACAATGGCATTAATAATTCTGACTAAGATTAATCCAAAATGCGCTTTGAGCGCTCTTAAAGCATGTGGTGCTATCTTTATTTGAAAAATCAGTTTGTAATCAATAGAAAATATTGTTTATGTGTTTTGAAAAGGAATTTGAGATGTCTGATAGTCTTAAAACTCGTTATTGGATTAAAAGCAAAACGTCAATCCGTTTTTATAATGAAAATAGCATAGATTATTAGCATGTTTTTCCCCTCATGTTTTTTTTTATAGAATTTTACAGAAAACAGTATACGTATTTCATGTTTGTTTTTCTTTAATCGTTTTGTAAACCAGTTTAGTTTTATCGTTTGAATTGTTTAACATTTGTTGTTTCAGAGCCTTAATAGCGGACTATGTGGTATGGGTCTCTTTCATTAACAAAGGTCGTACGGTGACCTGACGTTTTTGACTTTTTCGTCATGAGATCTTTAGGGAGTCGTCTTGTCTATGATTTTGACGAAACCGAATGTGGATCTTCAGATATATTTTACTTGCCATGAACAGCATGATTACATCTGCTCACTCATCTGAAAAACTAGAGATCACACACCTGTGTCGTTGTCAGTTTTTTTTCTCAACTTGTTAGTTTTAAAAGTCTTTCTGGTATGTTCTGCCATTTAGGTTTTTGTAAATTTCCTATTACTTAAAATAGTTTGTATTCGACTCTGTGGACTTGATGCCTATCCACTAGGTCTATAAGGATTGAAGTCTGCACAAAGTTAGTCAGTAAAAACATATTAAATCTGGATAGCTGATCCTGGTATATTTGTCTAGAGTTTTTCTTCTGAGGCCTTATCTATGACACATATGGGGATCGAATACACCTTAGCAATTTCTGACAAATTACGGAAGTTTCAGCTGTTTCTGGAATTGTTTTTTTTAACCCTTTAACATTTAGATAAAATCACAATAATTTTACTGCTGACAATCAGATAAAACAATTTTTCTATCATTATCCTGGCTAGGCTATTATTATGCACAATAAAAAAACTAGAATATCATTTTAATCTGTTATATCTTATCAAGGGAAATTTTGCAAATTTGGTTCATATCATTTTATTGACGAATATTGATATTTTACTTTGAATATATGGAAAGTCTATTGCAAACCACCTTCCGTATCTTGAAGATTATTACAAACTGATTTGAATGAATTATTGATGAAAAACACTGTATGAGCATGCACAGTAAATGTTTCATAACCCGATTTCGTAATATTTGATTTGAATTTATATAACTGCAGGGAAAGCAAACGAATTTGGTTGTGTGTTTTCCATTTTTAAATTCCTCATTAAAAGAAAATATACTTGTACAATAGTTGATCGATATAGTCAAGCTTTAATATGTGTCAGTTTTTATAGATTTGACCTTATTGGAACCTCTTTGATTTTTTTTTTACAAAACCACATTTTACTTATCTTTTACAAGATACAATTGACAATTATTATACACTGGATACATTTGAGAATTTCTGTTTACAAACCCACATCTTTTTTTTTATATCTAAATTAAGGCAATATATAAGAAGTATGAGGATCTAACCGAAACATAACCATTTTAATACATTCAGTTGTAAATGTATTTGAATTAAATATGCAATTGTACACATTGCAGTTATATATATTACAGGCATTCTCTAAATTTAGTCATTTCGTAAAATGCTTACAAGATTCAGTCATTATACAAAATAACTAATTTTTCTAGGCAATTTCCAAAATGCCTTGAAAAAGTTAAAGGCATTTTACAAAATACCTGACTTTTTTTAATATAATGCTAAATAAACATTCAACAAGTAGATCTGTCCATGACGGACGATGCATCTATAGCAGGGGTAGCTTATCCTGTTAAAAAAACACTGTCATTCGTAAGAACATATGTCAAACAAACCTTTCCAGCTGGTTTTTGGAGAATAAGCTAATTCCACCGAATAACTATTGGTTTTCTTTGTAAGATATTGTGTTATTGTCCACTTTTGGCATATGAATCTCAAAGATATCCTTCTTATACAAACTGCCTGAAACTTAACAGGCAATTCGTTGAATTTTGTTTCAAAATTTTAAGGCATTTTACAAAATGACTTTGTAATTTTAGTCATTTTGTATAATGCCGATCACGGTTAAGCATTTTATAAATTGCCTGAAAAATCAGACATCTTACAAAATGCCTAAATATAGAAAATGCCGGTAACATATACAAGGACATTTTAGGCTCGCATTTGGTTATAACTTTTCAAAATCAGGAACCTTGTCAGAAGTTGTCAAATGGTATAACTTATCGTTTTATTTCTATTTACTTGATTGGTTTTGTACCAACTCTTTGATAGTTTCTGTAAATTAAGTTGATGTTACCGCTTATGTCATCTAACCAAAAGCCTCAAATGGTAAAGATGGTCAGCAGCAAAAATTTATGCAGAATCTAGATTTCTGTTCTTTTGATCGAGACCCAAATATAACCAACGTAAATATAAGGTAAAAGTCAGTCTTTCTCGCAATCTTTAAATATCGCGAAAAGGAGCTCCGTTACTTTTCAATTGTCTTTTGATTTAAAGCTTAAATCTTAAATTCTATACTTTTTTTCAATGTCACTTAAGTACATCTTTAAGTGAAAAATTAGAATATTTTTGACCTGCGCGTGTGAAATCATTTAATTACCTTATAAAGGAATGCTGAATATCTATTGATTTAAATAAATCACTTAGATCCGGAAGTAATTTGTCAAATTAAAATTGTTGGTGAAAAACGTCAAGGAGTAATTATTTTATTCATAACCCTAGTTCAACATGATTGGTACTAATTAAACGATAAAAGCTGATACACCAAAAAAACGTATATGATTTATTTTGATTATTTCGCTGTTATAAATTTTAGGTCGTCATACATTATTTGCTTTCAATTGATTGGAGAATAGCATTCGAAAACAAATCTGTAAAGTGTGTTTTTTGTTGCTTTATATTTTTATAATTGCTTATGTGAAGTCATAATTATATGATGTAATGTCAAAATGGTAAAGTTGTATGTTTGATACTTCATATCATGTTAACAATACTAAAAAGACTAGTGAAAAATTAGCATGTTCGGTTAGTTATGGAAATGAGCCAGACTAAAACTATAGCAATATATTGTCTTAGAGGCAAGAAATGTAAATGTCTATTTAATTTGTTAGCTACATATTGAAGATTCATAAAAATGCAAAGACAAATAACCAAGATTTATAATTAATATATAGATCAGAAAAGATCAAGATCAAATTAATTTTACGGAAGAAAGCAATGACACTGTACTTCCTTGTTTGACATTGTAAACATTCTATCTTGATCACACTTTGTTGTCAATGAAAATGTATGTGACTGTCATACAAGTGGGACGCTTATCTAGCTATATCCCAATGGTTTGACTAGTAGTTTTATTTTCCATATATGTAAATGTCTCTACCAAGTCAGAAAAAGAAAGTTGTTTCCAATAGTTTGGTTGTTTGAGTTTTGATTTTGCCATTTGTTAAGGGATTTTCCGTTTTAAGTTGTCATCGAGTTCGCTATTGTTGTTATTTATACAAATTACATTATACATTTGAAGACAAAACACGAACCCATACCAAAGCTTAAAATCAACAAACTGCGTTCCCAGTTGGCAGAATTAAGCATGTTGTGCAGTTGTAAACACAATGTTGATATGGTTTTCATTTAGTTTTACCCAAAGGCATACGGACCTAACCTTTTTGTTTTTAATTTACGTATACATAGTCAACATATAGTGCATTAGGCACATGTGTTTTACATTTATCTGACAAGCTTTGCCTTTGAAACTAAACCATTTAATATAAATAATGGGATGTTTCCGACTCGATTTAATCTTTTTATTCTCTTGAAACATAAAACTAGTATCGAAGAGATTTTGGTGCAATTGAATGTCTAGTCGAAACATGTATCGACATTTACATCTGATAAATTCAGTCTTTGAAATGTTATAATAAACCATCGAGCAGGACTGTCGAATTAAAAAAAACATGTTCTCAAGTTCAGTATGGCACACGTGAACTCAACTTCAATCCTACTTGACAATGATTGTCAGTTTTTCTACCAAAGGTCGGTGGTTCTCTTCGGAATCTCTGGCTTCAAATACAACACATACTAACCGCCACAAAATAGCATAAACATTTCGAATGATTTTTAACACCAATCTATCAATGTATGGTATCTATATTGACTGCAGAGGAGACGTTTCACACAAAATAAATTATGATTTACCGTAATCCAATTTCTTCATAGTACATGGTGTATTTCAGCGTATTTTCTCTGTTGATGTTAGTTTGGTCATGTCTTATAATTATATCAGAATTCTAACGACCGATTTGAAACAAAAATAAAACTGATTTTGAAAGCTGTTAAGGCAAATTTAATACCAGGGTTAAGTTAAGTAGATTTCGCACAACATTCAAAATAGGATATTGCTGTTTAAACGTCTCATTAATGTTCCATGCGCTATTATAGTTTAATTCCTGAACTGCTGTTCACACCGACGCGCACTATTTTGATTTTAATTTCATATAATGTAATGAACACGCCCAACGTCAATTTATCTTGGAAGGAATTCTTTGTATCATAAAGTTCTTAGAATAGAAAAAAAAACATACCACGGGGACATTCACATATATATATCACAGGTCAATAATTATAAGAATTTGTAGCTGATAAGGTGAACAAAAAGAAAGTAAAATGTTAAGAGAATGCATTTGTTGTATAACATGTTTTTTAACATTTAGATGTAATTTTTGGATTATCAATTTGTTTAAGATCTACCTTAACTCTAAATCTTGTGAGATATTGAAAAATGCGGAAACAAATCATGACAACACAATATACACCATATATTGTTGTCAAATGTTAAAACTAAGTCTATGTTTCGTATGTCAAGTTCCTTTAACAAATCGCTTGGCAAGATCGTGTCTGTCTAAAAATGAATGTCCTAAAAATGCAAACATATAATTTCAATCATTGCATTTCACACTAAGTCCAAATGTTACAATATAGAATAGGATGAAACAATGAAATAAACAGATAAGACGACTATTCTGGTATGAAAACATCTACGACCATGAAAATATTTGATACATCTTACACATTAAGAATACACCTATAACCATCATAAGTTGTCATATTGATTCATATGTATTCGTTAGATAAGGGTTGTTAGTATAATCTCCTCATATATTTTTTGAATGTTGATTTTAGAATTGATGGACTCTCTTATATCACTCCCGTTTATGGACTAGACACGTTTCCATAAGAGATAGCTGCCTAAAGGGTCATCGACAGACCAAAGGCCGTACGGTGACCTATAGTTGTTAATAGTCTGTGTCATTTTGGTCTTTTGTGGATAGTTGTCTCATTGACAATCATACCAAATCTTCTTTTTTTATATTGTTATGAAGTAATCCTTTACTTAAATTAAAAGGAAATACATTAAGATTACCTTTTTCATAATAAGTGGGAGAGGCCAATTGAATTTCAATGCCAGTTTTAAGACTTGATTTTCCCTTGGTGTTTTGTTTTCTGATTGATTTTTTTTTTCATCCGTAAATTTAATGTTTTTTTCATTTATTTTTAATTCGCGTATTATAAAGGAATGATTGTGTTGATTCGACGAGTAAGCCCTATATCTAATTAAAAATGATTAAAGATTGAAGGGTTGTTATACCGTGAAAAACATAACATACATGATTCATGTATCGGTACATTACCTTCAGTATAATACGATAATACATATTGGAAAATATGGTATATAAAATGAAATGATTATATGCTAAATATAAAAGAGGTTTTTCAGAAACTTGTTTAGGCCATATTAACTTTAATTCACAAGTTGTTACACTTAAGTAACATTTTTTGAAAACACAAAAATGAACACCTCCTCTGTTGGTGTTGATTTTGTGTTGCCATTTTTTTTTTATAATGCACCATTTTGCGCAATTCATATGTATATGTCACAAGAATATTGTAAATCATTACATCGTTTTGATAAATTCCTTATAATAAATTGCTTAATGTAAATATCTCCTACGAGTTCATTCTTAGAAATGATTTGATATGAAAAAAAATCATTATTTAACCACCTTTAAAGACGTAAATGTGTGCATTTAATTTGCCACAAAGTAATAAATATCGGATATGCTCCAATAAAAATTAATGAAAAGCTCATCAAAGATACTAGAAAATAGCGAAAATCGGTTATTTTTTCCAAAATACTGTCATTACTCATTTGGGTTTAAAACGTAACGGTTATCGTAAGCTTACTGCTAAAATTATTGCACTGCTATAATAATGTCATATTAGTACTATATAGAAATTTAATTAAAATAGATATTTACTTAATAGATCATATGTATTATTTTTAAAAAGTAGATAAATTATGTTTAATAAAAAAAACAATCATTGCCAGTTACATATTTTCAATGACATTTAGGTAAATGTTTAACATATTTAGCTTCTTTCCCTATTAATTAGGTTGTCGTGTAAGACCTCGTCAGCAATGTCACGTTAACTGCATTCACACTGTCACTTTAGATAATTTTTATTCATGAAAATCAACTTTAAATATCCCTAGAGTAAAGAAACACATACACACCTTACAATGAAAACAATAAATCTAAGCAGTATTTCCCTAGAGGAATAATAGAAATCAAAGTAGATTACTTAAAGTCTACATTTTCCAAGTAGATATCAAACAATATTCATAAGATTAATTCTCATAAAAAATAGTAATGACGTTAGATAACCGATTAAGTCATTATACGATGTCTAGATTTATGCATCATGAATAACATAACCTCATTAAATTCATGTATGTCTGTTGGCCGCCACTACGGATCCCGTAAGCCTATTTTGAATTCAGTATGAATGTTTGACTGATATCTACTTATAAAGCCTTATAATGCAGACTATACGATATTGCTATTTCTAATTGTTGAATTCCGTATGGTTGACTCTAATTTCGTTAATTTAATTATTTAAACATTGTTTTCTCCTCGGCAATCATACCACATGTCCTTATTTTTTATACTATATGGCCTTTATCATTGATTTTTATACCTTACAATCTCAAGAATTGCAGTCAGTTTTTATAATCTTTTACTTGATATGGTACAAAGAAATATGTAAGAGGGTCTTTTGATGTATTGATTTAAATTATGTTGGTACGCTGATCGAAGAATGTATTCATCCAACCCCAACGTTTGATTGACAATTTATTTCCGAGACTATAACGTTTACACTGAAACACAAGTGATGCAAGCTTGTTTTGCTTGTCGATACAATGTTCATACGCACCACATGTTAATCATCTCAAAACTTTTATCATTTATAAATTTAAATATATGACAGCATGTACAATCAACTATTAATTTTACATTCAAATATAAAAGAATAAATCCAAAAAAGGGATGTATTTAGTTTCCGGGGAATTCACTTATACACTTATTCCCTTGTGAAGCACAATGTTATATAAGCATGTCATTTGTATAATTACATATTGCATTTATACTGAACCATAATGTTTAAGTTCATAAGTAATTATATCTTCTTTTTTATATATCGTGTACTTTATAACTGTAAGTGACTTTTATCTGATTCAAACAATGCCCCCGCTAATACTGTAACTTAATTGGTGAATTTGTACATTAAATCATAATGTTTTTCATCATTGAAGGTCGTACAGTGACCTTTACTTTTTCTTATCTTTTTCTTTCGTGTCTTTATTTATTGTCAGCTGTCCCATAAACAATAAGACAGCATATTTGCACTTACCTGTAGAATCAAATCAAAAATTTTTCGTTTTTCTAGTCTATGAAAAGATATATCAGCACCAATGCATCTGCATTTTACATCTTCAAAACTTATTTATGTGGTATTTTCAAAAACTTTTAATGTTGTGTATAGAGGCTAAGATCCTTAAATGTGGATCAAGCCTGATTTATTTAAATGCAAGCATGAAAATCCTTTAATGTACGGTTTTCTTCAAAAGAAATTGAATCATAATATGATAATCTATACAAACGAGAAACACGTCTATTAACCCTCTCTGAACAAATATTTCTTAACTTCATGGTTAACCATATGCCATGTGTTATGGCGTACGTACTTCGATGTTACGCTCATCTTTTAGGAAAAATGACTATATTTAATTTTATTGTATTGTTTGCTATATTTTTGACAAAACAACAAATATAGATCATTCAAAAGTAAATACCTTCCAAGACTCGTTCACCTTGCAATTGTTTTGAAACATTTGACCGTTCTACACTTTACTCAAGTATTTCCTATTCCAAACTTAAAGACAAATTGAAAGTGTTGGTATTACTTTGTTCCATAAAAAAGAAATGACCAAGATAGATATGAGTATCTTATCTCATGAAGAAGGGATAACTTATACTTTGTTTAGAATCACTCTGAAACTGAAATTATCAAGATGCTTATTTCCTGATTGATAACATATTTGTTTTGTTTAGCGGACATGTATTTCAACTACCGGCATTCGTATGGGAACCAAGTATGCCCCTGCTCTTGACAACCCGTCCCTTTATCATTATGAAGCTGACTTCATACAGGAACATCTTACGAAGAAAGATAAGAAGTGAGCAATATCCTTTAAATATAGTTTACGCTATATAGATGATGATGATGATTGACAGAAAAAAAAACATTACTCTTGCCAAGTTTTTTTCTATTTCAAACAAAGATATGTTTTGAAAAGTGCCAATTTAACAAAGACTAAATAGCGAAAATAAATGATGGTATTTCACCTATATTACTTTTTAATATACGACTTAGTTACTGATAGTGTATTTCAAGGTTTTATTGAGAATCATGTATTAAAAATCTAAATGTAACTTAATAACAACCATATGTACATGATGAGTCCATTTGGTAACCAGTGACTTTGATGTAATCATTGTTTTTGTAAAGTCATAAAGTCGTAGTGATTAAAAGACTGCACCTGGAAACAAAATAACAAGTTCAAAGAAACCAATTATCTCTTGATGTTTTCATCTATTCTCACTTTTCAATTAAAGACTGTAAACAAGGCGATAACGGGGGATTAAATGTAAAGTTGTGTTAATGGGTTTATCTTTCGTTACATAACCTGCTATTATTGTATGTCTTACTTTTTCCTTAAATTCTTAATGACTGAATAAAACCCTAACACAGCAGATTTGTGCTACTAGAGGTACGCTTTTCTGTAATTGGAATTCTTGAGTTTACTTTAAACATAAGGGTTTGAATAACTCACGGCTCATTATGTCATTTAGTAAACATCATGTGCTTCTATTGTGAAATTGTAAGCGTATAATCAAATTCGATTTAATTCGAATTAATGTTAGATTATAAGAATGAACATGCGGATAAAATATATTATGTCGTGGAATCAGCAGAACAATTGAATTATTTGTTGGTTTATACTCACGAATGCAATGATAAATGGAAAAATGAATCCAAAGTACAAATATTGGGGGTAATATCAGTTTCAATACGCAGGTTTAACATGCTTAAGGTGTGGTTAACTTCTCACGTTTTAGTCGTTGATTTGATCTGAACTGTAGGGCTTTTTGTGTGCAGTCAAAAACAGTCTACCAAACAAATTTAAACGTCACTGATTTAATAAAAAAAAACTATGTAATTGAGTTAATTCATGGTATATAATGTCTTTGTATTTCAGATATAAACGACAGTTTCGAAAAACATATATTTCATATGTTAGAATACATAGAAAAGCATATTTATATTGGGTTATTATTTCAATATGGGTATAAAATTAAAATCATGTCGATACACTGTTTATACTGCAATAAGGATCTTTGTTTTCAATTAGTGTCCTGATTGATATTTCAAGTACGTAAAACATTGGATATCTTCTGCTCAAAATCAGTTTATCATATTATATTAAGTACTTTTAGATTGGTACCGATTGTTCTTAATATTTTTGTATTAGTATTTTTGTAGCCAAATACACATATGATGAGGTTTTTTTTATCAATTTGTTTTTACAGTATGTTTACATATTAGTTTTGTGGTTCATACCGAGAAATGAGGATGGTGGGGGATTTAACACTCACATTATTTTTACCCGCAAAAAAAGACTCCAGTTGTTCGGTGTTCAAATCTTGTAAATGAATACCAAGGTATGAAACATACACATGTGTATTTTAGTATGTGTCAGTCTTAAATTAGTTGCCTGTTAACTAGTGACAGTCCTTTGTAAGTAACTGTCTCTACAGTGGTTGCGCATTTGACTTATTTTGATTAAATACATGTCTGTCACATTATTTTTATCCAGTTCAGCTGATAATTACCAATACCTTCAACATAGTTGAATACATTACGGTGACTAGCAGCTGTTTATATCCATGTACGTTGATGCTTTGTGCAATTTTTTCATGGATCATATTTGTGGTCAATGAAAAGACGTATAATGTGCCTTCGACATGAAAAGGTTGACAAAAAAGTGCAGATAAAAAGATAAAGGTATAAATAGATCATGAACAATAACAT
The DNA here is from genome assembly GCA_019925275.1 of Mytilus edulis. Taxonomy (NCBI): domain Eukaryota; kingdom Metazoa; phylum Mollusca; class Bivalvia; order Mytilida; family Mytilidae; genus Mytilus; species Mytilus edulis. The sequence continues at coordinate 92,069,331 of CM034358.1, forward strand.
GAATAACCCCAAAAGAACCAGAATGAAACGGCCAACACACATACGTGTTAACCAAGTTGTATTTCCAACTAACTAAATTAGAACTAAACGACAACTCTTTGAGAGGTCTATAGGTGGCCTATTGCCAAACAACATTTCTGTCCTACAATGAATCTATGTCGAAAAACTTTGCAGTAGTTATCTATTTTATTAATTGTTATTAATTTTTTGGAACTATCCTCTTGCATATGAATTAAATAATTGGTCATTTTGTAAAGCAAACGACACACAACGATAATCAATTATTCAATCATTTTATAATTCAAGTCAGTACAAAGCATTGACTAAAGCAGTATCTTTACTATCCATACTTTGGCACTCCAAATAATTTAATGAAAACATTCTAAATAATCAAACCTTTAGAGCTTAACCAGCACAACCGAATCCAAGAACACAACAAAACAAGTATCTTACTTGTTTTTGTTCAAGAACAGAGGAAAAATGAACGCAACATATATAAAACAAGCGATGCTGTTGTTATTTGTAATTTGAAAACAATAGAACGTACCGTTCCGAATTACTTGATATCAACATGTTTGTGTCAGGGGTTAGTGTTGCTTTGACTTTAATTTAGATGATGCCGAATTCAAATTCCCGACGTTAGAAACGTCACCATAAAGATTTCACCGAGTGACGTTCTACACCCAAATAAAAATAAAGTATCGCCGCCGTCGTTGTGAAAACGTCAAAAGTTTATACAAAAACTCAAAAGATCAAAACGAAGTCGTTCGTTGACAGAATTTCATGAAATGAGGACCAACAAACACAGAAATGTTTTAAAAATATTTCTTCGCTTTGAAATAATCATAAATCGTTTTTGTTTTTCTTTTAACTTTTAGAGAACACAAAAGAATTTTCAGCGGAAAAAAAAATAGAAAAAAAAATTCTTGACTTTTTTTAACTCATTTGTTTAATACAACATGAAATCTTTTTAAAAGATCCTTTATTATTGCACTGTATTTTACATGCATAATATTTCAAAATTCAACTGTTTACTCTTCCTGTCCATATGAATGAAACTCTCTGAAACATCGACCGACACAAAGACCCACGCCACATACAGAACACCATGTTGATATACGGGATTTCCTGTACTTGTTATAACCTGAATACTTAACACATTTTCGCCTCTTGCCATCAGGAATAACATCAAGAAAATGCATCCGTATTGCATTTGCAATAGGAATGTTGTCTGGTCTTCTCCCCCTCCTTCTGTTGCCTCCTCTAAAATCCCCGATCAAACCACGAACTACTGCGTTTTGAAATTTCACATGGTCTAATTTCCTCTGGACAAGAAAACAGTTTCTGTAGCATATATATGCATTTACTGAAAAAATATTAAGTGCAAGTTTATTTGTTTAAGTTAGTGCAAATCTATTATATACATATATATAAATAAGAAGATGTGGTATAAGTGCCAAAGAGAGAACTCTCCATCCAAGTCAGTGTATAAAAAGTTAACAATTATAGGTCAAAGTACGGCCTTCAACACGGAGCATTAGCTCACACCAAACAGTAAGCTATATACTTGTAATTAGATAAGAAATGATAACGGGAACGAGTGAAAAAAATCATACGCGGTACTTATATCAACTTATCCTTGTTCTAGGCAATGCATGAAATATTTGCAACTGAACATAAGCACATAGTCTTTTAGTTAGGCTTTGAATTGACAACTAAAAAAGCTTGCAAATGTTTAAGATGAGACATACCTGTAGCTGTAGTAAGAAGGTTGAAGAGAATTTTTCTCCAGAGTTTTACACCTTTAAATTGTGGCTCAAATTTAAGCAAAAGCTGATCCCCAAGATCGACACCGCCCATGGTCTGGTTGTATTTGTGGACAACACTTGGAGCAGACACAACTCTACCTTTACTATTAGCTTTTCGCACAGTTCTGAAAAGTATATTAAGTAAGACTTGTTTTATTGTATGTTTACTTTGGTGATATTATAATTTTATTAGCCATGACTGTTACTTCAAGCTTGTACTTTATTGTATAGTTAATTTTGACATTGTGTAAGAAAGTATTTCATATATTCCACGATGTAAGTATATTTTTGACAACGTTGTATTTTAATAACTTTTTATTTTAAAAGTCAAGTATTGTCAAATTATATAGGAATTGGCCTATCGGACAAAGCTGGGTTGAAAAACAAGAAACTTACCGTGCATTTTCACTTGTTGTCAGGAAAGTCACATTTCTCCGATCTACGTACAAAATAGCCAAAAGATCTCTCTGTGATTTAACAACAACACTTCCTTTGGGGAGCCGAGCTGTTTTAAAACTTGCAGGTAATCCCTTCCGTCTTGCTATTACAGTTCCTGTTGCATACGTTCCCCGGTTCCTTAGGTCGTTCATCAGTTTAGGTGATGAAAACCAATTATCCATAGTTACATGATGGTTTTTGCCAAAATGAAGACGTACTAAATCCATTACCGATTTATATCTATAAAAAAAATTGATTGATTGATTGAGTGTTTGTCCAGTCACAAATATTGCATGTATAATCAGGACGAAAAAAAAATAAAAGGAAAACCGACAATAACAAAATGAAACGATTCGATAGAAATAGGTAAGAATTAGAACTTTTTATCAAGTCAAAATGTTAAATATGCGTGTCTTATATTCGGCCTTACTTGATTATAAGGAGTAACCATTTCTTAATTAACAGCGTCATTAAGTTATACCTTGTATAAACCTGGAGATGTGCGTAAATTTTGGTCTACTTTCATGGATTGTCATATTCATTCGCAATACAGTCGCCATCGATTTACAGAAACAATCATGTTAATTTGAGTCAATTAAAGTAATATTTTTCGTGTTCTTTTCCGATAAGGTATTTTCATAAAAATTATCTCGCCGATAATATTTTGGCATTTTCGCTAAACCTGAAAATCCAGAGTTACATGTTCCACCCCCTTTTTTTCACTTACCCTTGTCCATTGGGATGGCGTTCTGTATTTCGTTTCCCTTTGTACACATTTATCTGATGGGTATAACCTGTTCTGGATTCAGCTAAGACGAACAACTTTGCTCCCCATCTGTGTGCCTTCTTGTTTGAAATGTATTGTTTCAAAACATGACGCCCTTTGAAACCAACTATTCTCTCATCCACAACTATGTTTTGAGATAGTCTGAAAATCCGTAAAATCTATTTACAACAAGTCTTGTCTCAATTAAAAAAAAATACATTAAAAAATAATATGTAAGATTTTAGAATTTCATAATGAACGACATAACCAGATTGTACAATTTTTATTACATTGATTTTTTTTACTCTTATCTTTCCCGAAACAAGAGGTACCAGTGTTAAATCAATGACAGTTAGTATGCAGTGGAAAATATGATTAGGACAAAATTCGTCTCAGTTCCAGCAATACATTTATGTTTATTTTTAACATGGAAACATGACCGCGTAATGGCTTGTGTATATTTCTATATTTGAGTTGACATTTACCTATAATTAAGTTCGAACACTTCATTGAAGAATTCAATAACTGGATTTATCTTGTGGAGGGGGTCGTATCCTGGCTGACCTCTTGGAACTGCTGTTGTATTGTCGCTGCAATGCAGATATCTCAGTATTGCCTGAAATCTATTTCTGGACATCACATCTCTGAAATTTGGGGTTTCAGAGATACCAGACGCTTCCCAATAGCTTTCAATGGAGGTTTTCTTTACGATACCCATCGCGAGAACAAGACCAATAAAGGCTCTCATCTCAGCATAGCTAACTGGTGACCATTCGTTTGATCTGGCATGTCTTGTTGGATTCTCTGTAGTTTGGCACTGGTTGGCATACCTGTTGACAAAACCAGTTATATGTTATTGGATATACAGGATTACTGGTGTTTTTGTTGAATGAAAAGGGGGGGGGGGGGAGGGTAGCAAGAACTTTTAAATTAATATTGTGAAAAAATGTCTCTGCTATCTTTTGGAGCGTTATTTACATCTAAATTACTTTTGAGCACCAAAACAGTAACGTTAGTCATTAATAGAAAATACAGTTTACTAATTATTACAATACTTTGAAAATTGATTTGTAGACCGCAATTATATTACGGAAACATATAAATATACATTCAAAGAAAATTAAGACCGTTATAATTTGAAACATATAAAACCAATAATGTACCTATTTGTTTCATCTACAATGCGATCAATCAAGTCATCATCTTCTGTTTTCAAAAATTTATCAAAGTAATCCACCGGTGAAAAATTGGCTTCAAATCCACACGGCCCAATCCGTTCCTCGAAATCACGATTAACGTCTAGCTCAAACGTTTCTTTGTCTACCACAGAAAACCAAGGGTTAGGCTGTCTTGCAGCATTGTCTGGCATTTCAACATCAGCATCGTCAGAATCTTCGTCGCCCGAAGTTACTATGTCTGTTATGTCACCGTCACTGTCTTCCATAGCCAAGTCGGGAACAGTACAGACGATCTTTTGACATTTATGACGTCATATATACTTAACGTATTACGTCATAATGAATTCAAAACAACAATGTATATATTATACAAGAATATCAAAAGCATAAAAGACAAAAAGAAATAAAATATGATTGTTTTATTAAAACCAATTAAACGACATATATGTCGCATCGGCAGTCAACCCCCAAACGACATATTTGTCGCTTCGGCAGTCAACCCCCAAACGACATATATGTCGCTTTGGCACCGAAAGGGTTAAATCTAATTTTGATAATACTTTGACTATAATTTGTATGATGCTTTGACCTCAATTGATATAAAGTCCTATGTGATTTTTTTGTATCGTTGTTGTTTTTATTTTGTGTTAAAGTATAGAACGCTTTTAAAATATTAACAAGTTTGAAATACGTTAAAGTCTTTCACTACGGAACTTCGACTTTTGAGATATTTACTTTTTTTAATCACTTTAATCGTAATCTATAAAATTAAAAATAGTTTTAATCTTTTAAGTAAGAATATTTGTTTCAATTTTGTTTACACTTGTTAAGATATAGATGCACTGCATGACAGCAATCCGATGATTTATAGTATAACTAATCGCCGTATTTGAATATCAAAAATAAGACAACGCGTGACCGAACGACGCATGGGTTAAACGAGTGCGCAGCACGAGTTTAATCCATAGCGGCGTTCGGTCACAAGTTGTCTTATTTTTGATATTCAAATACGGCGATTAGTTATTCTTTTTATTACATTGGCAAATGGCTTTTTTTTATGAAATTAATGTAGAAAATGTAAGGAACTATATCTTTTTCCTACGCATTGACAATTTGTTTTGATCCGACGTTATCGACGTCTTGACAACGCCTATTGTTGTATGACGTCAGAGAGTGAAATAACCACGTTTATTTCACATGTGAAATTATCGGTTTTTATCTAACTGGGAAATCAATGTAATTCATTGCAACCAATGTAATAAAAGAGAGTTAATTAAAAGTTCATTAACAGTTGTTCAGTGCTATTATGC
>CM034358.1:92074930-92134635 GCA_019925275.1 Mytilus edulis
AATAATTTTAACAACTCTTATTAAGTTCGTATAATCTTTTACAAAGAGAAAGCCTATCCTTATCTAACATTCTTTCGTATTGCAATGGTTTTCCGACCTTAAACACGATCAACAAATTATACAAAACCTGCCTCTTGTAATTATAATTGATTTGATCTTACATCTAGTCTATGTGAAATATTTCCCACTGGATACACTTAATGAATGAATGCATTAGATAAAATACTTGCAGATGTGGAATCATGAATAAGGGACCTTGACGGACATATTCGCCAGCTAAGGACCACTTCCGGGTGCGGGATTTTCTCGCTGCGTTGGAGACACATTGGTGACCTTCGGCTGTTGGTTGCTGTTTGATCGGGTAGTTGTCACTTTACATATTTCCAATTTTATTTTAAATTTTATCTAGTATAAGATGACCACCACATCAACATTAGTTTGGCGTGCATTTACGCTACTTCTCTGATTTACAATTATACAAAATCAATCGTCAACTAGTCATGTATAGTAGGAATTGTTCGAAAAGATAACATTTAAACTAGCAAATAACAAGAGGTGCTGGTTTTGTTATTGTCGTTTAGAATATTTTATATTTCCTGTATTTTCGAAGTTTGATAATGCTTTTGGTTTACACTGTATTTATGAATGCAAAGAATAAAAATATTCAAGAGAGCGCAATTCGAATCTTATTGATTTCATAATTGCTAAATTTTGGAAATAAACAAGTTTAACGGGTAAAAATCTTAAAACTCGTTGGTACTTTTTGGCACACCGTAACAAATAAAAAAAAGTGTAAGACCCTTGTTATCACACACATGTACATGTATATATAATACGCTTTGATTTTAAGATTCAGTATAATCTTGTTTATTCAGAAATTTGTATTTAAATTACTGTCTTTCATAAATTTTACTATTGTCCAACCTTTCTAAACCCCTCCCCCTGTAGATATGAAACCAAATGGTAAAGCGTATGAATTATTCATGCTTATCTGTGTTACAGGTTTTTTTTTTTTTTTTTTTTTATAAATGTTGCTAATCTTAAATGCACATAATATTAGAAAAAAATGTCTTTTGGGTGTAATGAAGTGTTCGTTATCGACATGATAAACATCGCGCTATTTCGACAGTATAATTTAGTATTGTAGTATCTCAACATATGACTATAACAACAGTAAAATATGATGTCTAGTTACAAGTGAAGAAAAAAAGGGTAGAAAACACTAAAAAAACATAACAACAAATAACTTAAACCTGAGTAGAAAGAACCGAACTTAAAACCGCAGAAGTGGGGGTGGGAATATTTGATCCAACTCCACATTTGGCACCAGTCGAGGGTAAACTAGCTCACTATCTTGACTTGTCTCCGTATGAGCCTCCTTTAATTAGGAGCACCACCATGAGTTATAGCGTATAAAGGAGGACATTTGGAACCTGTATCGGTACAGATTAATGTGAGCATTTTCATAAAGGAGTCTTGTGTAATACGTAAATGATACGACAACTCAACGACAGAACAAAATCTAAAAAAAAACATCATACAATAAGCTTTCAATCTCATTGAACCAAGAATAAATCAAATGAAAATTAAACAAATGTTTCCCATCAAATCCGAAATTCCGAAAGGAAGAAGTAACCAAACTAAGATAAAATGAAAGTCAATGACGAGACTCTCAAAGTAAGTGACACTGGTTCGACAAATGTGACGCTGTTTACCAGTTTGGCAAACCAGCAAAGTGATATATATAGACTAAGTATTTGCAACAAAAGCGTGCACACATTTGATCAATGAACGAAAAACAAAAATGATCTACAACAGCATACAAATACGACACTCACTGAATTACAGGCACATGCATAATGTAATGGGGTTAAGGAGCTACCATTTGATTTTTAGGGGGGGGGGGGGGGGCTAGGATGAAATTTGAAAAAAATAAGCAGGACAGGTGTTTTGAGTAAAAAAAGGCAGGATGAGCAACTTGGTAAAAAAAAAGACAGGATGACAATTTGTGTAAAAAAGTCAGGATAAACCAGTAAAAAAAAAGGCAGGACCGAATAGAGTAAAAAAATAAAAAGGCAGGACAGGGATTACAACTAAAAAAAAAGCAGGACAAACTTTTTCATCCTATTTTCCAATTTAGAACTGTCGAGAGTGGATACATATCGTTATACACTCGATTTGGTGGTGGAATTTGTGTCTCTTATGGTTTTTAAACAATATGCAGGCAAATAATTAACGTATTCCTTCTTTTCAAATGATCTGAAAACAGATGCGTTCTTTCTATGTGACATGGCATGGTCACCTTTTGTCATGACGTCACAGTAGAAAATTCAGAGGAAAAAAAAATTGGCAACATACTCGAATTTTGACAAATGAAAAACTGAGATCAGACGAACCACGCGTTGATTTTTATAGGATTAAACGCCTTTTTTTTTAAAGAAATTTATTTGTGTATAAGCTCGACCTATTCACTCACAAACACGTTTGAAGGACTTTTATGATATGTTTTTGAGAGATTTGGTCCTGTTTATGGACCAATAAATTCCTTTTAAAAGTCGTTAATTCTAATAATTCTTTAAAATTTGAGACAAGGAATAGATATTTTTCTACACTCCTAACCTCAATCACACGTAAATTGTATATTTGTGTCATTGAGTTAGAACGGCGCATGCATATATTTGTTGGTGAACGCAAAAATATTTATTTCAACGTCGAGCCGGATAGTGTTATCATCAACGCCATTTTGTTTACACAAATTACAAAAAAAAAAGCTCGGTCAACGTCGTCTATCGAAAAATAAATAACGCCAAGCGCCATTACCAGAAGTCGTCTCGACCAATCATGTAAACGCATTTCCTAATATGCAAATCATATAAGAATTATATAAAAATAATCAACAGGTCAGAAAAAGGATAAATCGTGTAAAAAATAGAGAAACATGTTTATTAGCTGTTAGGGAGTCATGATATCGCTTAACATTGTGATAACTGCAAAACAAGGGAGACAAACTTTCAATAATTTTATTATTTCTTTTGTTCATTAAAACACTATTTGTTTGCCCGTTAAACTTTGTGGATATTAAACGGCGTGCGTTTTCTTTAATGCACATAATTTTAAGTAATGTTGTCGACATTAAGCAACAAATTCCAACCTTTGTGACTTTTAGACGAAGAAAGTTTTGCAGTGTTGATTCGTCTTTAAGAGCTTCGTAAAGTGCGTGTTTGATTTACAGTACTTTTCGTTAAAGTTGATACCGTTGAAATAAGTGAATATAAAAAAGAAGATGTGGTATGATTGCCAATGAGACAACTATCCACAAAAGACCAAAATGACACAGACATTAACAACTATAGGTCACCGTACGGCCTTCAACAATGAGCAAAACCCATACCGCATAGTCAGCTATAAAAGGCCCCGATAAGACAATGTAAAACAATTCAAACGAGAAAACTAACGGCCTTATTTACGTAAAAAAAAAGAACGAAAAAAAAAACAAATATGTAACACATAAACAAACGACAACCACTGAATTACAGGCTCCTGACTTGGGACAGGCACATAAAAAATAATGTGGCGGGGTTAAACATGTTAGAAGTATTTTCTTAATATTTCTGGAGTAATTTAAGCTTCTCCTTCTCTGTTACTGGAACTAACAATGATCTGAACGATACATTAATCTAGATCAACTACTCAACCTAAATATTCGATAACGGACAGGATATAAGGAAACATACAAGAAAGGAAAACATGTATATTATATCTATTGTATGCATGTTTACCTATAACATGTATTAAAAAAAAATTCCAGTATTAGATATTAATCAACAATGAACAGCAGGAAATCGGATCAAACATAATCCCTGATTTCAATCTTTCAAGAAATTTCAAGGCCATATACGAGCATTAATAAAAATAACAAGAATGAGTCAATAGAACACGGATGCCACACTAGCTTATACTATTATATTCTTCGTTAAGTTGACCGTGGAATTGGGGTTACACCTCTAGTTTGGCATTAAAATTAGAAATATCATATAATAGGAAACATGTGTACTGAGTTTCAAATTCATCAAAAACTACCTTGACCAAAACATATAACCAAAATCTTTAACTTGAAGCAGGACAGACGGCTAAACCAACGAACGAACGAACGGATGGACGGACGAACGCACAGACCGAAAAACATAATGTCAATAAATGGGGAATAAAAGGGAGCAAAGGGAATGGGAGTGAGGGGGAATGCAGAATATATAGGACACATATATGCATACACACACACGCACGGATTATAACTTACCTGGTAAAAGAAGATAGAACTAGAGTTAGAGGAAGTATTATCCCAAACTAATGTCTGCTTAGGACCAAGCAAAGTCGTTGTATTTTCCATGTCGCTCTTCCTTTGTCCTTAAATAATCTCTAAAATGTGCTCCGATGATGAAAATTTAATTAATGCTAGTCCGTAATATATACCATCTGTTGTATAGATCTAAGTTACCTCAGAAGAAATACCATTTATTTGTTAAATCCAAAAACACTGACAATTCTTAAAATTTTGTTCTCTGCACAATTCTTCAATTTGTTTGATTTTATATGTCGGTTGCTCTTAGGTCGTACGCTTAGTTTTACCAGACTTTGTTTCTATTTTATTGTTTTTAATCAAATCAAATCACAGTTATAACTTAACTATACATTTCAATTCGTAAAAGTATTTGTACTCAATATTATCAACGATAAAAGTAGTTAACAGTAGTCGACCATAGTCAGTTCATCATATCGACAGGACTGAACTCTCGCGTGGTTTGCTACAGTGACATTGTCCTCTAAAACAGAAAATTAGATGTAAAATTGTATTTCTCTTCTTCACCAGATGTCAATCAGACAGTCGGTGTACGCCTCTAACATCACATGATTGGTTCTTTAAGAATTTTATTCCGCGAAATCATATCAAATGTTGATTCTAATTAATCACGAAGCGATACATGGTTTTTACTAATATACATCATGGGTAAACACTGAACAATAAATACATAGTTAATTAAATTATAAGGATTAATACACAGGTGTACGTTACTGATGTCGATATTGATAATTATTACTTATGTACTGCCCATACGGGATCAGTTAGGTCTGATGTAAAATACTTATACTAAACGGAATATTGAAATCTATATCAATTTAAGAACAAATCTATCGTTGTTCATAAAGATGCTGTCACATGCTTAATTTATATATCTATGTAACGATTAAGTAGAAATACAATAGATGTTCTTTTCTAAAATATCCAAATTGGCAAATTAATACAAAATTTATAACAGACACCAGCTTGTACAAGACGTGCACTCATTATTACATTTGCGTTGGACATATTGATATAATAGTCATACAAATTTAAATTAGACGATAGTTTGCATGAGACATGCTATTATTGTCATGTTTGCGTAGGATATATACATTGTGCATATGAAAAATGGTTCTTGGTAATAAAATAATTTATTTTTTTAGATTCGAATATTTTTTGTTTGACGAGTGCACATACACGTGGCTGTGCGGTCATGTATGACAAACGAACATAACATTTAGAATGGAAACGGGGAATGTGTCCAAGGTAGTACTAAGGGACAACTATCTGTATGTATCTGACCAAAGAGAAGAATACAGTCCAAGGCCATCAAATTGAACGGGGTTTTAATACAGCGAGAAAATGTTCACGCGGAGGCGGGCGTCAGCTGTTAAAATGTTTTAATGTAAATAAAATGTCTTTTTTTTATTAATAAGAATGACTAATTTTGTTTTTGTAGAATATTGTATATCAATATTGTTTGTATTAATCTATAAGTAATCGAAGGATTTATATCTAAACACAATAAATAGCTCTATATTAAGAAATATTAGAACATTTTAATTAAATTTTATATATTTAGTTACGTATATACAGTGTGTACAAAACAAAGACAGTTATATCAACCTCGGGTAACAGAAAATAATATAATATCACGAGTAATGAAATCCTTATTGAAGGTCAACAACATTTTATAAAATAATGAATAGGGAAAGAAAATGTCAACGCGTACATGTAGAAGCAGAATTGCCGTGCCTTTGTCTGTTTTGTTTGAGTATTTGGATTTATCAGTGCCAAACATAAATTATTTACATTTAAGTAGACATGTTACGAAAAGGTATATTCTCGACGTTGAGGTTGACAAATTAAACTTTAAATGTGGGGACTATGTCAAAACATTGATTATCGAGTAAAACCGGCAAAATTCAATTTGAGTCCTGCACAATTTTTGTTCATAAGAAATATAACAAATATAGTATAATCATTTTCTGATATCATTGCTTGTGGTTATAGAATTGGTGAGGTGAACGAGTTTGCGGGGAAAACCGTCCGGAAAGTGGACGATTTTTATTATGCACTTCTGAACAAAATTAAATAATAAGCCAGTTTGATTGTTACTTTTTAAATTACAATATCAATCTGTCAATCCACCACTGACCCTCGTCCTGAAAATGCATGAACTATTTGTCACTGCACGTAAGACAATCAACATTCAATCAATCTCTGCATATCCGCACAGAGCTCTACTATACAGTGTGTTTGATTTTTTGGGGGAGTCTCAATACTAGGCTTATGTGTCTGTCCCGAATCAGGAGCCTGCACTTCATTGGTTGTCGTTTGTTTATGTGTTACAATTTTGTTTTTCGTTCATTTTTTATAAAAATAAATCCGTTAGTTTTCTCGTTTGAATTGTTTTACGTTGTTATTCAGGGTCCTTTTATAGCTGACTATGCGGTATGGGCTTTGCTCATTGTTGAAGGCCGTTCGGTTATCTATAGTTGTTGATTTCTGTGTCATTTTGGTCTCCAGTGAAGAGTTGTCTAATTGGTTATCACATCTTTCTTTATATTTACAGTGACTTAAGTGTGTTATAGCGTGTTCCAGGAACGGAAATTGCAAGATTGTTGCTTACATTATATTATTTCTGCTCTTGTTCTATACACGACGCTCAAAGTTTATGTCATAAAAAGAGAATACTGAACGGGGAACGAATCGCGGTATATTTATTTGACCTAAAATGGAAAAATCCCGGGGAAATCTAATGTCAAACCTGGCCGATTAAAAAACACCCAGTAAATTAATCTTTTGAGCATCATCCTGCTGTGCTAGGAAACTGCGATGATTCATATTGTCCACAAACTACTGCATACATATGCAATGTCGGTATTTTGGGCAAAGTTGTGCCCGAGGCTTCGTGTCTTGTCTGAAAATGGCACGGTAATTGCTGTCCCTTACGCTTCTGGCATTTTATGCCACTCCTCCATGTATTTGACATAAAATCATTATCTAAGTATAAAAAACAGATTATTGTATATGAAATCATTTCCAACAATTATAAGGGCAACTGGGGCCCTACAGTTTTATTACTCAAAACGGAAACCCTCTTCTTCTGTTCGCCTGCATCCCCACCCTTCCGCCAGTAAAATTTCTTAATATTGTTTGAGTCGGTTCTACACTGAATACAACCCGTCCTAAATTTCTGACTACTGACTTCGAAAAAATTGAACAAAAAATCAAATTACTTTAATTTCAAAGAATTGGCGCGGGATTTTTTTGTTCTCCCATCCAGCACTCCTTTTTTCTCGGATTTTATATTCTTTCTGCTATATCCCTCTATATGTCAGATTTCCAAAATATGAAAACGAAGAAATATTAGGGAGCAACCAATTTACTTCCTTTAAATTCAAAGGGAGAATGGTCCTGAATATGCATGTAATATTTTCCACTTGACGTTAAGCATCCAACAATCAATTAATAAATCAAAGAGTGATATTTTCCACACACCCCCCCCCCCCCCCCCCCCCACCCGACCCCTTCTAAATTCTTTTTTGACCTTTTCGACGCTATCAGTCAAATTATTTTTTTCTAAATTTAACACTATAAGGTGTATTTTTTCTCGATTTTTTTTACATTTTGTTCCCCCATTTTTTTTAATTTTGACGTTTAACGGTCGTTCCCTTATATAAATGGATTATATCATTTTCATTCTTCATAGAATAAACATTATTAAATTCTTGTTCCATAAGGATTATTTATAAAGAGATTATCTAAGAAAGGTTTTCGAAAGGACTTTTGTTATCTATAATACTAAAATTACGAGGTCCAATTTGTCAGCCGTCATCACGTAAAAACGACGAATCACAGAATTCAACTTTATATATAACTAATATAGTACAAAGGTGTAGATTAAAAATTACACCACTCCAGGCCCTTTTGTTTTCCACGTAATTAATATTGCCAATAATTAAGAAGTTCCGGGTCGAGTCCGCTACCGATACCAATAGTATATTCACCTGTTACCTATTACCTTATCTGTACGTTCCGCATCTGACAGGCGCACCACCAAACGTTGTATTCAGGACTAATATGCTATATACACGGGTCATAACCACAGGGTTAATTTGACACTACTAAATTGATAAATTGTTACCTATTGTAGTATTTTAATCAGTAAGACTTTCTAAGATAACAATACGAATACTAAAAATCTGGACTAAAAATAAGGCGTATAGGTACAGTTTTCAATTTGTTAGTGGGCATGACGTTAAACAGCAAAGCAAACAATTCAACTTTATTTATAACTTATATAGGACAATGCTGTTGATTAAAAAATACTCCATTCCAGGACCTTTTGTTTTCCAAATAATTGATATTACCAATAACTGATAAGTTCCAGTTCAACGGGTTCAAACAGAAAGACTTGAAAGCAGAGAAAAACTGTGTATCTTATAATCGACATGACTTTATCAGATGACAATACTAATACTAAAATAAGGCTTGCGCATAGTTATATACTTTAATTCAGTCACGGACCCGTGATATCACGGGTGTGTTCTAGTAAGAAATAAATATACGCGGACATCATTACTGTTTAAACACGAGATGTAATTGACAAATAGGTAATTTAAATTTTTAAATCACTTTTGTGTTTTGATACGATACCCACATTTAAACTCTAATTTGTCAACCTCAGCGTCGAGAATATATATACCTTTTCGTAACATGTATATTAAATTGTCCATAAAATACGATTTTCGTAACGAACCTCAAATACAATGCCCACTTGTGCCATGCCATAACAAGGATTAAAGATTATACATGTATAAATAAAATAGGATGAGACAAAAAGAAATGATGATCGGTTTACTCAACGTCCAGTGGCAAATATATCATACATATTTAGGACGAATCTGCAGTTTAAAATGCATTAAAAAACTGACATTTTATTTTAATTGTATTTTTTTTTTTAAATAGAAACTCACTAACTGTTGTTTTTAATTGAAAAATAATTGTTAAAAGTATTACACTTTAGTGAATCGGTTTAGGGAAAATGCTTGTCAGGAATATGACAGTTCTTTTCCATTCGTTTTTGATGTGTTTTGCCATATGAATTTGCCATGTGATTATGGACTTACCGATTGAATTTTCCTCTGAGTTCAGTATTGATATTTTTGTGATTTTACTTTTAATTGTGGATCTTCCGAACAGAAGTTTATGAGTAAATGACAGTGGGACGAAATCCATCATGGTTTGTATTTTTGTAAATAACGAAACATGCGATGAAAAACAGGTTAGACCTCCAATTCTCAATACACTTTACAAGAATTCTAATTTGTATTTCAACTCTGTTAAAATCAAGCAGTCAGTTGGTATGTATATAATTCTAAATAAACCCTGACTGAAATGCGATAAGAATTTAATATATTACTTCAAACCTCCTCCAAGAGCAGTGAAATTTAAGCATAATTACATAAGTAATAGATAAGTATGGCCGTGCACGTACACACATTTTAGAATATATTTCAAGCCCAACATTGGAAGACTAATTACGACTTAAGTTAATCCAATAGACGCTGCTTTAAAAAGTCTGACAAGCAAAAATAACACCTTAAATAAATGACAATAAATACTGTCGAAGTTCCAGGCTTTTAAGATGTGGTTCTGTTTAATTACACAATCGTGCGCTTTTTATATAAAGCCTCGATGGCTTTATGATCTTTGTAGCTCGTACACTATATTACTTGACATATAACACTGAGATCGTGAGTTCAAACCTCGCACGTAGCAGATGCATTCGCCTACAATCCCAATCGACTAGGATTGTCAGGTTTCTTCTACATTTTACCAATAAACACTGTCCGTCATTATACAGTCAGTTCATTGACAATTGAGCTGAAAGTGCTTTTTAAAATCAACGATCAATCTATAAAATTGTTGATACAAATAATAGGAATGAACAATCAAAGTACTAAAGTACTGAACATCGGATGACCGTATGTTCTTGTGGATGGTCAAAAGCACATGTCACAGAATCAGATCACATCTCTCATGATATATGAAACTGAAGATAATTTACAGAGATATTTTTTTTAATTTGTATATCATTCTATTCTACTATTAGTATAGTGCAGTGCAGGTGCATGGTGGACACTCTTCTGTAAAAAAAAAATCAAAGCCTTAAAGGCTGTTAAAGCAATTGCTGCCATTTTAAGGTTTTTGGGACTTTTATTGTTCATCCACATATATAAAAATTAAACGTGACTGGACATGAGTGTTGTCTTGCGGGAAGGACGAGTTTTTAACTATATGCGGAAACATATAACTCAAAAAGAAATCATTATTGATTATCCCCTGGTAGTGTTTGTAACTGGGCAATAATTTCCATTATTGATTTAATTTTAACAATTTTCATAATTAATTTAAAATAACCATTCAGTTAAAACATTTTAACTTTCCAGACGCAAATGTTGAAAAATGGGACAAAAATAAAAAAATTATCAATACATAAACATGTCAAAAATTAATATATATTTCAGCCTACTAAAAATATTTTTCATAATGTTACTTTGATATCATTTCTTAAAACTAAATCCCAAACATACTTAGTAATTGCTCAGTTAATATGTGTCATCCTCATGCGATACCAGATAACTATAATTTGTAAGTGGAGTCAGTTAAGTTTGGTTTGTCTATTTTTAGATTACAATAAATTTATGAATGAACGATAATTTTATGAATGAACAAAAGCACCTGACCTCTTTTTTAAACATACAAAACCGTATTTAATAAGAGATAATTCAGTTAAATTTTTAGTACTAATTCAACAACTGAAATGATTCAATATTTTGTTGAAACATTACAACTACGAACGGAGAACGGAATAACACGGCAGGTATAATAATGCACTTTATTCATTTGTAATGACCGCGGACCTATAATTTTTATAGTCGGTTAAAATCCCAAAGCTAATTTGCATATTATTCTATAAAAAAATATTTAGGCGATAGCAATACATCGAAATGACCTGAAGGTCATCGCGATGTAAAAAATACAAAGGGGATGCATAATTAAAATTTAGACCAGAAATCGTCAATTCCGTATACTTGTAACTTCTTAAAAATTACTTTTTTGACATCAAATCTACGACATTAACAGCATTCTTATTTAACTTTCGTTAACCTTTGTCGATTCAGTTAACTACGTCAGAAGCATTGTCATGTGTTATGTTTTATCGTTGGTATCGCAAGGTTGACATTTGACTTCGTAAATATGTATAAAAGGACGAACATATAAAATATGTTATATAATCACTGGGGTAAAGCTGATGACCGTAACTGCATTCACGGTCATCCCAAGATGTCGGATGAAAAATTAGGTCAGTTTTTGTATTGTCTGTTAAAGTGTTTCTATATCATTTTCTTTACAAACATACATTGAAACGATGTAAATTTATAAAAGAATCACTCGAAAATCACTAATTACTTCCGAGAAATGTGCATTAAACGGGAAATTCGATTTGAAAAAGTCGTTAAGATGACCGTAAATCATAATCAAAATATTTTCAAGATGACCGTAACATAAAACAAGGATGACCGTGATTGGTAAAAAGATGACCGTAACTTGTAAAGGATGACCGTAATTTGTAAAGACTGACTGTAATTTATATAGGACGACCGTAACTTTTATAGGATGACCATCAATTCTAAGAAATATCCGTATTGTATTCAAAGCTTTTTTGTTGAGTTTGTCGATCTCAATAGGGGCTCGGCTAGCGGATATAAATATGTTTCATAAATTTCTTTTTTAAAACTATAATATAATTGGCCATATTTAGGATTTATAACAATGATAGCAAATTGCATATTTCTCGTAAACAATGAAATATTTATTGATATCGACGTTAAAATTTTAATACAAATTTACAGCGAAATTTGAAGAAACATGAATGTGTCCCTAGTACACGGATGCCTCACCTACACTATCATTTTCGATGTTTAGTGGACTATGAAAATGGGATAAAACTGTAATTTGGCATTAGAATTAAAAAAGATCATTCCATAGGGAAAATGTGTACTAAGTTTCAATGGTATTTAACTTGAAGCTGGACAAACGGACAAACAAACAGACGAACGGACGAACGTACGCACAGACCAGAAAAAACATAATGCAAATAAATGGAGCATTAAAAACATTAATAATACATACGAATATTTGGTAATCGAGCCCATGTGTATGGGTCCAGAGGAAGCAGATTAAAATCTGAATTTGTCTTGATATATGCAGGCGGAAACACTTTTGAAATAGAACAAAAGAATCGAAGCTCTGTGTTTATCGAGAAAGCGATAAAAGTTAACTGTAATGTTTGACATAGTAACAAAATTTTAAAAAGTTAATAGAAACAAATAAAACGACAATTTTCTTATTTTAAAAACACCATTTGCATAAGTTTTCAATGTATCTATTACATAGTAATGCAAAACAATAAGATATCAAGTCGACGACATGGTTCTTATCGGGGCCTTTTGTAGCTGACTATGCGGTATGGGCTTTGCTCATTGTTGAAGGCCTTACGGTTACCTATAGTTGTTAATGTTTGTGTAATTTTGGTCTTTTCTGGATAGCTGTCTAATTGGCAATAATACCACATCTTCTTTCTTATATATAGTATCTATAAGTTGGATGTAGAAAATGCATATTAACCTCCGATTTGTCTTATCACGGACGGAGAACATATCAATCTTTTAGTTCAGAAATGTTCCTGTCTGCCCTTCCATTATGTGAATCAAGAAAAAATTCCCAAAACAGGTAACGATTGTATCGAAAAGAGAAAAATCGAGTGCACCTTTTTATGTTAGGGCATGTTTGGGGTGTATATTTTGTCTTTAAAACGTACAAAGCAAGAGTATTTTATATAGCATCTTGCTTCAGATTTTTATCTTTATTATATATCAAAGCTACAGGTTGACTTTATAACGTTAAAAAATGACAGTACGAAAAGATGAAATATATGGGTCAATTGAGATACCTATCTAATGAATCATGAAAACAGAGTAGGTGTGTTCGAATAGCTATTTTTTCTAAAAGTACTTGACGACAGTCTTTTAATTTGGATGATGAAAATGTGTGTGTGATAACTAGGGTTTATAATCTTCAACCACTGAAAATGTTTAGTCTGCCCTTCCACGAAATATTTAATTAGAATTGTTTTAAATGCTTAAGGTTTATGTACCCTTCTGTAGCCATTTTTGTATAAATATAATGAATAATAGAGATAAGCCATTTTGTACATATTCCAAGGGGAAACTTGATGCAA
Source organism: Mytilus edulis (assembly GCA_019925275.1). Lineage (NCBI taxonomy): Eukaryota > Metazoa > Mollusca > Bivalvia > Mytilida > Mytilidae > Mytilus > Mytilus edulis. Next base: position 92,088,583 of record CM034358.1, read on the forward strand.
AGCATTATTTTTTACTGTTCCATTGCATTTAATAGAAAAAGAGGACTTTGTGGCAAATAAATAAAGATTTTTATAGAAAACCCACAGCCTTTATCCTTGTACTCTTATATTTGGCAATTTGATGACTGATATATATAGGATTATTGCATGCAGTGCTAGCATTGATTTCCTTAAAACAAGTTTATAAATGTAGTTATTGGTTAAGACAAGTATAAATATGGCCAAAACCAAGTATACACCTTTTAGGGTGCGCTTGACTTTAGTGACTCAGCACGAGGTGTTTTGGAATTTACAGGTTACTTAGAACTTTTTGTAAAAAATAAACACTAGCACATCATAGAAAATCAAGTGAGTAATTTATGTTTCAAATTTTATAACAAAAATCTCTGTATTAAAGGCTGTGGATTTTCTATAAAAATCTTGATTTATTTGCCACAAAGTCCTCTTTTTCTATCAAATGCAATGAAACAGTAAAAAATAATGCTTTGCATCAAGTTTCCCCTTGGAACATGTACTAAATGGCCTATCTCTATTATTTATTATATCTTTTGTTTTGATACAATTGAGGTTTGAAAAATTCGTACAAAAATGGCTACAGAAGGGTACATAAACCTTAAGAATTTTCAAAAATTCCATCTGACATCCAAACAGACAATATTTTTAAGTTGAATCAATGCAGACAAGATCATTAACTAATGCTCATTAGCTAGTAGATACAATTGTATTTTAAAATATAACTGACATATAACGATCGATCGTAATGGTGCTGCTATGTGGATAAATTTATCAGTTTTCAAGAGCAAAATTGGCATAGCGTCATCCCTACAATTGCTTCCATTTCTACGACTGTGAGCATGAACTGGCGTAATGAGGAGATAATTTTGAAGAAGTAGAATCCTGACTGTATGAATAACATTTCTGTATATATACAAATTGACGACGTTCCGCCTTGTGATACGCTTTTCGTACAATACTATTTTTAAAGATCTACTTTGCTGGAGTTCACCTTCACCAGTTTATTCGAATGATATTTTCAAAATATTTCTGTTATTTTATTTGCACGACAAAATGAAAGACGATATAATATCAATGGCTGTACATGCAATTTTTTGGCATTTTTAAAAATGTGTATTTATTATATGTCATTAAAAGGAATCCCAGAAACAAAACAAAAATCTTTTGTCGAGCAGTTGAAGGCTGTGCACTGCATGTCTTTTGGCAAATTCATTTTAAAAATTGAACTCTCTACTTTAAAAAAGATACATTTGTTTGAAGCACGTCTTATTTTCTTCTACCTATAGGATAAAACTTTCATATTAATATGTGTATACCAACACGATTAATCATTTGATACAAAAAGATAGTTATATAAATACGGATATTTCTTAGAATTGAGGGTCATCCTTTAAAAGTTACGGTCATCATTTACAAATTACGGTCATCTTAAAAGCAGTTACGGTCAGCCTTGTTATGAATCGCTGATTCTGTTACGGTCATCTCGATTGTGATTTACGGTTAACCTCATTGGCCAATTAACTTAGGCGGAAGTCCATGTGATTCTGTCTCATTTGTTTAATATCCACTGAAGAGAGCGGACCGTGTCCTGACTGCTCAGGCCAAGTTGGCAACATACTTCATAGGAAAGGTATATATTTTTTATTTTAAATGGCAAGAGGCCATATGATATAAGAATGACAAGAGGTCATGTAATTTGAGAATAGCAATAGACATAATACATTTTTAAATGGGCAAGAGGCCATGAGATATGATACTGGAAAAATGGCGAGGGCCAAGGAGATGGTTTGATTTATTTGGAGATGGTAATATTTATATTTTGATAAAGCAAGAGGTTTTGAGATATAATTGAAGAATAATGACAAGGGTTATAAGGTATAATTTGAAAAAATAACCAGGGCCAAGGAGATATAATAAATTTTAGATTGGCCGGAAAGTCCGACACCACGAGGTCGAGTGCGAAATAAATTATATCTATAGGACCAATGTTTTTTTTTTTAACATTTGTATTGTATTTATATTCTAAACTGGTTGATAAGATATGTTCATTTCATAGTTTCTCACGAAATTTAATGAGGTATAAAGATTTTCAACAATCCCGTCGTGGCGAAAGGTGCGCTCGACACGTGTTATCATAGATTTTATAAGATTTGATTTATATAATCAAATGATAGACACTTTTAAAAATGTTGTTTGTTTCTTTAAGATTATAATGATAAATAACATTTGCCTATGTTCCATTATTATGTGTGGTACTTCAGATAGTTTTTAAAAAATGCCAAAAGGGGATTTCCCTCAACAGGTGCGCAAGGTCATTTGATGTCTAGACTAGTGTGTAGAGTTGTGTATTTATTTTCAGATGGTTTTACCCACGTGTTTGAAACGGAGGCACTCATTAAAAGGGGTACGGTTAGTGGCAGCTATTAAGAGAATAAGAGGAGGACAACCACAGGGCTTAAAGGAGTTTGCCCGTTTTCAAAAGGACAACAAATTGGATAATTTATCCATGGATGATCTGAGGCAACAGGTTTGTAGTACTATTAATCATTTCATTGTTTGACTTGATTTATCTTGCTACTATTTTAAAACCATTTATAGACAATCATATGCAAGTCAAGTGTTTTGTAATACATTATAAATAAACCAGTTTTATTTAAATTTAGCAAGGTTACTAGTACAAGAAGTAAAACAAAAGCTCTGTTGAGTTTTATTTGTCATTTTTTTTGTTTTAAATTATTGATCAGGTTCTGGATTTAACTGGTGCAGAACTACAAGATTTACTTCAATTTGCCAATAGAGATAATACAGTTGAAGAAGCCAGGTGGGCCACACATTGTTTGATACTGTATGCAAATGAATATGGGCAACCTAGTGGACAAGATTTAACCCAGTCACAAGATCAAGTAAGTAATTTCTAGTCCTGCACTTTGAATGTAATGTCTTGGCTGGCAGATAAAATTAAATCTATTGAATTTTACATATACAATTCTGCACATTGACTAGGATGATAAGCTTAGAAGACAAATCAATGATCGCACTAGAGAATTTCTAAAATTGTATGCCAATGAGATAATAACCTAAGAAGTAATTGGACAATGCCATCATTTATGGTCTTTGTGTGGCCTTCACTTATGAGCAACAAATTGTACCACATAACGAGCATATAAAAATATAAAATTGTATTGTTGGTTAATACATAATTACTTGTCTTACTGTGACGTAATCCATACTGGTTGAATCCAAGTATATGTTTATTCATATTTATAAATGAAAATATTGACAACACTGTGGTAATTTACATAGAATTTTGATATTAATAGTGATTCACTGGCATTGACTGGTGTTATGTAATGTGTGTTAATAATGATACCGGTTTTGTTTCTGTTTTTAAGACCGATTTTGTTTTCTGTTTTTAAGACTCCCACTACTAGTGCTAATCCTGTCAATGTGCAGATGAGTGGTGACATTGTGCAGAGTAGTGGTGACAACAACAACAATGGGACAAATAAAAGGAAGAGGGACGATTTGGAAGACAGGATTGCTAACTTAGAGAATACTACAAAAGAAGAAGTTGTTAAGAACTTAAAGGAGAAGGTGAGGACACTTTGTCTGCAAGATAATCCTAGTGATTCACTCATATTACTTACTCTGGAGGAACTTGCTAAAGCTGCAAGACGGGTTAATCATGATGATGCCGATACCTTTGAAGAGTTAACACGTCAGGCAAACCGACATCAATTAAAATTAGATATCTCTTCTTTGTGTTTGTCCGTACTGGGTGGTAAGGTTGCGGATGCAATCACAAAAGCTGTGTCGAAGTGTTTAAAGGAAAAACAACCTGAAAAGGATACTACTCCAAAACCTGAAGATTCGCCATTGCATAATTTATACCCGCCATACCAGGCTCCTTGTATGTATCCATACAATGCTATGCCTTACTTGCAACCGCCATATCCAGGTGGCTTTAATAATAATTATAGGGGTAGACCCCGAAATTCTGGAAATTTTGGAAATTCTGGAATACGTCAGAGAGGTGCTTGTCTGTTTTGCGAGAGTACAAGTCATCAGATAAGAGACTGTGACAAAATGAAGGCTGCAAAGGGAAAATAATGTTTTTCGTATATTTGTATGTTCAATTAATTGGGGAATTTTAATTTATTGTGAAATATTTTGTTTTTTATTTTATTTTATTTTTTCTCTATTTGAAATGTCTTCATTTACAATTCAAGGGTCACTGATACCCTAGTGGTTCTACATGTTCCACGTGGATTGTAGGTGAAGGGGTTTCTCCTTAAAGTGCTCTTATGTTGGTTCTTGGATATAGAGAGAGAGAGTTTTATTTTCTCTTCAGAATAGTAATACATTGGGAAGTTTAAATTCATTCAACATTCATGTTCCAGAATGGGAAATGGAAAGTGGTTTTAATCCCGAAAAGGTACAAGTACGCCAAGAACCAGCATGGGTAACACTTGGAGGTGAAACTCCTTCACTTACAACACACGTTCCTTCGGCTGAAGAAGTTCTGAATGGTGCATGTGGTGTTCATTTTGATAGTGGGACTTTTCCTTTGCGTGATCCTGATCTTTTTCTAAGCGGTCAGATTCATCACCATTTGTCTAACTGGAAAGATATTCTAGTAGGGACAGATGATAAAGATATACTAAAATGGCTTATAAATGGGGTTGATGCTACAGATTTTTTCAGATACTTTAAAGGAAAATTTTAAGGGTCGTTTCTATGATTCGGATATCCCTCCAAATCAATATTTTTAAAATTCAAAAATTTGTAAGCAACATGTTGATTTTATTTCAAAAGAATTATGCGAGAAAATTGCTATGGGTTCAGTTAAGCTGTTGGGAGCAGTTGGTGAATGTGAACCCCCTAGAATAGTAATGCCACTTACAGTCGAACCCAGCAAGCCACGTTTATGCCATGATGAACGTTTTTTAAATTTGTGGGTGCAAGATTTACCATTTCATCTTGAAACTTTGAAAGATATTCCTAGATTAGTACAGAAAGATGCATTAATGGTAACATATGATGAAAAGTCAGGTTATGACCATGTTAAACTTAGTCAACATTCATTTACATATTTTGGTATTCAGTTTGGGGGATTTTACATGACTTACACAACATTGCCCTTTGGTTGGAAAGCAAGCCCATTCATATACCAGTCAATAGGGATGTGTGTAACATCATATTTAAGAAAATTAAATGTACTGAATACATTATATATTGATGATAGGTTTTCAGTAACTCGAGGGGGCCCATTGCAGTCTAGTGAGGAGAAAGAGTTCGAAGGTAGGAGGTTGGTTTATGTTATGCTGGAGGTTTTGACAAGGTTAGGGTATACTCTTTCGCTTAAGAAGTGTTCATTGGTTCCAGAATTTTGTAAGAAATTTCTTGGTTTTTTCGTTGATTCGGAAAAGCAAGCATTTATTTTACCAGAGGATAAGCGGAAAAAATTTATTGAGTTGCGTGAATTTATTTTGTCTTCTAAGGAGGTAGACTTGAGAACTTAACAAAGGTATTCTGGAAAGTGTATTAGTATGCAATTAGCTGTACCTGGCTGTAAGCTTTTTTGCAGGGAGGTGAATGCTGCTATTTCTGTTTGTACTAAATGTAGTAGGCCTGTTTGGGTATTTGGACCTCTTAAAGAGGAGATTGAATATTGGAAATTTTTGGACAAATGGGAAGGCTTCTCAAAATGGAGACCAGAATTTCATAATAAGATTGACATGGTTACAGACTCTTCAGGTTATAGATATGGGGCACTTGTGAATTTAGGTGACAACCATTTGACTATGGGTGATTATTGGTTGGCTGATGATACTAGACCTATTCATGAAAAGGAGGCTGAAGCCATTTTGAAGGCATTGCAATCTTTGGGAAAATCTTTATTAGACTCTCGGGTTGATGTATGAACTGATAGCATGGCGGTAATAGGAGCCTGGAATAGTCAAGGGAGCAAATGTCCGGCCTTGAATTGTATTATGAAGGATATATTTCAGTTGGTCGCTGGGCAAAATGTTGATTTGCATCTAAGTTTTGTTCCATCTGAACTGAATAAGGCTGATGGTCCTTCTAGAATTTTGAACACGGCTGATACTATGTTGAGTAATGCTTCATGGGTTTTAGTTGATTCTCGATTTGGTCCACATACTGTTGATCTTATGTCTTTAGACTCGAATGTAATGCAATCAGTAGACAGTAGGCCACTTAGACATTTTACCCCATGGTTAACACCAGAAACCTCTGGTGTTAATGTGTTTTCCCAAGATTTAAAGGCAGAATCTAATATGGTCATAACCTCATTGGCCAATTAACTTAGGCGGAAGTCCATGTGATTCTGTCTCATTTGTTTAATATCCACTCAATGAGGAGGCAAACGTTTGACAGAATAGGCAACGTTTGTACTGTAATGTATGTTTATAGCCTGCAAGTGAAGTTATTTTAATCCCACCTCATCCCACCCATTGTCTGTTTATAGTCGTGTGGTACCAAAATGTGATATACAGGATTGTATGTGAAATGTTGAGTTATTTTTGTTTTTAATTTATTCAATGCAGAGGCACCACAAGTCCTTCTAGTCTTTGATGTTTATTGTCCATCATAATAGGAGTTGAACAATAGACATGATAGAAATCATGACACCTAATTGCTAATTTCATGACATAGACTTGATTGGTTTTGTTATACTGAGTCATTTGGATTGTTGTTTGCTTAAAAGTTAAGCATTGTCTTGTTTAGAATCTATAGGAAAGGTATATCCCCATTTTGGTACTCCAGGAGTGTTCGATATCATCTCACACCAGTTCCCTGCAGAGTTTCTGCTACCCATAACTTAATGGAACTGTAGCAAGAAGATATTGGACACTGAGGATATGGTCACATCTTGGCGATTTTTTCAAATCGAATTTCCCGTTTCATGCACATTTCTCAGAAGTAATTAGTGATTTCCGAGTGATTCTTTTATAAATTTACATCGTTTCAATGTATAATTTGTAAAGAAAATGATATAGAAACACTTTAACAGACAATACAGAAACTGACCTAATTTTTCATCCGACATCTTGGGATGACCGTGAATGCAGTTACGGTCATCAGCTTTACCCCAGTGATAATAGTAAATAGTACTTTGTAAACACACCAATCAAGCAGTTATTGTAGATTATTTAAATATAAAAAAGAAGAAATGGTTTGATTGTCAATTGGCCAACTCTCCATAAAAGACCAAATTTAAACAGAAATAAACAACTATTATAAGTCATCGCACGGCCTTTAACAATGAGCAAACCCCAGACCGCATACGTAGCTTTAAAAGGCACTATAAAAGTTTCTTTTAAACAATGATACATTTTCTCATTCTCATCTTATCGAAGGCAAACAGTCCTGAAGTTTTATGAGAATGAGAAAATGCATCGAGATAAAAAATTAAAACAAAAATAATCAATTTATCGCTAGTCTGTGTATTTTCGAATATCATTTAATACACAGGACAGCAAAAAATACTTTTTTTTAACTTTAAGGTGGTATGGGAGTCTAAAATAAAAATGATAGAATTTGTTCATACTTTGCCAAAACGTAGTATCTATTGATACATGTCGTAAAATATAATAAAAATGATAGGTCACCGCGCATTTTTTCAAGCTACAGGACGGGACAAAATGACACATTTTGTATGGATTATACAGGAAAAAACATAATTTTGTGATTAGAAACTAAACAAAATGATAGAATTGTTAAATACTTCAGGAAAAGATAGCTTTCAGACACTGCTTTGAGAATATCAAAAGAAAAGATAGGGTCACCGTACGTTTTTTTCGGCTAAAATACAAAATAGGAAAATTCCATGTAGAATCCTTCAGAAAATGCAATGTTTTAGACTTACCTCCCCTTAAAATGCCAATTTTAAAAAAAAACTAAAAACATCCAAAAATAGTTAACATTTGCAAAAATATTGATATTTATAAGTTATATTCTTATAAATTGGTTCTTATAAATGAAAATTCACATTAAATATCTGCATTCCTGCATTAAATTTTGCTAACTTGATGGAAAATCGGGACCTTTGGTTCTCTGTTTTTTACAATCCAAGATGGAGGAAGACACCCATACCACCTTAAGCTAAATTATAGGTGAAATTCACCATAAGATTGAGACGAGAAAAATAATTTTTTTTTATTACATTTCAGCGCAATTATCCGGTTTTGAGTGAGCTTTTACCATCACTTGGCATCCGTCGTGGTCGTTAATGTCGTCCTTTAAGTGTAAACTATTTCAAACATCTTCTCCTCTGAAACTACTGAACCAATATCAACAGAACTTAATTTAAAGCAAATCTGACGTGGGGTGAATTGTTCATTAGGTGAACTTCTCATTATCAGCCCGCAATTTTCAGATGAGAGTAGTATTTTCTGTGCCGTACGACCCATTTAAACTCGGTAGGCGGACGTGGACGCCATATATATATATATTAAATTGGGACACGGACGACATATCCTAGTATTGGAGTAGTCTACCTCTTAGGTGTACACTATTATTGATGTTACATCCTTTGAAATGGGCCCAGTTTTGGGATAAATCTCACTCACAACTCCAGACACTAGTTTTGGTTTAGGACTTCAGACCCGCTACACATAAATGTAGAGGTTTTACGATTTTTTATTGATTTTTTTCATTATTCTTCATTTTGTTTTTGTACCATTATTTTTGTTTAACCAAATATAGCTACGAGTTTGCTGTCATTCTTACTCAAGTAAGTAGATGAACACTTGTTTGTAATATCCTTCATCTTGAGTCCCCGACATCTAATGTTTTACATAAAAAAATGCAATACAGGCCACAGGTATCTAAATCATCGCGTTGAATTTGATTGTTAACAAGTTAACAACACAGTATTGTGCAGCATCAAGGATGATTTCAATTCTAAAATAGTGTTGGTACAATTCAGGTAATCGGTCTAAGGATTTGAAAAAAATGGGTACACCCAATCGGAAAAATGAAAAGCATCTTAATGACTACCCTTGTGATCACATTTGTCCGTATTGACCACACATATTCTAGGTCTGTCGCTCACATAACTAGGCAAGTCGTCTACACAGCAAACAGGCATGGACAATCCGCTCAAAGCATTTTATTCGTCCCCCTTAAAAACTAGAGCAGTTAGATAAAATCAAGCACAATTTAAAGTATTCATTAGGTCAATTTATACCTGCTCTGAAATTTACAGAAAATCGGGTTTCTGATATGTAGGTTATTGCTGCTGAAATGATTTAAGGAAATTTGCATTATTCGTTTTTTTTTATTATATTGAATACTAATACCGACAAAGATAAACTGAATAAAGATAAAAAGAGCAAAAATGTTCAGCCAAGAGAGATTTACAAATAAGTTTATAGGACCGAAGCTATTAATTGACCCCTTGAGGAAGCTTGCTTGTCATGTTTTGGAATTTTGGTCAGATTTTCGGAATCCTCTGGTTTTATTCATTTGAATGCCGTAACAATTGCCCGGTGACCCCTATTTTCTTTTACTTGTATAATAAGCTGTTATAAAATTTAATTATTTTTAATAGTGTTTGAGGACTTTAACATGTCAATGATAAAGCTATGAAAAGTCAAGAGAGAACATTTTCCCGCCAAAATTTCAATGGCATATATCTCGAAAACAAGCACTGTGACCTATATATTTTATTTGCTCTTTTGATTCCTTTATGAATCCACTATCAATATATTATAGTGTTTTGAAAAGTGAATTATTTTGAAACTTAGAAGCCAACTCCCCTAAGGTGTTGTTCATCTAGTTTGCTAAGTTAAAAAGAAACTCCTTTGCAACTGCTGAATCAATTTCAGCCATACTTGTGCTGAATGAGTTTAGTTTAGTTAGTTTAAACATATTTATTTATAGTGGATGTGGAAACAAGTTTTGCAACTTATATTAATCCCTTTCCACTTTGCGGATGAGTTTCAGATCAGAGTGTCTTGTATAAATTTTGTATTTCATTTCCCTGTACTTTCAGAATCATAGCTACTATGGCTGAATTGAACATTTGAAAGGAGTATGTTCGATAAGGTCGTAAAATGGCCCTCTTATTTAGCGTAAATTTCAAATTCAGATTTATCGATCAATATCACGATAAATTACAGCTAATACATTGACTAGCTAGGATATTAACCATTTTGTTGAAAATTTTACGTTTCTGCGTTTCATTATGACGTCACAAGTTGTACTCATATTGATTTTTCACGAAAAAATCAATGAAAATGGGTAAATTTTCATAGATTATTGGACAGGAAACATAGAGCGCATACGTCGACAACAAAGATCTTTTAAAATAATGTTTGTGAAGACATTTAACATGTCTTATTTGAATCTTAAGCTTGTCGACGACTGCGCTCTATGTTTCCTGGTCCTTTATTTAGTTGAAATCTAGCTGATTTTGTCAAATTTCACCAAAATCCCTTATTTTGACCTTTTTTGGATGTAAAAATCAACGTGCTAGAATTGAACTTTGACAAAAACAGTTCTGTTTAACTTTCTAACATGTCTTTAAGGCAACTTAAAACATTTATTGTCTTGTAACTATGAACTTTATAATTGGGGCCAAATATGACCCTTACCGAACTTACTCCTTTTGTTTGGCTTTTGAAGATTGTTTTTATATAGAAAAATTTGTATTTTTAGCCACCCGTTAATATATATTGAAAAGCAAAAAAAATCATTGATGAAAGATTAAAAAAAAAGACAGTTGAGTGATGCAGATGTTTGAGATCCTCTTGCTTTTATAGCTCCAGCTGAACTTTTCTGATTGGTCCACATTCTAGTGCGTGGATATAGATTGATACGCGGTTGCTAGGGACCTTATAAAATAGCGATAAACTGCATACTCAAGCGAGTCGAGTGAAAATGAAACGATAAACGGAAAAACACACATACTAAATATAACGATAATAGTAAATACAATACACCACTAATAAAGTAGCGATGTTGTGCATTATTCAGTGCAAGTAGTATTAAAAATGTAATACGTTTGCGCTTACAATTTTAAACTTTCAATCATTAATCGGTAATTCTTCACAAACCATGGAAAGGTACTGTTAATCCGAGATGAATCAATACACAGAGTGACAACATTGTGCAAACAAATTCGCCGATATATCAGTGGATAAGGCGACATTAGGGGTATATCCAGAATTTTCCATCCAAATAAACCATTACGATAGTAGCAGCAAACAATATGAAAAAGCAATAACGCTGACACGGATTTCACACAGAAACCATAAAGGCAAATGGTAACTTATAAATATCTGGTACAGAAAGGGTTAAAGGATCCACTTTATGTTGAATAAGAACAATTGCTATTTTTTTCGGAAAAAAAGTAGTCGATTTTGGTATACATTGCAAATGTAACTGTGTAACTCGCTTTGCCCGGCGATAAAAGGGGGAGGGGTAATCTTGTATTATCAAAAATAATCCGATATAAATTTTTTGGGAAAAAAATATTGTGGTTAAACAGATGCCAAAATTAAGTTTTCTGAATCCAAATTTTCTCCGTACTTAAAAGAGGGACGAAAGATACCAAAGGGACAGTCAAACTCATAAATCTAAAACAAACTGACAACTCCATGGCTAAAAATGAAAAAGACAAACAGAAAAACAATAGTACACACGACACAACATAGAAAACTAAAGAATAAACAACACGAACCCCACCAAAAACTAGGGGTGATCTCAGGTGCTCCGGAAGGGTAAGCAGATCCTGCTCCACATGTGGCACCCGTCGTGTTGCTTATGTGATTACAAATCCGGTAAATAGTCTAATTCGGTAGGTCATATTCATGTAAAAGTGTTCTATTTGAAAACAATAAACTGATTGGTAACATTATGTCTTTAAAACCAAAATAAAAAAAAAACATATGGGTGGAAGTACCTGTTTGTATCTTGAATTGCAAGTAACAGTACGAAGACATCGTGTTGTAATGCGATGTGATATATATCAAACATACAATGATCCCTATGACATGTCTAATTTTGTAGAAAATAAAAAAGTGTGGTTCATATCCTGTTCCAGGAAGTAATATCACAATTGTAGGATGATCTTACAATACAGATTTCAAACAAACAATTGATCACTAGACTGTCAGAAATAACTTTAATCGACCTTGTATAGACTAGTAGATAAAATTAAGAATGGAAACGGAGAATATGTCAAAGAGACAACAGCCCACACCAGGATGCATGCATCACCGATCCCCTAATATGTAGAAGTTCAGTGATAATAGACGTCATACTAAACTCCGAAATATATAAATGAACTAGAATTAAAATCATAATTTTCTCCAGGTCACATAGGCACACGCTGTTATATTTTAAAGAAACACAGGTAAAAAATCGTAATTTTTCCTACTTTTGGCATTTTACATGCCCTTTCACCCCTTCATATTATCCAGTTGAAACGGGGGCTTATTATACCTTGTCCTTTGCTGCAAAATATATGCCTTAATTTGCAACTCACGGAAGTCGGTACATTAAATCGCTGGAAAAAAAACCCAGTTGGTTATCACTATCAAAGTGTGTTACTCGAAGGCTTTTCCGTTGGATCAGTTCTATCGTCTTAATAATGTGTCATGTTATTGACTCTAGAATTTATATATTTTTCAGATATCGAGAATTTTATTTGATATGTAACAAGTGTGGACAAGGATCAGTTAAAGATCAGTGTGTTTGGATTTCTAAAAGTATTTTCTGACGAAAAGAGTTCTCTGGTTTTTCCCAAAAAAGGTTCTTTTTTATTAATTGTGTTGCGCAATGATAGCCAACCTGTTCATTATGAGTGCTGTTTACTTAATATTGAGTTGTTTATGTTCAAGACCGTCAAGGACGAGACAGACACTAATTGCCTTGACTATACTAAATGATTATGATATAATTTGTTCAAAATCTTTGATTTTAGATACATTTTGTACATAGGAGAGGATCGAACACATATTAAGTTCATTTGTTCAAGATATGATTTTTTTTATTTGGGAGTTGGTACATGTACATGTATCTGAGAATAGATATTTTAGTACTAATTGCATGGTTCTATTTATGTTACTTTGCGTTTGATCGTCCCAGTATCATTAGTAAAAGATTTCGTTTCAATGCCGAAAATGTTTCTCAGATTAGAAGACCTCTAATGGTTTTAAGTAATGACAATGTCTGAAATGATGAAATAATCACAACAGACAAGTGTTTTGTTTTCCGCCAAGAATACTTCGGAGCTCATTATGTTCCATCCAAACAAGAGACCCTAGTGCATATATACGTATCTTCAGTATAGTGTGATTCTGCTGTTCAATGATTCCCAGAGTTGTTTTTTGTTTCTTCGATTTATTTCTTCCAAACCAATTTACGAGATTTCAACATTGGTAAATTACTATCGTCTTATTAATTTAACTTGACAGAAAGTAGGTGGGTTATTTCCAACAAGATCAGAAATTATTTTTTGTTCTTACTAGTATTCAATACTTCAAACTAACATAAATAATTTAGTCAAATATCAGCCGAAAAGTAGTCAACATCATATATCACTGCCAATCAAGTCAATGTGACTACCTGCACAGTCAATTTGACTATAATAGCGGTCACAGCACCACGTGGTGCAGAGTATCGGTTTTCCTGCGCACTCTTTCGTCGTCCTCGTGATCCATAGATCGTGTAGATGTAACCAAACCAGGAAGTCAAGTAAACTATTTTTTTAAAGTACGTATCATGCATATCAAGATATAGGAAGGTTTTGATTATTGAGCACTTTGTGGTCCTATACTGTTGTCATTGTTTGTATTGCTGCTGCGGTATTTTCAATTAAATTCTCCCTCGACCAGCTCGTCCGAATTTAAAACTTTGTTTTAGTAAAATCCTTGGTGTAAGAAAACAAATCTAGTTAAAGATTTAGTTGCTCGCAGTAACTTTTTTCTTTCCTAGCAAGGAATGTTTAATAACATTATAAACCAACATACATGTATTATAAATGTATTTATCAATCTTATAAAGAACACGTGTATTTGTTATGACATTTGTCACATGACTAGATATACCGATTCAAGGTATACTCTTCAGTAATGAGTATTTCACGACCTAATATAAGCGGGAAGAACTGTAACGTTAAATCTGTGTGTAATTATGTGTTATTCGACGCTTGCTTTCGGACAGTTCAGTCTGGTCATTCTATGTATTATGACCGACCATACAGAGGAAAGTCTACTTCTACAAGCCGACTCATTACCTGATAAAAGCAGTGATGGTGCAAACAGATTATCTTCTGATAAGGACTTACATGACACGTTCTCTCTATTCAAGTTGTACATGGACTGAAAAATAGTTAGCCTTGAATCCAAGTTGGTAAGTGAACAAGACGCGATGTCCAAGAAGACAAAAGAGGAAGTCTCTATCAAGTTCAAGCACGAAGGAAACCGAATTCAATTTAAGTTTAACGAAGACGTTGTGAATGATCTCAATAAGCTCTACAAGTTAATACCTTCAACAGAGTTTTCGTGTTGTTATGGATTTGCTAGATAAAGTTAAAGGCCGTTATAAACTTATACGGATAGCTGATTTTTCACCCGCAGGATGGTCAACCGTCGGTGAGAGTGAGTCCAATGTATTACCTCTGACAGTGAAGATGAGAAGAAAATTCGTCAGGCGGAGAGTCGAGCTATGCGCACGATGAAAGACAAGACAAAAGGGCGTCCCGCTCCGTACTCAAACAAACCCAGATTGCCACCAGCCGAAACCTATGCTTATCCTACCTACAATCAACAGTTTTAGAGGCAGTTCTTTCGTAACAGCGTCGCACGGCGTTTTGAATGTGAATATTGGTCACAGTATGAATTAGATAATTTCTTAACTCAAATTAATTTTTTTTTTAATTATTTATAATTTCATGTCATTTGCGGGTGTAAAAGGAAGGTTGGCCAAGCATGTAAAATTTTGGGAAAGTATTGGAGCGAATTCCTTTGTTATTGACACAATAAGTAACGGTTATGTCATTCCATTTATTGACCCGCAGGTAGAAATGTTAAGAATAACAAATCGGCACTGCTGAATTAATCATTTGTTAATCAGACTGTTTCTGAGTTAGTTTCTTCAGGTTGTGTTGTTCAAGTACCATTTCAACCTCATGTTGTCAATCCCTTAAGGGTAGCGATTCAAAAATCTGGCAAAAAACGGCTTATTCTTGACTTATCTGTTTTAAAAAAATCAATAAAAAAAACAACTAATATTTGAAGATTGGAAGATAGCAGTTCAGTATTTTCAGAAGAATTCGTGCATGTATAAATTTGATTTAAGTTCTGGATATTTTCATTTGGACATTTGTCCGCAGCAACAAACCTTTTTAGGTTTCAGTTTTAGTATTTGGTATATATACGGGCCTATACATATTTACACAATGTCTGAGACCTATGGTAAAATATTGGCGTAAAAACGGTATAGATGTTGTATTGTACCTTGATGATGGTTTTAGTATGTGTACAGAAAGATTTAAGTGTATAGAAGATTCAAATTTTGTTAAGAAATCTTTAGAAGAGGCCGGTTTCCTTTAAATGAAGGAAAGTCAATTGTTTCCTCTGTACTGTCATAAGAATGGCTTGGTATTGTTTGGAATGCTAGCGAATTTAGTCTTGTTATCACAGACAAACGTGTTAATAATTTGCGTGTATCACTTGCATCAGTTATTGGAAGATTTCCTAATATAACTGATGGATACTTAGCTCAGGTTGTAGGTAGAATTATTCCATGGCTCCAGTCATTGGCAATGTAGCTAGAATTATGACAAAATTTTTCCATGTCCGTACAAAGTCTTATCAGAACTGCATTTTTGGTTAGAAAACATATCTAGTTTAAAAAATAAGTTGTTGGGTCATTACTCAAAGTCACATGTTGTAATTTACTCTGACGCCAGTGGTAAAGGGGCAGGTGCTTATTCAGTAGAACTTGAAATGAAAATGTTTCCGTGTGCAATAGCTATATATGCTTTTTCACAAGATTGGTTAAATGAGAATAACTGGTTGGTACCACCTGTTTATTCGGTTATT
The DNA here is from genome assembly GCA_019925275.1 of Mytilus edulis. NCBI lineage: Eukaryota > Metazoa > Mollusca > Bivalvia > Mytilida > Mytilidae > Mytilus > Mytilus edulis. The sequence continues at coordinate 92,104,677 of CM034358.1, forward strand.
CTGTGTATCACACACTTGATTTACGGTAAGGCTAAAGGATTATTGATTGTTTCTAAATGAAATCGGCAGCCTTTTGGACTATTGGACTAAGACTTTTGTTAAAAAAAACTTAGAATACAAGGTACATGTTACAGATGCAATTGAATTTATAGATAGATACAGAATGTATCGTTGTAAGAGGGTCGAACCCAAGTTCTATATTTGCTCAAGAACAATTCATTACACCAGTATTGACGGTTATGTAAGATGCTGCTGGGTAGCGGTGACACGGTCATATAGACAATAGTTGACATGGTCACGTGTATTAATGATTTTTCTAATAATATATTGGTGGTGACAAGGTCAAGTATAGAAATGTTATAGTTGACAAGGTCAACAATTTGTGACAAGACTATTTTTTTCAGTACAGAAATAGTACCCATGCAAAAGTAGTTGTGTACCTGTACTCTCTAGGCGAGCTGATATCCTAAATAGTGTTTGGTTTTTTTATAAATATTTTATGTTCCTTTTAGTTGACGAACAAGATCATAACAACAATATTCAACATACGAACACTATTGTCAAATACATGTCAATGGACAGAAAACAAACTTGATATTGTAATCATACATTATTATATGACAATAAGCTGCAAACTGCCTGTCGTAGTAACTTTGTGCACTTTCTATGAAATGACACCCACAAATTGTCTTTATATAATATAACGGAACACCACCACTTATGAACAGGTGGTTCGGTTGCCTGTACCAGACGGCCTAATGTGTCCCAAATATGATCTATCGGATTTAAATCCCGGCTCATGGCAGGCCATAGAAATGCAGTTACTGCTTCGCCGTGCAGAAATGCGGTAATCGCTTTTGAACGATGTGGCCTAGCGTTGTCATCCATAAACACAGGTATTGCAGCTAATGGATGGTTATCAAAATGAGGCACAACTACTAGATGAAGAACGTCTCTGATGTATTGATCACCATTAAGGTTTCCTCGTATAGTGACCAAGTCTAATTTGCAGTCATGAGAGATGCATCCCCATTACATCACAAAGCCTCCACCTAAAGGGACAGTTGCTTTTATGTTCCTTGGGTTATATGCTGTATTTTTATGTCTCCAAACTCTCAATTGTCCATCTGTTACATGCGGAAGAAACCGGCTCTTGTCTGACCAATGTATTTTGCGCCAGTTCCCCAAGTTCCAACCACGACGAGCTAAGCGCCATGCCAAACGCAGTTGTTGATGTCGGTCAGTTAGCATTGGACGTCTTATTACCTTCCTTGACTTCAGTCCTGCGGATTTCAAACGGTTCCTTAAGGTTCTGGTTCATAGCTGTATATGAGGTAACCATTTTCTTTCCAGAACAGGACTTGTTTCAAATGGCATTCGTCTAACCAGGCGTTGCAGTGCCCTGTCTTCACGCTGCGATGTTACCAATGGTCTACCGGATCTTGGCAAATCTTTAGCGTCATTGGTTTGGATTTGTTTCCGCAAAAGCCTGCTGACTACAGTATAATTAAAGCCCAGCAGACGCCCAATAGCTTTATAAGAAAACACGGATGACCACCTGCTGATAAGATGCCATCTTTGAGCCTCCGATATTCGTCTTCGTACCATGTTCACAGAGTGTGAACAAATCGTTGGAAACTGCATTTTATAAATTTTCCATGGGAGGCATGGTTCAGGTGCATGATACGTCGATATCTTATTAACCGGTCAAACCTGTACGGTCACATCTTATTAAAGTAACATTGATCTTGTTAAAATCTTTATTTATATTCAAATTAACATTTTGGTAAAAAAATATAATGCATTATATCAGGGGGTGCTTAATTTTTTTCTTTGTGTATATATAACATATGTATCTGAAGTAAAAGGTGTCTGGGTGAACACGATACTGTAATACTCTGCCTGTAGAATACTGTGGATTCATTAATATTCGTTGGATACCAATTTTCGTGGCTTTCGAGGGAACAGGAGAACCACGAATTTCAATATTCAACGAATTACAAATTTTCTAAAGGAATGTATGTAGACTTTGCCAAATCCACGAATTCAAAAATATTCACGAATATGCAAGTGTTCCTTAAACCACGAAAATTGGTACCAACGAAAATAAATGAATCGACAGTTCAATAATTCTAAATTAAGCTACCAGATTCGCATATCTCCACATACAATACCAACCCTCCATTATTGATATATCTCATTGGTATTCTTTTAACTCCGTGCAATACAAAAGTTAATTGTCTTTTTTTGTTTCTTGACAGACATAGATAGATATATAAATAATTAAAACCAGGTGATTGAACGGTAAAGGTATTTATATTTAATTATTTACAAGTTTTTAATCATTTTGCACTCCTATACATGCCATATGACTAGTTCAACGTACGGACAATATAATTAAAATAATACTAAATAAGTGATCACAGAATATAAATTGGATTTAATTTGTGTCATATATACAATGTTTGTCTGTGTGTCTTTACATTTTATGCCATGACGTTGTCAGTTTGTTTTCGATTTATGAGTTTGACTGTCCCTCTGGTATCTTCGACCCTCTTTAACATGGATAACCCCGCCACATTTTATATGTATGTACCTGTTCTAATTTAGGAGCCTGTTATTCAGTGGGTGTCGTTTATTGCTGTGTTACATATTTGTTTTCTAGTTCTGTTTGGTAATTATTTTTCTCGTTAGTATTGTTTTCATTTTGTTATAACTGACTATGAGGTATGGGTTTTGCATTGTTGACTGTCGTACGGTGATCCATAGTTGTTTACCCATACTTTCCGGATTTGTTTGTTTTTTTTCTATCGATTTATGGTTTTCGAACAGCGGTATACTACTGTTGCCTTTATTTAACACAAGTGTTCATAGTGTTTTGTGCACGTCATGCCATATTTGTTATAGTATATCACATTTAGGGTTTTGGATGTATGTGTACCCTTTGTACTTGTTTATTGTATGTTATTGTTTGTCAAAATGTGAAACTATATTTCATTTATAATACAAACGACAATTACTGGACGATAATCACTTTGGCAACCAGATCATTAGAAATAATTATCTCCCTTGAATTTTGTCTCGTTTAATTTTGAACCTTGTTACTTATAAATAAGCTTTATAAAAAAAACGAACAAGCTGCTAAACATGAGTAATGGGATCCCTCTCTGAAGATCAATAAATCTTCGAGGTTATTCAACACATTTCGCATAATCTATAGTATCTTACCTCCTATAGATTTATTATATGGGGTTATGATTGGTTAACGGACTACACGTGTTGACTATATATATTTGATATAGTGTGTCCTAAAAACTACATGGATGGTTACCATATAGGGTTAGCCACCATTTGGGGTTAGTAAGGAGTTGCTACATTCTGACAGTCAGAATTTTGTACCTTCCTCTCTCAATCTCTTAATCGTGAGCACTGATACGGACTTTTGTTAAGACCTCATTCAAAATACATGAACTGTTTTTTTCAATGTATGAATTGCATCAGAAAATGCTGTATCTCTGATAAGGATATCTAACTCAGTAAAAAACTTTTGCACTTTCCTAATTACGTTAAAAGTCTATTATATTAGGGGAAGGAATTACTGTTTTTTTGTTAAGATTTTTAAAACCTTCTCCCCACTCAGTGCTTGTTATACTTGATGATTGTTCTGTTTGTTTGTCAGAATGTTTAAGGGGTTCTAATAAAATCCAATACCTTTTGGGGTTTTCGTCACACAAGTTATCAAGTTGATTTATAAGATCAGCACGGAATTGTCTATATTTAGTTTTTCTCGCTTTTTCCGTATTTTTTGCAGTAAAGTAAAGAATGAGGATCACATATAAGGATCTCTGTTATATTCTTTAAAAAGCTTTTCTTTATCGCATAACAATTTTTTTCATATTTTAAGAGGTAGGTAAAACCATTTGGACCATTTAACTTTTTCATAACCTTTTTCTTGATATATATATTAGTTCATAAAGGATATCATTAAGATCTTGTATCATAACATTTGAGTCACCAGTATAGTTTGTGTTATTAAATTTTGTAATTTTTACTTGAAGATTCGTATGACATGTCTAATGTTGTATAAACTAAAAATGTGTGGTTCATATCCTGTTCCAGGAAGTAATTTTACAATTGGGGGATGATCTTACAGTAAAGATGTCAAACAAACAATTGATTATTAGACAGACAGAAATAACTACTTTCGACCTTGTATAGACTAGAATAGACTGTAAATTACTTGAAGATACCATTGCAACCAAACAAATATATTTAAAAGCAACTTCTTGCATTTAAGCATTTTTAAAAGCACAATAAACTTGATTGTCACTAATGAGTCTTTTTCAAAAGCGCGTCCTGCGCAAACGCAAATTTTCAATCTTGTATCTTTGATAAGTTTATTCATACTTAATAATAAGCTAGTCAAAAGTTGTAATCTTAAAATATATACAATAAAACATTTGAAACCGAACAACAAATTCGAAAAGATTCACAGTTAAGACGTCACAAGAACGATAGCGTGGAAATACATTTCCAATAAACCCCGTTCTCTGATCTTCTCTGGTACAATATTTCAAATTTGACAACAGCAAAAATGCTGTGTATCTTCCACAAATGGAGTACTAGTATTTATAATGTTAAAGAGTCAGAAAACGAATGAACAGCCATCGTAGCGACTAATAATACAAGCCTCCCTCTCAGTCGACATTTAAGATCCCCTTGTCACACTTGGGCAGATCTCAATCGACTGACCATTTCAATCACACCGTTAACACAGCTTAGTCTAGGAAATATAGCACTCGTGAAAGATAAGGCTCCAAAAAAGATAAACGGAAAGATGCAGTTCGAATTTGAGCAGTGCTATACATTAGTATCATATAACTTATATTACTCACTCTTTATTACTACACTGTCCCTGCTTCTTTTTCTTACCTTTGTCAAGTTTAATTTTATTTATAATTGTACCGGTTTAAATTGATTGGGTCCATCCATTTTGGAGGGATTAACAAGTACGCAGTTACGTTTAATTTTTTAATTTTTTCCAAAATACATTTTTATTGTTTTCATCATTATTAACATGATTAAACAGCTATTTATTTTGGATGTTTTCTTACACAACCTCTGTTGCAAATACTCTACTGTCAAATGCAAAATATTTCACCGTCGTTGATCAGTCCGTGCTTTTCATTGGAAATGTATTTTCACGCCATCGTTAGTGTAACATCTTAAATGTACCAATTCATATCACGAATTACTATTTTAACTCGAAACATACATGTATCATTGCAATCTTTGTTGAAATTAGCTGTATCTTCTTAGTCATTTTTGAAATTTAAGAATTATACAAGCGGCTCTATGATGTTTCGTACGTCTAAACCAGTGAAAGATGTTAACCATTGGATCACTAGCAGTGATGGTGATACAAAGTTGAAAATATATTTTGTATTTATAATTCGTCTAACAGTCCAATAAAGATAAATCTGTCAATTTCCAGAAGCAAATTACTTGTTCTTTCCTTGCTGGGATTAAAACTCATGCTACTGAGATATCGTTGCACTAACCCCCCTTGCACTTTGTTCGACGCGCTAGACCTCTCGACCACCTAGGCTCTATAATAATAAACCATTCTGTGACTTGGTGTTACCTTTCCTCGTCAGTTTTTATCTAGCGTCGCAATACAGTACATGCTATATAAGGCATGAAGATAGAAATTTTACATATCAGCTGAATATATATGTAAGCCTCAAATCTATGTCCGGCCTCAAATCTATGTCCTTTCCGCAAATCTATGTCCTTTTTAATATTCCGTCAGAGACGTTCAAAATCTATGTCTTTTTTTGTCTCAAGTCTATGTCCTGTAAAGAGGAAGATGTGGTACGTTGATGTTGCAAACATGTCATACAATAATAACACACGCATGTAAAGATTTTAACCACACACATGGAGAAATGACTTAATAAAATAAAAGTCATATAAGACTCTACTTTAAACAATATTATAAATACCAGCGAAATAATTTAGCCAGATTTACTTAAACATATACTATACTTGAGCCTATGCACACACATGGAGAACACATGCCAACTTAATATTGAATTATGGGAAATGTCCTATTAGAGGTTTTTCAACATCTTTCGAACGAACGAAAATTGCCCTAACTTAACGTTACTTGCCGTAACGAGAAAAGAGGGAGCGTTTATTTATTTAATAATATTGGACTATCGGCCCTTTGAAATGTCTTTTATTTAAAAAATGAATATATACATTCTTTATTTTAAGTCCATTTTGAGTCGTAGACATATCATATTTTCTTCATATATTTCATCTAATATACAATTTACGGTTCAATCAAAGACAGTTGAAAATTTAATTGATCGAAAACTTATGTGGAAGAATATTAAATATCACGATGAGGACATTTATAAAAATATGTACCTATTAGTGCTGTAGCACCCATAAATTCACCAAGAATACACAAAACTCTATTGCTTTACAATTGGTCGAGTGCTCGTTTATATTCCTGTAACCTTTTCCTAATAGATAATTTTCTTTTAAATAAATAGTGGTGTTCACGACATATTTATCCAAGATACTTTTGGGCACGTAAATGACGCTCATGCGTATCAGCAAGTCGGAACACTTGGACCTAGTGCACCTTAAGACTATTCTGTTGGGTGCTTTATTCTACGAGATAATATATACCCAAACAATCCTTCTTAATTCGTTCCATATTTAACTGACATAGATATGCGAATAACGTCACGATTGAAAATCGGACACAGATTTGAGACCGAATCATTTTTGACGGACATAGATAAGTGATTAGCGTCACGATTGGGCACAGCTTTAAAGAAACGGACACAGATTGAAGGCCATACACAGATCTGAGGTTTACATATATCGTAAAGGATATTACAAAATAATGCAAGTACAAATTTAAGACAATGCTTAAACCTATGATTGCATTTGATAAAAACGTGTGCATGCAAAATAAATGTCTTGGTAGAGGGGTCTAAATACAACAAAGACACAATTTTCTAAATGACCAACAAAGGGGAAATGTTTATATATTTTTGTGATTTACCTTCACCAAGAAAATTAAAATTAAATAATTGAAGGTCAGTTTTTAAGTATTATCAGGAATGAGATAAGTGACCAAAAGGAACCCTGAATTAATACCATACATGTAGTCTATTTAAGCTAAACATCTCACTTCTATGACCGTCGAATCAAATTCCTTTATATTTACAACGATGCGTGAACAAAACATACATTGGTAAAATAGTCACAATATGGGAACAACAGTCATCACTGTGTCACAATCCCAAAACAAACTAACATTTAACAAATAAGCACAAAAACCATATATACAATTTAAAAACCATTTTCCTTGCTTTCCGTATCTGCCGTCAGAAAATGTAAACGTCATTTAAAACACACATGCTCAATTTGCTGTCATTGACCTCTGCAATCACAGAAAGACACATTTTACAATAGAAAAGTATTCAGATTGAAGAACAAGATCTTTAAATTTATACAAATCTAATATCATATTTACTATATTACATATGTAATTTCCGCTGAAGTAAATGGTATCTGGGTGTGAAACGATACAGTTACACTGTGCCAGTAGAATACAATAATTTTAAACTAATATCATATCAGATTTGCATTCTTGGGACTTAAGTCAATAGCACTTTACAAATCGAAGCATTGAACGATTACAATATCCTCACATACAAAACCAACCCTCTAATATGGTCAAATCTCATTAGTATTCTTTTAACTCTATTGCAATACGAATAATTATTTTGTTGTTTTGTTTCTAGACAGACTTTTGATAGATATAAAATTAAAACCAATGATTGAACGGTAAAGGTTTTAATGTTTAATTATTTACAAGTTTTAAATTATTTTATGTGGTTTGCATTATTGGCCGAGTTAACTTTAAACTCTACAATCGACTTTAGAGTTAATAGATTATCACGTGAACGCACCAGAGTTGATATTTCGGAACAACTTTAAGTAACTCTAGGGTAAGGCCCTGACCAAGCATAAAACATTAAATGTTCTCATTGCTTTGACGTCATTCAAGAGTTTCTCGAGTTTAACCCTGGCTCGGTGAAAGATTGAAACAGGGTACGAGGGGTTTACTCGAGTGGTATAAGTAAAATTGTTGAAACCCGAGATAGTTAAGTGAACTCGGCCATTGAATGTCGTACGGTGACCAATAATTGATTACGAATACGTTATTTTGTCTCTGGTGGAGATTTGTCGATTTGGAAATCCTACCATATCTTCTAATGTTTATATAGACTTCGTTTATAATGACGAAAGAGCAGGTGTTTCAATGAATCTTGATAATTAATTAGGTCTTTCCACCTTTCCGTGTGGAAACCTATTGAATTTCTTCTGATTAATTTTTTTCTTCTGCCTAATTTTTTTCTTGCGGTGTAAAAATGTTTCAAAAGATGTCGCTTAGTTTTTTTGTATATAATATTATACAGTCTATACGCTTTTGAAACTGACCCTGTTTAACCGAACACTTTTCTTTGTAAGAGTTATCTCCCCAAACACTGTTTTTCTTTGTTATCAGATCCCAACCGCAACCCTAAAAAGCGACAAATTTATTTTTCCAAATTGCTAGTTATATCCTCAGGATGTTTGGTTTTATTTTGAACGAAGCTTCACGAAGATCCCATATGAGAGTTATTTCCCCTTTTGTATTGAAATAAGTGAAATAAATTTGTAACTAGAAAAACATAAGTGATAGAGGCCTAGGATCTTTGGATTTGTGGTCCTTGGTCCAAAAAAATGAAAATGAGGTCAATGTCAAGGGTCAAGGTCATGTTAACATTTTTGATTTTGACTTGTTATCTTTTATTTTCAGAAATCTTACAAAATATCGAAAAAATATGTTCATACAATTGTTAGTTGCGACATGTCGTAACACCTAAATGTTACTTAAAAGGGTACGTAACATTTAATGCGAGTTTTCCCCCTTTTATGACTTATATTAGTTGTATGATAATGTAACTCATTAACAATATTAAGTAGAGGCCTAGAGGCTTATGATTTGAAGTCCTTTGTCCAAAAATTGAAAATTAGGTCAAGGTCAAAGGTCAAGGACATATTCGGAAATTTTGATTTTGCCTTATTTTCACTTGTTTTTATAAACCGTATTAGATATCGACAACATTTTTTTTGATAAATTGTCAATTGTGACATTCGTAACTTGTGAATTCTTGTTAAAAGACATAAAATGGGAGTTTTCGCTCCTCTTATAGCTAGAATTAAGCGTAAAGTGATAAAACTCATTAACTATACATATTTCAGACCTAGGATCTTTTGAAATGGGGTCCCTTGAGGTCAAGGTCATCAGTAAATTTGACGTTGTAGATTTTGACCTTTGCTTAAAATTCATATTTATACATCATAAAGCAATAGGAATGACATTTTCAAATGAATTTTAAATATTTTTTTACCAAAATAGATCCTTACTAGTGGAAAGACCTTCAATTGTTCTCTGAACAATTGGTTTTTAATTATAGTTTGAAATACTTCTGCTCGTAAAATGGTATCTGAAATGTATAGTATGGTATTACAACTACATATTGTCATTTCAATTCATTGTTTTGCTGAAAGGTCGATATTTTTTCATACAATAGGTATGTCCCGTTTTCATACTGTTTCCTTCAGTGTTGTGTGTAACAATGCAACGTTTTATTGCACAGAAACGTTTGAAATCATTTTGTATTGATGGTTCAGCTCTTTTGAAATTTATTGAAACAATTATTTAAGGGAAGGGATATTATTCTACCTGGAATGCTTTCTTTCATGACTACACGTGATGTTTGGATGATTATATTATGTCACATCTCAAAAGTAAGACAGTCAAAATATTCACTTATCTATGTTATCAAACTGAAAATACACAAAAGAGATAAGACAGTATTCAAAAACGTAGATAAGTATAAAGACTGTAAAAAGCTATCCCTTACTTTGCGAACTGTTGTCAATAAACTCAACATACACCCTCACGACACTTACCAAAGAGGAAATCCTGGATAATCATAGGTCTGTTCTTTGTTCCTTTTGTATTTCAACCAAAGATGAAGAACTGGATCTTCCATCACTGTATTGGATACCTAAACTACATAAGTGTCCTTACAAACAACGGTATATTGCTGGGTCTTCCAAGTGCTCCACGAAACCTCTTTCTAAATTATTAACATCTATTTTATCAGCAATCAAAGACGGGCTTCAAAGTTATTGTGAAACTGCCTATTCTAGAGGTGGCCTGAATCAGATGTGGATACTTAAAAATTCCAAAGATCTTTAAGAGTACATACAATCTAACTCTCTTTCTTCTTGTAACAGTATTAAAACATTTGACTTTTCTACTCTTTACACAAGTATTCCACATTCCAAACTAAAAGACAAATTGAAAGAGTTGGTATTACTTTGCTTCATAAAAAAGAATGGCCAACGTAGATACAAGTATCTTGTCTTAGGGAGGGATAAATAATACTTTGTAAAGAATCACTCTGATTCAAACAAAAAATTCTCTGAAACCGATATTATCAAGATGCTTGATTTCTTGATTGACAACATATTTGTAACGTTCGGAGGACGTGTTTTTCAACAGACTGTCGGCATCCCAATGGGAACAAACTGTGCCCCTCTAATTGCCGACTTGTTTCTTTATTATTATTAGGCTGACTTCATGCAGAAACTTCTTAGGAAGAAAGATAAGAAGTTAGCATTATCCTTTAACTCTACTTTCCGCTATATAGATGACGTTCTTTCACTAAACAATTCAAAATTTGGTGACTATGTGGAACGCATCTATCCCATCGAATTGGAGATAAAGGATACTACAGATACAGTTAAGTCGGCTTCATATCTTGACTTACATCTAGAAACTGACAATGAGGATCGGTTGAAAACAAAACTTTACGACAAAAGAGATGATTTCAGCTTTCCAATTGTGAACTTTCCATTTCTAAGTAGCAACATTCCAGCAGCACCTGCATACGGGGTATATATCTCCCAATTGATACGATACTCCCGTACTTGCATTTCCTATCATGATTTTCTTGATAGAGGGTTACTGCTCACAAGGGAGCTATTAAACCAAGAGTTCCAAATGGTGAAGTTGAAATCATCCCTTCGTAAATTGAGATCGCACCTGAGATCACCCCTAGTTTTTGGTGGGGTTCGTGTTGTTTATTCTTTAGTTTTCTATGTTGTGTCATGTGTACTATTGTTTTTCTATTTGTCTTTTTCATTTTTAGCCATGGCGTTGTCAGTTTGTTTTAGATTTATGAGTTTGACTGTCCCTTTGGTATTTTTCGTTCCTCTTTTATTAAAAGGCGTTTACTTCATAAGTTAACAAGTAGTTACCATCTAATTTATTAAAGAATGAACACAAAAGATTTATAAAGTTAAGACAGTTGGTGTAGTCTTCTGATTGTAAAGGGTACATTAAGTTTGTACTTTATTTGGCCGTTTTCTTTTATTCGAGCGTCACTGACTAGTCTTTTGTAGGCGAACTTCGCGTCTGGCACAAATACAAAATTTATATCATGGTATGAAGAGTTAATGTATCAATTGAAGTAAAAAAGTGAGAACATTTGGAGATTCCGTATATTGTCAAATTATTGGAATTCCAATGGAGACTAACTGTGCACCACTTATTGCGGACCTGTTTTTGTATTGTTATGAGTTACAATTTATGACTAAATGACTCACAATTACCACTGCCTCGATCTTGATATCTATATCATTAAAGGGAAGCTTAACACAAAAAGGAGTATGTCCAGTAAGACCCCTTTTTGGCCCCAAAATATATCAGTTTGACAAAATTTTAAAATGTAAACTTTTAGTTATTTATTTGACAGTAGAATGCTTCTGCTACATAAAAATGGGCTGTTTTTGACAAAACAATGCAGATATATCGGGTACCAGCACCCTTAATTTATGTTGAAATACTGAAATCTTCACAATTCTAGCATTTTAGTTAAATTTCAGACGGTTTTCTTGTAAAACGAAAGGGGCCGCATTCGTGTTCATCCTAACTATTGAAATAGAAGTTGTATTTGATGAAAATACATAACCTATATAAAGGTTGAGGAGGAACACGGATGCGGCCAATTTCGTTTTTGACAAAAACATCTGAAAAGTGACATTTTTCGGCATATTTGGTAGATTTTTTCATATTTGAGCTTAAATCGGAGCGTTTTTAATGACTAAATCAGTTAAAATCTTTCACGTAAAATAATTCAATTAAATAAATAGACACTTAAGTGTTTAAAAAGTGGTCAAAATCTTTCTCAGATGAACCCAAAATTTTAGGCCAAAATCGGTCCTTACCGGACCCACTCCTTTATGATAAATGAGATGATTTTTCATTTCCTATCATTAATTATCCATTTTTAGATGGTGACGTTCCCTTGTCACTATCTTATGGTGTTTATATATCTCAACGTGTACGATTCGCTCGTGTATGTACAAACGTATTAGATTTTAGCGAGAGAAATTTATGAATTACTGAAAAATATTACACCAGGTTTTTCGATATCACAAACAAGTCAAAACTTTTACTAAATTTTATCATAGGTATAAGGAAATAATTCTTAAAAATAACTCAACATGCAGACATCTTATACGTTCAGGTATTTCGCATTCAATCTTTTATGGTAATATTCTTTACAAGGCCCAAAAATGTCAGTATTGACCTCAAAAGCTTACAAAACCTTTAGACATACTTTTAAGAAGGGATATAGTTACGATACTGTTGTCAGGTCATTAAAGATTGCATATTTTCGATTTAATATTGATTCACTTATAGAGTCTTTGCATCGGAACTAAACACATTGATGTTTTAAAAAACAGTTGTTGGCACGAAACGGGTTATGTCCTTCTCATATATTTTCTGATAGTATGAAACTAAACCCCTAACGGGAGGGATTGTGCCTTATATTCTTATGATGCAAACATAATCTTTCAATCAGTTTAATTGAGGTATGGAGCTGGCATGTCAGTTAACTGCTAGAAGTCTGTTTTTATTTATGTATTATTGTCATTTTATTTATTTTCTTTTGTAACATCTTCTGACATCGAACTCGGACTTCTCTTGAACTGAATTTTAATGTACGTATTGTTATGCGTTTACTTTTCTACATTGGCTAGAGTCATAGGGGGAGGGTTGAGATCTCATAGAAATGTTTAACCCCGCCGCAATATTACGTCTGTCCAGAGTCAGGAGCTCTGGCCTTTGTTAGTCTTGTATGATTTTTTCTCTTAGTTTCTTGTGTATAATCCGGAGTTTAGTATGACGTCCATTATTACTGTACTAGTATATATATTTGTCAAGAGGCCAGCTGAAGGACAACTACGGGTACCGAAGTTTCTAGCTACATTGAAGAACCATTTTGGACCTTCGGTTGTTGTCTGCTCTATGGTCGGGTTGTTGTCGCTTTGACACATTCCCAAATTTCTTTCTCAATTTTATTATCTACAAACGACGATTAGAGATTATTGAGGCAGTAGCATTCGACATTTATTTATCATAAAGCATAATGGCAATGCGTTTATATGACAATACAGAATGAGGCATTTGAAATTAGGAAATAAGTAACGCAGACATATCTTAAACTAGACATAATGAGTAGCCAAACGTGAATAAATTATCGCTTCATGTTACGTAAAATGTATAATATTATTGATTTAAAAGGTTCGCATGTCTTCAATCTCCGAAAATTAGACTAACTGTTTCCTTAATTATATGCTTTAACGGTAAGAACTGATAATTATGAAGCTTAAGTTAAGAAATATACTAATAGTCTTTGCTAAATTATAGTAAATTGTGGTCAAACTTTCCTGTATAGGAAAAACATTATACAACACAATGAGTGTTAGAAAAAAAAAACTATGAGTTATTGAAGATCCCTGTTTTATAGTATATTCCAAAATGTAGTAAATAGCTTCGATGATTTATGCATCTTGAGAGAGGTATCCCTTATTCATGTTTAGCAGCTTGTTCGTGTTTGGTTATATAGCTAAATTCGTAGTAATAAGGTCTGTAATTAAACTAGACAAAAGTTATAGAGATATAACTAATTCTTGTGATATGGATACCCACATGAATCGCATTGACGTCAAATGAATGTCATTTGTATTATGAATAAAATATAGTCTGACATTTTGTCAAGCAATAACAATAACAAGAACATTCAAATATGTGATTATACTATAACAACTACGGTATGACTTTCGTCACCATATGGTATCAATAACGGCAATAGTATTGTACCCCTGTTCTATAAGCAACTCACAATATAACGGAAACAAATCTGAATCACAAATCAAAACTTAAAGAAACATACCATTTTGAGTTCAAACTTATAAAACCTTCCGGAGCACCTGAGATCACCCCCAGTTTTTAGTGGGATTTGTGTTGCTTAGTCTGTAGATTTCTATGTTGTGTCTCCTGTACTATTATTTGTCTGTTTGTCTTTTAAACTAATATAACTTTAGTTTTTATGTCATTTGATCGACACTGTCATGATTTGTGTCTGCTGTTTGTGCCATTCCTTTATGAATTAGTTACCCAAGTTCAATCAGTATAAATGACACTTCTTAACAATTAATTCATTTTACTTGTGAAGAAAAACGACGTATACCGAGGAGACATTCATATTCTACATTGTTATTTATTAATATTTAAAGAAGGATCCCATTGTTCATGTTTTGCAGCTTGTTCCTTTTTGGTATATAGCTAAATTATTAGTAATACGGTGTTTAATCAACAAAGGCAACAGTAGTATATCGCTGATCGAAAGTCATAAATCAATTGAAAAAATGCATACGGGTTACAAACTAAAACTGAGGGGAACACATATAAAAAAAGAGGTTAACAACGAAACAACAGAAACATTTAAATGCAACCAAAAACCAAACGACAAGGCAACGCACACAGAAACGAACTATAAAATAACAATTGTCATTTTTCTGAGTTGGTACAGGACATTTTAGGAAATTAACAATACATTATCAAACGAGACAAAAGTTCTAGAGAGATAATAAATTCTAATGATCTGGTTCCCCAAGTGATCGCTGTCCATTGATTGTCATTTGTATAATAAATTAAATATAGTTTCATATTTTGTCAAGCACTAACAATAACACATATATTCAAATACAAGTATGTGATAAAACTATAACAACTATGGTTTGATCTTCAAAAGCAATAGAAGTATACCGCTGTTCTATATTTATATGTCGAGTTAACTGAAAAATTCCGATTTACAAACCAAAACTGAGAGAAACATAACATTTTGAGCTCACACTTGTGATAAGATACATTTAGTTTTTATGTCATTTGATAGGCAACGTCATGATTTTTTTCTGTTGAAGAGACATTCGTATTTCTACAATGTAATTCTATGAAATCGAATAGAAATAATTCATTGAGCTTGAGATATATTGGTTTTATCACCTTTAACCCTTGTTACCCCTCGCAGTAAAATGTAGCATAAAAGACTAAAGTTAAGCCTTTTTCAACTGATTTTTATAGTTTTCTCCAATGTTATACTGTTTCACCACTGTCTCATGTTGAGGGAGGGTAGTAATCCCGCTAAAAGATTTGACCCCGCCACATTCTGTGTGTATGTACCTGTTCCAAGTCAGGACCCTCTACTTCAGTGTTAGTCGTTTGTTTATATGTTACATACTTGCTTTTCATTCATTTTTTGTACATACACTAGGCCATTTGTTTTCTCGTATGACTTGTTTTACAATGTCAATACATTTTATAGCTTTTATAGCTGACTTTGCGGTATTATGTTTTCTTATCGTTGAAGGCCGTACGGTGACTTATAATTGCTATTTTTTGTGTCATGATGGGTAGAAAAACAAGTTTCATGTCCCGAAGAAAATCCTATGACTTTCATGAAATCATTTACAAAAAATCATCTTTCAACACTTAATATACTTTCAACCACAACCTGAATGCCCGCGATTTTGAAGGTAGAAGTATAATTACAAATCCAGTAATTAGTCTAATTCGGTAGTTTACATTTGTGAAAAGGGAAGGGTATTGTAGTTACGACATGAGGAACATATCCGATGTCATCTGGGAATCGGCTTTTCCATTGGCAGACAAGCTATAGATAAGTGATTACATTGCATCATTATTTGTTATGTAACATTGTAATGTAAGTTAAATACCGATTTGTATATCCCATGAAAAAAACTCAAATAGTGTCGATTCTAAAGGTTTACGTGTGTATAATATTCAAGTAAGAGACTAACAAAAATGCAAAACATTAAGAGTTGGTATTAATAATAAGCTCATGTAATGATCAGTGTAACTATACATTTCTAAACTTCAGCAGTTAGTAGATCAAGTAAATTAACCTTCCAATATAATGAAAACGTGATCTATCAACACTATTGTTAGAAAAGCATGTTATTGCGAAGTCATTAGACACTCCTGTATGCAAGTTTACAATAAGGAAGTGAAGTTGCACTAAATACTCCGTTTATAAACGTTGATTAGAAATGTTTATTTCAGACATTGTGTGGTATAGATTAATGTTATGTTGCAAACATCTTACTAATTAATCCTACACATAATCACGAAATGCACTGATGTTTTGTAGACAATAACTTAAAGAGACAACGACCCGACCATATAAAAGACAACAGCAGAAGGTCACCAACAGGTTTTCAATGTAGCAAGAAATTCCCGCATCCGGAGGCGTCCTTCAGCTGGCCCCTAAATAAATATTTACTAGTTCAGAGTTAATGAACGCCATACTAAACTCCAAATGGTACACAAGAAACTACAATCAAAAATAATACAAGACTAACAAAGGCCAGAGGTTCCTAACATGGGACAGGCTCAAATATGCGGCGGAGTACATGTTTATGAAATCTCAACCCTCCCCCTATACCTCTAGCCAATGTAGAAAAGTAAATACATAACAATACGCACATCAAAATTCAGTTCAAGAGAAGTCCGAGTCTGATGTCAGAAGATGTAACCAAAGAAAATAAACAAAATGACAATAATACATAAGTAACAACAGACTACTAGCAGTTAACTGACATGCCAGCTCCAGACTTCAATTAAACTGATTGAACGATTATGATTTCATGATATGAATATCAGGCACAATCCGTCCCGTTAGGGGTTTAGTATCATACTATCATAACACATATGAGAAGAACATTACCCGTATCATGCCAACAACTGGTTTTTGAATAAATGTGTTTAGTTCCGATGCAAAGACCCTATAAGTGAATCAATATTAAAGCCAACATATGCAATCTTTAATGACCTGACAACAGTATCGTAACTATATCCCTTCTACATAAGTATATTTCAAGGTTTTGTTAGTTTCTGAGGTGAATACTGACATGTGTGTGCTTTATATAGAATATTACCATACAAAATTGGATGTGAATTACCTGAACGTATCAGAAGTCTGCATGGTGAGCTATATTTACGAATGATTTCCTTATACCGATGATATCAAAAACCCTGGTGTAATAATCTGTATGTGCACGTGTTTCCAGTCTGCCGAATAGTTTTGTTCTAAATATTATATATTTACACCAGGAATACAAAGGTGAATAGTTATAGAATCTATTTGGAAGACACTGAAAAACATTAAGGGTTTATACAATGCAAAATGGACTTTCATCCATCTCATCACCAATGTTATGCGTAATGAAGGATAGTAATTATTATTTCTAAAATTTCTTAATCAGAGAGTGTACAATCTATGTTGTATTGAATTTTTATACGCTTAAACCGTGTATTGTTTTACATATTAAATATAACTTTTTTCTTATCAAAAATATTTTGTCCTAAAATCAGGAATATCACATTGTCAAGAAATCATTGATTTGTATTAAAATAATATAAAGTTTGATGGATGTGTTATTAACATTTCACACTTAAATTTCTTTAACGAACGCTTTGAAACAATAAGAACAAACTTAAGAAACTTCGTGCATAATGTTATCTGTTAACTCTATATACATAAATGGTATCATTTTTTTTTTTTTGTAGTCTGAATTATTATATTTTTATTTTCATTTAAATGCAAGTTTTGTTTATAGTGGAAACAGACTTGTCTGTCCTTTAAAATGGATATTTTTTTCACTGCATCAGTTTCGGAGAAACACAATTTACCTGACCGATAGTATACAGTTATCAAAGGTACCAGGATTATAATTTAGTACGCCAGACGAGCATTTCGTCTACCTAAGACTCATCAGTGACGCTCATAAAATTATATCAAAATTTGTATAAAGCCAAACAAGTACAAAGTTGAAGAGCATTGAGGATCCAAAATTCCAAAGAGTTGTGCCAAATACGGCTTAGGTAATCTATGCCTGGGATAAAAAAAAACCTTAGTTTTTTTCGAAAATTCAAACTTTTGTTAACAGGAAACTAATAAAAATGACCACATAACTGATATTCATGTCAACACCAAAGTGTTGACTACTGAGCTGGTGATACCCTCGGGGACGAAACGTCCATCGGCAGTGGCATCGACCCAGTGGTGTAAATAGTTATCAAATGTACCAGGATTATAATTTTGTACGCCAGACGCGCGTTTCGTCTACATACGACTCATCAGTGACGCTCATATCAACATATGTATAAAGCCAAACAAGTACCACGTTAAAGAGCACTGAGGATCGAAAAGTCCAAAAAGTTGTGCCAAATACCGCTAAGGTAATCTATGCCTGTAAATAGGTAAGATGATATCTGATGGAAAGATATGAGTCAATTGCATATCTGCATTTGTGTAATGACTAATTATACAACATTTTTACAGGAGTAATACTACAGGTGTCATATGTTGGAGAGGATCTACTTACCTTCATAGAGCACCTTAGAATCCCATATGTATTTATGGAGTTCGTGTTGCTTAGTTTCCAGAGTTGGTTTACTTTGGTTTAATTGTTGTTTGTCTTTTTAGGTTGTTTTTTTAGCATATTATAATATCGATTTTGATAAATGAGTTTGTTTATCCCTTGAGTCTATTTTGTCTCTTTGTATAGTTAGAATTTACTCTAAAGTGTTAAAGCATAACCAAACAAAAGCACCATTTCCCATCAAAATCCGATCCGAAAACTGTCTGATTACTTTAAAGATAAATTGTTTTTTTGGCTATGTCGTTTTTTTTTATTTTACATGTTCCTCTGGTATCCTTCTCAAATAATTATTTCTGGTAAAAAAATTAACATTTCAATCAAATTTGCTCTCTAAAACTTACTTTATAAGGATTAAAATCGATATATTTAGGGCTTAGATAACATGGATAATTAAATATCTTAAAACTTTTAGGGTTTTTGGTCCTCAATGCTCTTTAAATTCGTACTTTATTTGGCCTTTTTAACTTTTTTGGATTCGAGCGTCACTGATGAGTCTTTTGTAGACGAAACGAGCGTCTGGCGTATACTAAATTTAGTCCTGATATTTATGATGAGTTTATTTAATTAACTTTGACAAACTACTACAGTTATGGAATTAAAGACAGTTTACTTTCCGGTATCGGAACACATATACATGAAGGCAAGGTCGTTCAACGCCCCCGTATCTGACAAGGGAGGACATTATGTCCTGTATTTTATGTTTTGTTAGAGAGGCAGAAGATTATTTCTAATAGAAATTAGATCTCCACGGGATGAAGACAAGGTAAAATCACAAACAAAAACCTCCGAGGAAAATGGAAAAAAAAGTTCCTTAATAACATGATCCAATGGCAAAATCAAAAGCTAAAATACATCAAATGAATTGATAATAACTGTCATATTCCTGACTTGGTACAGTCATTTTCTTATGTTGGCAATGGTGGATTAAACCATTTTTAGTAGCTAACTAAACTTCTGACTTGAGAAGATTGATAGGAGTGTTTCCTAATTATGTTCACTATGTTTGAGTTAAAGAGCAGTTGGTACCTGATTTTTAGATCTAATGACAAACCCTAGCGTTATTCTAAAGTGTGCACGATTTTTTTTGTATGTTATTCTGAACATATATAAACAATGTCTTAAAGTCATTACTATAATTTTTATTCTTAAAAGGGGTAAATGATGATAAATACGTTGATAACGTCGCGGTCACATCACAAAACTATGTCCATGAACTAACAGATAAAATACTTTTAGCAAATCAGTAGACGTGTTACATCAAAATTGAATAGTTCGTCTATAATCTCCGAGACTAAACAGACTGTATAGCATTTCAAAATGATGGTACATTGTATTTAAGAGAAAGTGTCGAAAGATACCAGAGGGACATTCAAACTGAGGTATCGAAAAATAAACGGACAACACCATGGCTTCAAAGAAAAAAAAATACCAACACGTAATGAACCCATCTAAAAAAAATGGGGTTGATCTCAGGTGCTCCAATAGGTTAAGCAGATTCTGCACCCATGCGGAGCAGGATAACCTCATATCATAAATTATGTAAAAACGTGATCTTTCAAAACTAGCTTGAATAAAAAAACATGTGGTTCCAAATTAATTAGACAACTGACAATGTTATGAATTTACACCGAATACCCATATCATATCATTGAACTATCTTTTATAAATGCTAATAAAGCCAGAATGCATTTATTTGTGTCAGACTTATTGTGTTTGATAACTTACGGTAATTTTGTTAAATTCCTACTAATCAGGTCCATAATTAATCGTGAAAAAGCTGTCATTTTCCAGGCAGCTTGTTAATTCCAATTTTATAGTTGCCCACGCTTTTCACGTCTCCCAATTGTTGTTTGTATTCTCAAAATAACATAAGTTGATATTGCCTAGTACACAGGCAAATTTCACTCACATCAATTTCACGTGAATTTAAATTGGACACGGCTCAATGCTAGTTTAGACCTCCAATGTTAAAGGTCATATGTTTTTTTTTAAATTATTTGATGCCGTGGGATTGGGATTTTTAGCTTTAATGTAAACCATGTCAGGTTTTTAACTTGTATTTACAGCAAAGATAGCCAGTTTTGTGTTCTGTAATATACTGTAACAGTTTAATTTTACTTGTCCGGTCGCATCGGAACTTCTCAAAACATCTTCCGAACAATTTTCTTGGGCATGTACAATTGCTAAACCACACATGAACGTTCTTTAGTCTTCGTAGATCTATTCCAACTTGAAGTCTTTTTGAATCTACGACAAGCCGAATATGATATTTTATACCATTAAATATTGAAGCCATAGTCATGAAGATCGATTACTTGATTGATGTTCCGTTAACGTAGCCGCAGAACAAAAACGCGAGAGAATATTTCTACAATTTTAAGTAGTTTTCCACTCACAAACACAATAATATGTCAACATTTATTAAAATATTTTTTTTTTTACACTTTTTAACTTTTATGTTGTTTTAAAATATCAATTTGACTTGAACTTGGGATCCCGCTAACATGTTTAACCCCGCCACATTCAAAATGTATGTGCCTGTCCCAAGTCAGGAGCCTGTAATTCAGTGGTTGTCGTTTGTTTATGTGTTACATTTTTGTTTTTCGTTCAATTTTTGTGCATAAATAAGTTAGTTTTCTTGTTTGAATTGTTTTACATTGTCATTTCGGGGCCTTTTATATCTGACTATGCGGTATGGGCTTTGCTCATTGTTGAAGGCCGTACGATGACCTATATTTGATAATTTCTGTGTTATGTTGGTCTCTTGTGGAGAGTTGTCTCATTGACAATCATACCACATCTTCTTTTTTATATTTATATGAGTATATTAAATAAACATGTATATACCAAGCTAAGTCAGTTTATATCTAGTTTTTCGTCTGACTATACAAAAGGCGAGAAGAGCTACTTGATAGATCAGGTTGACTGATAAGCTGTCTATATAAAGTAATGGGACAATGCATGGCATGAAGACATCACCAAATCACCGTATGCAATACTCAAAAAGACATCCAGGGCTTACCATATAGTCATCAACTACCCACCAACAGGCCGTGAGCTTTGGTTGGCTCTTAACTCAAATCAAAGAGCACAGCAAAATGTCAAAATATTCTATTCAAACCGGGTGACCTGGGAGAAAAACATTGAAATTTCCCAAAGAAACACACACACCCCTCAACTTTTAATAAGGAGATTTGGTATTAATGCAAATGAGTCAACTATCCAACAAAGTTCAAATGTAGTGGATGTAAGCAATTATATATAGACGACCATATAATCTTCAACAATGAGAAAACACATACGGTATTGTCGGCTACAATAGTCCATGAATTGAAAAATTTGAAACTGTTCAATTGAGAAAAATAACAGCCTATTTTAAAACAACATGAATTACGAAAAACACATATAAAAGACATCAACAAACGAAAACCATTGAACTACATGCTCCTGAGTTGGAGCAGGCACATGCAATATATTGTGGCGTTTAACATGCTTGTAAACAGCCGGGACAGTTTTGTTACAGCACAGCATAAGAACAAGCTATACAAATCAGTGGAAAAGGGCTTAACGTATGAGATCGATACAAAACAGAAGGAAAAAAGGTCTAACAAAAACACATACCGAAAGTGGCAGGGTATTTTTACCTCGTTTTCTAACAATCAAAATACTGAAGTACTGAACATCGAATGACTGCAAGTTCTTTTGGATTGTCACAAGCACTTGTCTCAGAAAAAAAAATCACATCTCTATACTTGAAAGTGAAGTTAATGTACATATATATTTTTTTTGAAACTCAGTACACATATTCTATATCATATGATCTTTTTAATTTCAATGCCAAATATAGAGTTCTGACCCTCAATTCCACGGTCCACTAGACATGGAAAATGATAGTGCGAGTGGGGCATTTATGTGGTATGGACACATTCTTATTCAAATCCTTTATTAAAGAAGTCAGTAAATTTACTACAGATAACACTACATTTGTAAATTAGACGAACTAATCTAATCAAAATGTATATCCCTAATTTCGTAATACTTATGTGTATGGGAAAATTAATATATATATTAATTTTAAAGATTGTTGAACGAACGCGTTCAATCTTAGGATTTTATTCTTGTCAATTTCTCCGACCGAGCAGAGCGAGTCGAAAACAATTAAATAGACGTCTTTCAAGCCAAAGTTAATATGTTTGCTATACACACATATGATTTTATTAAACTTGGTTATCAATTGTTAATCAAAAATACAGTCCTAGATAATAAAAAATCATGAAATATTTGGTCTAGTAATAAAAAAATCACACAAAAAACAGTAGTTGTCGTTTGTTGATGTCGTTCTCGCTTCTCGTTTTTTAGCTCACCTGGCCCGAAGTGTCAAGTGAGCTTTTCTTATATCTTGGAGTCCGTCGTCCGTCGTCGTAACTTTTACAAAAATCTTCTCCTCTGAAACTACTGAGCCAAATTCAACCAAACTTAGCCACCATCATCATTGGGATATCTAGTATAACAAATGTGTCCGGTGACCTTGCCAACTAACCAAGATGGTCGCCATGGATAAAAATAGAACATAGGAGTAAAATGAAGATTTTGGCTTATATCTCAAAAATCGAAGCATTAAGAGCAAATCTGACATGGTTAAAATTGTTTATTAGGTCATTATCTATCTGCCCTGAAATTTTCAGATGAATCAGACAACCTGTTGTTATGCTGCTGCCCCTGACTTGGTAATTTTAAGAAAATTTTGCAGCTTTTGGTTATTTTCTTGAATACTATTATAGATAGAGATAAACTGTAAACATCAATAATGTACAGCAAAGTAAGACCTACAAATAAGTCAACATGACGAAAATGGTCAATTGACCCCTTAAGGAGTAATTGCCCTTTATAGTCAATTTTTAACAATTTTCATAATTTTGTACATTTTTACAAAATATTTTCCACTGAAACTACTAGGCTAAGTTCATTATAGATAGAGATAATTGTAAGCATCAACAATGTTTTTAGAGTAAGATCTACGAACACATCACCATCACCAAAAACACATAGACCAAGGTGAGCGACACAGGTTCTTCAGAGCCTCTAGTTATATATAGAGTTTAGACCTTTGGTTTTCCCTTTTGAATGGTTTTACACTAGTCATTTTGGAGGATCCTTATAACTTGCTATTCGGTGTGAGCCAAGGATTCGTGTTGAAGAGGGTACTTTAACCTATAATAGTTTCCTTCTACACACTGTGACTTGGATGGAGAGTTGTCTCATTGGCACTCATACCATGCACATCTTCTTATATCTCTATATTCTTTCGATATTTTTAATTGGGGTCTGGAGCTGGCATGTCAGTTACTGCTAGTAGTTCTTTGTTAATTTATGAATCATATTCTCTGATCTTTGTTAGTTTTTTATGTTTTTTTGTTTGTCTAAGTTAAGTGTGACGTCCATTTTCACATTACTAGTATATATTTTTATTTAGAGACCAGCTGAAGCCCGGATCTTCTCGTTGTGTTGAAGACTCATTGTTGGCCTTCGGCTGTGCTCTTTGGTTAGGCTGACTGTTGTTTCTTTGACACATTTTTTATTTCCATCTCAATTGTATTGATTGATCAATTGAATGATTGATTGATTTATTGATTGATTGATCATTTTACTACAAGCAAAAGTCATGATCATTTGAGAATCCTTTATGTGTATTGAAGTGTTAATTTCACCAATGAAACTCGACATTAATGTTTGTCTTAATATTAAATTTCTTTGTAAACTCTAAAATTACCGTCTGATTATAATAAGACACGCAAGAATAAAAAAAAATATTTGGCCTTCAATGTCTCAACCTTTTTTAATGTGAGTAACTTCATTGTTCACTTAGATTTCGATTTTGAATTTGTTTTTGCAAGTTTCCATAATAGATTTCCGGTAATTGTTCTGCATAAAAACCTATGGGAAAGCACATTAACTAAATTTTCCAAACGTTTATTGGAACCTAATGATTTGGCAAGGTGTTGCAACCTGTAATGTAAAAAAGTTACAGCCGATTGCACTGAGTGTGTAGGCAAAGGTAGCCTATCCTTGGTTAGCTTGCTTGTATTATTAGGTTAGGTAAACTACCCTCCTTTAAGAGTATACTAGTTCGACAAATAACCAATCAATCTGTCTGTAGGACTAGGCTCCTTCTACAGGAGGGTGGTATACCTTACCTAGTTACTTCATAGTTCAGCTAACAAACATGTCAAGCGATCCAAAGATATTACCTTTGTCTACACACTCAATGTAATCGGCTGTAATGAAAATGCGGAGTTTGTGAGAGCAGGCTCAAGCAACCAGTCGGTAGCAGTCAGTTTGTGAGAGCAGGCTCAAGCAACCAGTCGGTAGCAGTCAGTTTTCAAATATATAAAAACAAATATTGCATAAGACTCAAACGTACTTAAAATGTTTTTATTAATATATAACCACTATATCATCAGTTTTTAAAATATAATTAAGCAGTCAAAGACACTTTTCAATGAATTTTAAAATTTCATTTCTGGTTTATTTAAGAATTGAATGCTTTTTTTTGTTACTTCATTGAGGTGTAAAGCGATGACCGAAATACATTTTGTATGAAAAGCGGAAGAGCTTCATTCTGAAAATGTACGCACGGTCAACGCTTTTACAACCCTATGAAGTTACAAAAAGAAGCATTCAATATTCATAATTACATGTTTTAGCTAGGATCATGAAAACACGATTTTTATCAAGTTTTTATTAAATTCACCTTAAGTTTGCACTTTATTGTGGGACCTCGTGTCATCATGAATAATGATTTTCGTTGTGTAATATAACATGAGATGTGCAGTTAGCCAATCAGAATAACGAATTATAATGAAACATACATCTTATGTTATTATTAGTTATATAAAGCCAAAATCAATCGCTTTCGATACACAGCGTACTGCCCGCTTTACATTTTAAATAGTCAACACTTGGAATGTTTATAGAATCGTAAATAATTATGATTTTTTTTAATGATGGCAAAATTGCACTATTAGTTCATGAAAAGTAATAATAATTCTGCATTAAAAGAAAAGAAAGTTGCACTCGTGCTTTAACTTTTTTTTGCCACACAAAACTGTTTTTACAAAACATTCTATCTCTGAACTAGTGGATTTCGCTTAAATATGACTGGACAAAAGGTTTATTTTTTGTATTCAAAGTATGGTGGGCAAGTAAATTATTTAATAGCTTAAAAAAGATTGATCCGTGCTATAAATTAACTTGTAATTTTGATCAAATAGGCCCTAGATCTCTAGCTTACGTTCTCACCTAGAGCAGATAAAAGTATTGCCGCAGAATTTTTTTATTAACTGTCTGGTAAGGGTTTTTGTAGGGTATACGACCTGAACTTTAGACCTACTTTAGAAAAAAAAAACTAAGCAGAACAACACCCTGGATTTTTCTACTGTAGACCCCAGCTACCCAGCTTCCCATTGCACCTAGTGAGGACAATTTTTATTACATTTTCGGTAAGGATGGGGTTCGGTGTTCGACCCCAACTTTGGACCTATCTTTGAAAAAAAAAAATAAGCTAAAGAGCAACCTTGATTTTTTTCTCCAGCAGCCATCAGCTACCAAGCTCCTCTTTACACATTGTTCGGACAGAAGTATTTCCGTAGACATTTTTTTATTAACTTTTATGTAATGATGGGGTAGGGTGGGTAACTGCGGTCCACTTGAAAAAAAATTACAGGGACTCCAATGTGGTGTGGTCTATGCAGAACAATTACCGGAAATCTATGGTAGTTTGCAAAATAATAGTCTTTTTTTATAATGTGATATGTAAAATGTTGGTAAATAATGAAAGCATGCTTCTGAATTAATAGACATAGAAATAAAGAGAAACCATATGATAACCAATAGCAATCTCCCAGAGACAAACTAACGTTCATTAAGGCAACTAGTATGATGGTCTGGATTCGGGGTTCTTAATTTCTGTATTCTGTGATTTTTTATGCCATATTTCTCTATTCTTTATACTTTTTGACAATTATTCTCTTATCATTACATTTTAATACCATTATTTTAGCTATTTTATTTATTTCTTGGTCCATTGTCTCTATTATTTATATTTTTTGTCCACTATTCCCAATTCCATAATCCCCCATCAACGACCTCTAGTTAATGTCACCTTATAGTCTTCACAAATAAGCAAAATTAATACCTTATAGATCCTTATAGGCTCCTAATGACAAACCAATTTAATATCCCAGTTTGAATTGTGAAATTGCGGAAATTTTGAAAATTAAATCAAGCAAAATACATTATCGTCCTCGTAGTTCGTAAAATACTGGCAGATGGATCTTGGTCATCAATTCTAATAATCTTGGATCGACCTTTCTAAACTTAAAAGTCATAAAGTTCACGCATCCATATTGTTCCGATTGCTAAAGACTTTGGCATCCGTCGACATTATCTTCGATTGAAGTAGTATTGATCTGACAACCGCTGTGCATGTATACTTTAACGACCTTTAAATGAATGACAAATGACAACATTGTCATTTTTTGAATGACAATTAAACTGTGTTGGAAAGATAACATAAATACACTTTCGTTTTTCGTTTTTTGTTTTTGTGAAATCAAAATTGAAAAATGAAAATACTTTTGTTTTTCGTTCTTTGTTTGTGAAATCAAAAACGAAAAACGAAAACGCTTTTGTTTTTCATTTTAATTTTTAAGAAATCAAAAACGAAAAATGAAAACACTTTTGTTTTTCGTTTTGGTTTTTAAGAAATCAAAAACGAAAAATGAAAACACTTTTGTTTTTCATTTTTGTTTTTATGAAATCAAAAACGAAAAATGAAAACACTTTCGTTTTTTGTTTTTTGTTTTTGATATTTCAAAACGAAAAACGAATGGACGCAGATATACACGGACCATGCTAAATACAGAATTGGAAATAGGGCTGATTATCTGTGCAATGTCTCGTAAAGGCAGTATATTGATGTGAAGACTCTTTGATTTGGAAATGTCTCTTCCAAATCAAGTTGTTGTCTATTCGTTTGATGTGTTTAGTGTGTTTGAGCTTAGATTTGTCCATTTGATTAGTGACTGTCCGTTTTTAACGTTCCTTAGAGGTCAGCATTTTTGTGAGTCAGGGTATGCACTAATTGAGAACGAGGTGAAAATTAGTGCTCGTCAACATTTTGAATTTTGAGTGAAATATTCGGGAAATAATACAGTTATAGTTAGCTTTGTCATTAAGAAATGATTCGGAGTAAGTTGATTGAAATAATTCAGATTTGATTGACACTTATGTCGACCCATTAGGTTACGAAAATGTCAACGATTCCCTGTAGAAGGTAATTGCGGCCACCCCGTTGACCCCCGTTGATATTAATATAAACTGTAGAAATTAGTTAGAGAGTGACAATATGAACCCTCCCTATCAAATGAAAACAAACAGTTGGTGAATATGATATGCAAATTTGCAAACAGTCTAGAAGCCATGTCAGATAGACTAGAAAGACGAATAATTGACAAGGGGAATATAAATCGAATATTGGTGTCAGAAGTTAATAACGGGTACAGAAAGAGGTCAAACTGGTACAAGATAAATTAACGGTAATAAAAGATAAATTTGAAAATTAAATAAAATTTATTGTGATATTGTATCATAAAAAAAAATTACCTCCGAAAAATCTGTCGAACGTATTTTTCACATAGTTGTGTATTTTCGAGGGAAATTTCACACGATACCTCCCTGCAGTTAAATTAAGAAACGATTTCCAAAATAAAAAGACAAATAGACAAATATTAGTACAAAAGACACAACATAGAAAACTATAGACTAAGCAACACAAACCCCATCAAAAAACGTGCGGGTAATATGAGGTGCTTCGGAAGGGTAAGCATATTCTGCTTAACATGTGCCATTTTTTATTGAATGTCCTGTTATATATGATAGTATGATCATCAGTCAGGGGCATTACTTAAACAAGTAACAATTAAAATTACCTACACAAGTAATGTTGAGAACGAGGCTATTTTAAATATAACTTATATAAGTAACTTTTCTGAATAATATTTTTATAGGTGTCCAATAATACAGATTTTACTAACTTTAACAAATTTTCACAGTCATCTGGTTATTTTTCCCATGAAATATAAAATCTCATTCTTCTGAAACACTAATTAACTGTCTGACGCACTTATCTTTCATACCGACGCTTCTTGGTCAAAGATTGGTCTCTTGGGACTATTAAATTATCATTTCCCTCCAAAATCTTGAAGGTAGACTGATATAAATAGATAGATACTTGAGAATTAATTAAGACTTAAAGTTATTTATAATTTGTAATCAAAATCAATCACATATGTTCCTAAAATAAGTGTAATTACTATTTCTTTTCACAAATGTATAAAATAACTTATTCAAGTCATATTTTTGTCATTATTTTTAAACTAACCCTTTATTTCTATACTCCTCTCAAATCGAATACATTCTTTGCTTTATGATATAAAGTGATGTAAAAATTCATGAAAACTGCATTTAGTCTATGTTTATATCAAAAATTAAAATAACTCTATTAAGTAATTTTATTATATTTAGAAACAAAAATTACTTATATAAGTAACTTAAAAAAATAACTTGTTTAAGTAACGCCCCTGACATGATAGTGATAAATAACATTAGCTGTTTAAGGAATTTAACTTCACATATTGTCTTAAATAATGAACCAGTTTTGCTAAGTAAATAAGTTGCCTGTTTGCACAATTTTATACTGCGAGTACAACTTAACTTCATTGGTCGATGTTTGTGTTTGTAAACGAAGTACATGGATAATTAAATACTTCTATTTTACGGTGTAATTGATCTGAAACTTCAAAAATATTTTGAATCACATGTTTGCATCTTTTATAATCTTCCTTTTTGCACTCAGCTCATATAATTTCTTAATAAAATGGTTTGGATCTGCTTACACCTGCCGGAGCACCCTAGATCACCCCGGTATTTTTGTTGGAGT
>CM034358.1:92134735-92303719 GCA_019925275.1 Mytilus edulis
AACGTTTTGCAGTTCTCCGAATGTTCAAAAACGGGTCTGAATAATCTATGGTTAGCAATATCCATCACCATGGCAACTATTTAATACTTCGTAGATCGACTATCTGTAGTGTGGCATTCTTCACACGCTTTCAATAGAGAGTCCAGTCTAGAAAGCGGAAGTGAATACAGTTTTGAGCGAATGTGATGAATTCCAAGAGGTTTATTGATATTTTTTCGGCAAGGCCATCTATAGAACCATCATGCATATCAGGTGGATTATAGCGACGATGGCCATGGCTACTCGGCCGACGAAGAGACCTATTGAAAAAATCCATCACATTCACTGAACTACAGATAGGGTTACTCAAGTTACCTACAGTATCTATTTTGTCATTACATCCATAAGGTGCTGCAGTACCTAATTCTCTGATCCAGTACTCTTCTCTTTGTCTGCGAAACGGTGTACTTAATGTTGGATTATTGGTGTGGTGATAATCTTTTTCAAAAATGCGAACTTTAATGGAATAACCTGAATGGTAAATTTGATTGAAATGTTGGTAAACGATTTGTTGGTTATGAATATCGTTCACTCTTGACCTAAGTCCATTCATTCGGGTGTTTAAACTGCTCTTATCATACATATATAAAACCACACAAAGTACACTCAATGATACTAAAGTCATCAATTAAGTTTTTTCATTTGTTGCAAGTCCATTTATCACATAAATCTACAATAAAAATTCCCCGCATCTTCGAAAATTAATGATTGCACTAATAGTGATAAGTCATCGCATCTATAGTTAAAATGGATCGCTTTCAATAATTGACATGCCATATTACGTTGCTTTTATAACACTTATTTCAACTTTAATGCTGTTTTTGTACATCAGAAAGACATATCACAATGAAAATATGTTGATCCTTGTATTCCACATTCCAAACTAAAAGACAAATTAAAAGAGTTGGTATTGCTTTGATTTATAAAAAAGAATGGCCAACGAAGATACAAGTATCTTGTCTTAAGGAGGGATAAATCCTACTTTGTAAAGGATCACTCTGATTCAAACAAAAGATGCTTGATTTCTTGATTGACAACATATTTGATACGTTCGGAGAACAGACTGTCGGCATTCCAATGGGAACAAACTGTGCCCCTCTACTTGCCGACTTGTTTCTTTATTATTATGAGGCTGACTTCATTCGGGAACTTCTTAGGAAGAAAGACAAGAAGTTAGCAATATCCTTTAACTTTACTTTCCGCTATATAGATGATGTTCTTTCACTAAATAATACATAATTTGGTGAGTATGTGGAACGCATCTATCCCATCGAACTAGAGATAAAGGATGCTACAGATACAGTTAAGTCGGCCTCATATCTTGACTTACATCTAGAAATTCACAATGAGGGTCGGTTGAAAACAAAACTTTACGACAAAAGAGATGATTTCAGCTTTCCAATTGTGAACTTTCCATTTCTAAGTAGCAACATTCCAGCAGCACCTGCATACGGGGTATATATCTCCCAATTGATACGATATTCCCGGGCTTGCATTTCTTATCATGATTTTCTTGATAGATGGTTGTTGCTCACAAGGAAGCTATGAAACCAAGAGTTCCAAATGGTGAAGTTGAAATCATCCCTTCGTAAATTTTACGGACGCCATCACGAGTTGGTTGACCGTTATGGAATAACCGTTTCACAAATGATTTCGGATATGTTCCTTACGTCGTAACTACATTCCCCTTTCCTTTCAAGAATGTGATCTACCGAATTAGACTATTTACCGGATTTGTTATCACATAAGCAACACGACGGGTGCCACATGTGGAGCAGGATCTGCTTACCCTTCCGGAGCACCTGAGATCACCCCTAGTTTTTGGTGGGGTTCGTGTTTCTTTAATCTTTCGTTTTTTATGTTGTGTCATGTGTACTATTGTTTGTCTGTTTGTCTTTTTCATTTTTAGCCATGGCGTTGTCAGTTTATTTTAAATTTATGAGTTTGACTGTCCCTTTGGTTTCTTTCGTCCCTCTTTTATTTTACAATAGACATACTCGCATATGATAGTGAAAATTAACTAGCTGGATTGGCACTTTATATACCCTGATGGTTATATGTATCTAAATGTATGTTACCAATCGTAGACGACATTTAACATAATCATCTGTAATAATGTATACAAACTGTGTCGGAGAGCGATATAAAGCTTATGCAATGTTTAGGACTAAATGAAACTTATGACGTCGACAATTGATTATTAAAATTAATACAAACATAACTATTCTTAATTCTTTTAAAAAGAAAATGTGCTCCGACAATACCAAACAAAACAACATTTGGTAGATATGATGTCCGAATGTTTGCCGACAATGGTTGAACATAATGTATTCATTGTAAACAAAGAAACCACCCTTCCTATGCTTGCAAAGACAAACCAGATCATAGTAAGCGATGCTATTACTGTTCAAAAATTGGGCATTTTGCACGAGACTGTCGTAACGAATCAAAATGTTCATTCTCCAAAAAAAGCGGTCATGTCCGTAATGATTACGCTGACTTTAAACACCAAACTATGATTAAGTCTTATTGTAATTATGCTAGCGAAATTCTTGAGGGTAGAGAAGCTCAAGAAAACGACAAAAGTGAAAGTCAGTCAATCGACCCATTACAAGTGCCAACAAACCATCTACAAACACCTAACACATACAACACCAAATCAAAGGGAACAAATGTAATGTTAGGAGCTTCAAATTGTTTAAGAGTTGGTTAATTTGAGGACAATTTGAGCAATGCCTCTATAAATGGTGCCACTCTAGAAAAAAAATAGATCAGTGTTTGGGTGCGGCTTTTGAAATTCATCGTGTGAAAAGCAATGGCTCAAATGTAGGAAAGGTCATCATAAGCTTAGGTACTAATGACTCGAGTAAAAACAAGCAAGACAGTGATCAGGTGAATGTTTATGCAACACAGGCTATTGTGAAGGTAAACAAGCATTTCCGAATGCGGATATTGGTGTGTGTGGTATTATACCGAGAACAGGTAACAGTAACCATATTCACACAGTCAATGAAACAGCTACAAATGTTAATATTTTTTTGGAAAAATTGTGTCTTAAAGATGAAGTGCTGACCTATATTGATGTAGACAATATCTTCACAAAAAATGGTAACATGGTTAAGGCGCTTTACGAATAAAACAGATGCTAGTTGAGTTAACATCACAATTGAAGGGGCCCAAACAATTTGTGTCAAACTAAAATTTCTTCACCCTAAGATATCACCAATGCAGAACACTCCTCGTCCTTGTGACACCAAGCGCAAACTTAGTGACATATCTCTGACGCCAATGTCTGCAGAGAAAGACAGTAAACAAAGTGAACCAGGATCCCCAGATGATTATGAGTAATACTACACAATCCGAAATTAATATCGTATTTGCTAATTTTTATGTAAAAACAATAAAAACAAATCAATCCAAAAATGTTATATGAACAAATGTTTTATTCTACTGATTTGCAGCTTTTGAATTATTATTTAAGATTATTTTTCTACCTATTGTACTTCAAGCTGTATCGATATATCTGTATTGTTATTATTTTAGGTGGACAATTTGAAATGTGCTCACCAAATGTGTATTGTTATAATTGGCCAACTCGTAAAATTGAAAGTAAACTTAAAACGGTAGCTTTGACCGTGAACTTTCAATTAAATCAACGAGACATAGCGGTGTTAAAATGTAAATCAAATACACGGCCGACACTCGGCTAACCGAGAGATTGGTCGGTTAATCTATATTGAGTATGCGGCAATATGGGCGATTGGTCTGTTAATCGGGTTGGTTATACGTCTGTTAAGAGTAAAACGCACAATTTAATGTTAAACTCTATTTAATATACAGATTTTCGGCAAATTATAGGAACCAAATCAAAAAAAGAAAAGTGTCTGACAAAATGATATCTGCCATAGAACATTTTCAACCTGTAGAAACATTTCATAGTCTGCGCAGTTTTAAGTAAAACTAAAAGGCGTCGCGCAAGTATGTAGTATTTATGCTTATATGCATAGCAATTTGTTTAATAAAAGGCGAAACAAACAATTCTAGGTATCATTTAAAGGACCAAATCAGTACTTTGGTTCTAAAAAATAAATTAACATTAGTAAATATTTCATAATGGTAATATAACGTGAATAATACAACGTTTTAGTGAAAATTATGGAAATAAAGTCTGTTAATGGGTTGGACAATTGAAATTGTGTCAGTTAAGAGTAAATTAGCCACGACAATTGATAGTTTTGCTACCTTTATATTTTTCCATTGAAAAAGATAAGAATGAGATGTTCTTGAGTAAAACAAAATGATAATACGGTGCAACAGTATCCTTCTAGTAAGAGCATTTCTATTTTGACTTTCTTTGCTTTTATTGGAGGATGTGTCACTTCAATATAGCGTGATATGGATTGGTCGCTGGAATATGCATGAATTTATTATGAACGTTTTCAATCAGCCTTAATTTTGTGTCTGTTCAAAGTAGCACGTTCTCAAATCCGACTGAACGTGTCTTTCTAATACAACACAGGGTATACATAACGTGTTGTCGTTTTCATATGCACATGATATTTGTCACTGGACGTTAAACCATAATTCGTCAGCATCATCCAATTGTTCTTTTCTTCTGTTACTGAATCATCTGTTGTTGTTTACAAATCATTCTAAAGAAGTAAATGGAAAAGAGCGAATGTGGCTACATTTGGTTATCTTAAGTTTTAATTAATTTTATTCCGTTTAGTTCCTTTCTACATAAGTGCAGGGGAGAACTGCAGTTGTCCGCATGTGAACTTTTAGCATTTGTCACCAATATACACTAGTAACCCGAATTTAACTTGATCGGACAAAAACGTGTTAACGCTATTTAAATGAGATTGATCGTTATTTGATACAGATTGACAAAAATTGAAAATTATATTTAATTCATTTCAATTCATATCAATTCATTTTAACGCCAGTCAAATAGATTTCTCTGCGGTGAATCAATTGAAATCAAGTTGCTGGTTAGTTACGTTAAACTTATAGGCCACGCCCCCGTTAAACTATTTCAAACATGCATTAATTCGTTTTAAACATAGATGAGACCCGGCCTTTTTACAGGTAAATCACTCAAGCAAAACGACCTCGATGTATCTATCGTTTTTTGTTTCAAACTTTAAATGCGTACAGTCTTAGTAAAGTCACATGCTTCACAATTTAAACAAACGAGTGAATAATACACGTGACATGTTCATATATAAGGTATTAATATAAAAACATTAAAATATATATGCACACGCGGTTTAAAAATGCAAAACTTGTGAATCTGTTGAAAATTGAATAAATAGATATATGACATGATTTTAATTTGCTCAAATGCACTAGTTCTTTTTCGCATATATACATGCGTTTCAAAAATTGCCAAGTTCTATGAAAACTCGTGGCATGTAAGTTACGTGTGGTCCTTTGCAATTATTTACGAAACGTTATGTATTCCTGTATATTTACCGTTTCTCTTTTTTTCTGTTATTCTTGTATATTTACCGTTTCTCTTTTTTCTGTTTTACTATAATAATTCTTTATTCCGTAAGAAAATATACAGCTCATAGGAACAAATACATACACAAATTATACAGTTTACTATATTTTCCTCGTATTTAAATGTAGACACGGAAAACTACACAGAAATTATTTATTGTGTACATAATTTAAATCGATGTATTTCATATTTTCGGTATTGACTGTAAAAAGTGCTTAAGTCCATTATTAGTAAAATACAGATATAAAAAATAACTCTTCCTTTTTAATATTTCTTTATTTTAGAGGTAAGCTTCTGGCCAAGTTTCACTTATTCTGTCGCAAATCATTTACTTCAATAACCAATCAATTGTATTCTGAAAGAAGTTGATTTGTTCTGTGTACGAATACATGAAATATTTCTCACTGAACGTTATGTTTGCAATCGATGATCAAATACAAATCTACAGTATTTATATGAAAGAGACTTAATAATATATTTTTTTATTATTATTCTACACATATTTGAAGGATCGAAATAATCAGGTCTACAAATGGATGTTATTTAAAGACTTGAAATTTTACAATTATCACATGCATCCATGAAATTTTTATCGACGCACCAAACTTTTCCCTTTCACCGTGCATAGCTAATTTCCGATTCACTTAAGGTTTCTAACGATCTTCTTACTTGTTCATTACATTCTAAAATTAAAATTCTACACAAATTGCAGAAACTTTTATTCTCCGGCTAGACTGCGTAAAAGATAAATATTGCTTTGTTTGTGTATACACAATGTTTTGAAGGCCGATATCCAGTTTGGCTAAAAAAATAATAATTTGCGCCACAAGTTAATTACGCGAATTCATTTTTTGCATCCCTTTATCATAAAAACTGCAACATTCATTTGCGCCAATAAAACAATCATTTAATTGCGCAAATATTATAGACATGTTTTTAAAATGTTTCTTCTTAGTGCACCGAGGAGGTCCTTTTCGGTATTTACACGTAGGTTCAGAAATCGCAAACTGAAAGGGCCTCCTTAGTGCACTTAGACTGACAAAAAAGTGCACTATGGACCTGATGGAAAGATAGAATAGACACAAAAACATGGCATACGGAAGGAGAAGTACATACTTTCTAATTTTAGTAATTATAAAGTTATTTAACAGTTGAAGTAAGTATTCTAATGTTACATGTACGTGTAAATAGGTTAATAGTTTCGAGGTAAATATGACACAAATAAGAAAATTGAGATTGGAAATGGGGAATGTGTCAAGTTCCATTTATTGTCGCAATTAATATTATAAAAAAGAAGAGATAACCGGTATTCAAACCTTTACAATAAGACAAATTACACCTAACCGTTTTCAGTAGATTCTTCGCCCGGGGATATACACCTGCCAGTAATCCACCTTCAGTAACTTTACAATACCCAGCCGTGTTATTTCCGTATATTGTACATGTAGATAGCACGTGTGATACATGTATATATACACCAGAAATACCCATTCAAGTGATTTTTTAATATCAGAAGAAATCCATATCGGGTACATAAACATAAAATTACAATAATATGAACAAAAATAAATGATGTTTTAGTAAATGCACCTAGATATGTATTTGTAAACTTATGTTAATTCGTTATTTCATGTATCTTTTTTTTTTTGCTTCAATTACTTTTTTGTATCTTATTGACTTATTCCTAAATCGAAAAAACGCACAAATCTGAATAGAATCATATGGCATTGAACATGTTGAATGATTTCTCTAACTCAAAACTAGTTATACATGTACATGCAAATGCCTCTAACATTATATTTTTCTCGTTGGGTTGCTTGTCCATTAATTGACGTTTACGCTATATTCTTATGTTCGGTATTTGTGAAAACCGCTCATCTATCAATTTTACAAGAAATATAATACTTGTAAGTCATGAACATTGAAGTTTAACTTGCTATCATTTTTTCGTACACGCAAAAACATAAAATAAAATGAAACACTTTACAGCGGTTTGAATTATGCAGTGCATTTTGAAAAAACGGTTATTTTTGTTTCATACTTTTTCTGTCCCTTTTCTTTATAATTAGGACACGTGCTACTGGTTAATATAGAATAAAATTAACGGTACCAATTTTCTTGCACCAGATGCGCATTTCGAAAATACATGTCTCTTCAATGATGCTCGAGGCCAAAATATATGAAATCAAAACTAATATAAAAGACGATCAAAAGAGATATAATCTAAAAGGTCCAAAAAGTATGGCCAAATCCGTGAAAGGAATACTAGTGAACCATGAATAATCCCAAACAACAAATTTTTGATTGGTTTGTCACACTTGCTTTTACTATCAATATTATGTATTGTTTTCGGCTGAGACTACTACATGTAAAAAAGTTAAAGTAGCCTCAGATTTGGCAATATTGAAACAAATTGAATATCCTTAGTAATTTGAATTGCTTCTTCAGTTATTTATTATATATACGGAAAAACAAGGTGGATATTTAATCATCGGCTCTCGTGAAGTTTTCTTGTAGGTTAAAAGAAGGGGGACAGTATACCTCTAAGTGATAAAACTTAAAGATTGGTATTCTTTAAATTGTATAACTGTCTTAGTCTGGCTTTCTATTCAATTTTTAGATTATATTGAGAATGACGAGTTTATGCCAGATCTTTTATCATTTGTTAAATCAAAGACATGTAGTAGATATATTCTTTTTTAGACCAAAAAACTACCATACGGTATTCTACATGAACGGTGAATTAAATTATTGACAAGCATACCACATCTTCTTATATTCATTCGTTA
The DNA here is from genome assembly GCA_019925275.1 of Mytilus edulis. Taxonomy (NCBI): domain Eukaryota; kingdom Metazoa; phylum Mollusca; class Bivalvia; order Mytilida; family Mytilidae; genus Mytilus; species Mytilus edulis. The sequence goes on from CM034358.1 coordinate 92,143,070, forward strand.
TTTGATAAAGATCTTCATCAAGCCTAAATAAATAAATGATTTTGAAAATGAACTTATTGATAACTATACAGATTGTAGTGTGTTATCGATCTAGGTGTTCTCGTTGAGGTCCGCGTTCTAAATCCAAAGCATTTCATTGGTCAATAGATTTGCAATCTTTCAATCCAAGGTGTTCTCAATGGGAACCGCGTTCATGTTTCAATAAGATAGACTATATTGTAATTTTTTACTCCAAGTTAACAAAATAGAATTTGAGCTGTTTTATAAGTATATATGATGGTGCCTCGTTTTTAAGGGATTGGAATTCTTTAAAATAAATTTATCTATTCATCCATAAAAAAAAATTTGGGTTAAAATACACTATAATTTCACTTTTTTAAAATGACAACTTATAATTACCGGTAGATTTGCAAATATTGACACCTGTGCGTTTGGATTAGCATCAAAATGTTCCTGTATTTTTATAAGAAATACTTTATAACACAATCTTGGACTTGTACAAGTATATATATGCATCTATAAGTCCAATGCATGTATGTACATGTATACGCATGAGTTTCTCGCTACATTGAAGACCCGTAATAGAGGCTTTCCTCTGTTGTCTGCGCTTTAGTCGGATTTTTGTCTCCTTTACACATTCCCCATTTCCATTCTCATTTTTTGTTATATACGACGATATATTGTTCCTGTTTCAAATACCATGTACATGATCATATATGAGGCTATGAAAGTAAATAAATGGAGTTAATACAGAAATAAAGATAATAATGGGATAAGCACTTTAAATAACAGAATAAAGAGATGAGAATATAAAGAATAGAATAAATGATTCATGGTTGCTTAACGCCCAGTTACAAATGTTACACTCTACCCCTCCATCTTTTTGTCCATCTGATGAGTAAAGCCTATCTAAACTGATTCTTATAGTTAGTTATTATGTTGTACATGTACTGTTATATCACTGACCGAGACTAGGGGAGGGTAGGGAGCCCGCTAACAATTTTAACCCCGCCACATTATTTATGTATGTGCCTGTCCATAGTCAGGAGCCTGCAATTCAGTAGTTGTCGTTTGTTTATGTGTTACATATTTATTTTTCGTTCATTTATTTTGTTTGATTTATAAATAAGGCGGTTTGTTTTCTTATTTGAATTGCTTTACATTGTCATATCGGGGCCTTGCTCATTGTTGAAGGTCGTACGGTGACCTATATTTGTTAATGTCTCTGTCATTTTGGTCTCTTGTGGGCTGTTGTCTAATTGGAAATCATACCACATCTTCTTTTTTATATTCCTGTCCTTTTAAAATGCCCATTATAGACATAGCATGCTACATTAAGCTTAACATTTTAATTTATAAATATCAAATAGCGAAAAATGTATATATTTATTCAATAACGACAATGTTGCTGCAATAGGTGCCAAAAACATCAACAATATTTTATTGAAAAGAAACTGCATTTTATTTCACTTGTTCTTAAAGAAAAGATGTTTCATTTCATTTGGTATACGGACACTGTAAATTTTGAATGTAAATAAGTAAAAATTTGTTTATATTTATATCTTGTGTCTTATACGGCTCTCATTTATCTTTTTAAAGATTGATGCATACAATGCAAATGTTTAAATGTTTTGTTTAGTTTTGTGATTCTCATTTTATGCTTGTATATGGTGAGACTTTAGAATAATAATAATGATGAAATATTGAATCTAAAAATATTCAGAAACTATAAACTTTTCTTAAATTTATACTTGAGTCAGAAAATTAAAACCAGCAGTGTCAAAAATATTTTTTTAAGCTGACAAATGTTTTACACTCAGTGGGCATTCAATATCATTGACATACTATATAGCACTAATCGCAATATACATGTACATGTATATATTTTGGACATCTTATCAGTAATCTCTCTATTGAAGATGTTGAAATCTATGTATTATAATTATTCGCTTATTAGGCAAATTCATATTCTACAAAGATATTTTCAATCATTTTAGTTTTGATAAATACCATTACAAATAACATATTTGTCTCAGTCTCCTGTTTGAGGATATTCGATTGATCAAATACAATAAACAATTTTAGGTCGTCATGCAGGTAAATGTGGATTACGGATAAAGACATAAAGATGTTAGATGTCAAACTTGAATTAACAAACTGAGGTGAATTTAACCCGAATATGTATTTTCTCTTCAACAGTGTTTTAATTCCAAGTTTCTTATTTTCATTTAAACTAAATTAATAAGAATGATAGAAAGATTCGGAACCAAAGATAGTCACAATTGAAAATATGTATTTTGAAAAAAAGACAAAAACGCCAGATCATATCTGATTTAAATCCAGGGTCCGAATATGCACCTTCTGACATCAGACTCAGACTTCTCTTGAACTGAATCTTAATGTGCGTATGTTTATGCGTTTTCTTTTCTACATTGGCTAGGGGAATTGGGGGGGGGGGGGGTGAGATCTCATAAACATGTTTAACCCCGCCGCATTTTTGCGCCTATCCCAAGTCAGGAGCCTCTGGCCTGTGTTAGTCTTATATTATTTGAATTTTGGTTTCTTGTGTACAATTTGGAAATTAGTATGGCGTTCATTACCACTGGACTATATATATATATATAGTATTTATTTGTTTAGGTACAAGCTGAAGGACGCCTCCGGGTGCGGGAATTTCTCGCTACATTGAAGACCTCAGTGTTGGTGACCTCCTGCTCAGTGTTGTTTTTTTTTTCTTTGGTCGGGTTGTTGTCTCTTTGACACATTCCCCATTTCCATTCTCAATTTTACAATGGTACGTAAATTAAGATGTTATCCGAAAAGACGAATTTTTCTAAATGTTCTACAAAAAATTTGTACAACTATTGAATACTGTAAATGTTTAATGCATAAATGTCCAGATCTATATCGAACTTGCTTTGCTTCGTCGAAAGTACGAATATAGAAAAATCACAATCCTTTATTTCGTCTTCGTCTTCGTCAAATAGTGCTTTTGGTTTCTTTTTATTATTACATACTAGTATAAATGAATACACCACAAGTTATTCCTATGTAATCTCATTTAGATATTTAGTAGTTTAAACACATTTTATTGGTCAAACAAATGGATTAGATATTAAGTGCATGCAAAGTAAATTTTAAAGATGAAAATCGTATTAGTTCGATAATGCTTCAAACTAAATATAAACTGAGAATACATGTATAACTGCCATATTCCGAATCCTCGACATTCATTTGTGTAAATGAAGAAAAGATAACAATGATTGGTATCTGTGTGAATTGAATCTACGTCTCAATCACGCTTCATAAAGATATTACAGAATATTCAAGATTTCCAACTTTTCTTGAATATGATTGCCAATGGAATAAACCATGCAGCAGATTTCAAAATAACCCAATAATTTGTGTGTGAATTATAACAACTGAAACCGTAATTCTGCTGTTGTGTACGTCGATTATTTCTGTTACATGAAGGCGTATGGCAACCATACTACCATACAACCCTTTTTTGTGCATTATACGCTCAGAAACGTACATCTTACTATTTTACATGGATTGGTAGAAAATGTTAGTCCATTTGACATCAAAGTATCATACAAGTACGGAGGCTAGGATTTATAATTCGGCTAGTCTGAATGACTTCGTGCAATATCCCCGATCCCTATTCATTTATAGTTTAAACATACATAATTAAAATTTGTAAATGAAGAAAAGATAACAATGATTGGTACAACCTTTTTGATCTTTTGGTCCTCGATGCTGTTCAACTTTTACTCGTTTCGGCTTTCAAACTTTTATATCTGTGCGTCACACATAGGTCTTGTGTGAACAAAATACACTTCTGGCGTATTAAAATTTTGAAATTGTTGCCTTTTGTTGGCTGTTGTTCGTGTGATTCTTTGTTAATTGTGTTCTCCAATTTATTTATATTGTAGTCCTGTGTTGTCATTTTGATGTTATATTTCACATGGCCATAAAAGTGCGAGGTTTGGCATGCCACAAAACCAGGTTCAACCCACCATTTTTTCCTTTAAAAATGCCCTGTACCAAGTCAGGAATATGGTCATTGTTTATATATTATAGTTCGTTTCTGTGTGTATTCCATTATAACGTTGTGTCGTTTGTTTTCTCTTATTTTTGAGTGTAAATTCACATTGCGATAAGACGTGTCACGGTACTTGTCTATCCCAAACTCATGTATTTGGTTTTGATGTTATATATATTATTCTCGTGGGATTTTGTCTATGTGTGTTACATTTTAGTGTTATGTCGTTGTTCTCCTCTTATATTTAATGCGTTTCCCTCGGTTTTAGTTTGTTATCCCGATTTTGTTTTTTGTCCATGGATTTATGAGTTTTGAACAGCGGTATACTACTGTTGCCTTTATTTAGATCCTTCAGTTTGCATATAAATATGATATTTAAATTTCGTATGGCTTAGTACAACCTGCAACACATTTTATTTGATGTCACCAATGGTAAACATGTAAAATGAAACAATAACTTACTATTATAAGTTATATGGTTCGCTACTGACCCCTTACGAATCCATAGAGGGTTAGCCTAATCCATAGTGGTCGAGGCCAGAGACCGAATCCCCTTTTTATTTTATTCACTCTCTATGGATCCGTAGGGGGTCAATAGTTAACCGTATAACGAATTTATCGGACGCTGGACCTTTTCTGTGGCGTTTTGTTGAAAAATAAACATATGAAACTTACTAACCCCATACGGTCTCATTGGGGGTCACCACGTGACGGCGTTTAACCAATCACAACGTGATAATTCATCTGTGGTCCGATAAAATACTAATATAAACTTTTGTTGTATGTTTATATACAAAACAAAATCACTATTAGTCACACATCATTTATAGAAATAAGAATCAGCGATTTATCATTCATGCAATAATATTTTGTCGAAAGAGATTGAGATGACCTTATCAGTATTCAAATTATCGGACACTTTTTTTTTCCGGAACATGTTATAGTTAATATCGGAGCCATAAAATACATGAATTATATCTTGGCAAAGTCCGAGATGATATTCTTTGTAAATATGCTTCCTTCATTTAAAGTCTTGTTTTTCTTAAACACTTTACATCGTATATCGGAGGCACTGCCGAAAATAATCTTTCAAAAAGTTGTAACCTTTAGAACTTGTATTTCAGATAATTTGACCACATGACAAGAAATTATACAATAAACATTGGTCACGCACGATAGATTCTGATGTAAGACACGTACCGTTACAATACCCAGTTTACACGCATCAGCGCACACAGGTTTGTCGAATAGGCCAGTTGATTGGCGGAAAGTTACCAAAAACCACGCCTACCTTTAACTATTATCCAATCAAACGCCTTTGACATAAACATATATAATACATGGGTAATATTACAGAGATTTTGAAAAAAGTTGAGACTCTAAATTCTAACTTAAAAGTATAAATTAATGCTCGTAATGCATTTTCGCAATTTACAATAAATTTTATATATACTTTCACCTATCTAGTGAGGAACAAATACAAATTAAAAAATTTACAACTATTTCGAATTATAATGCACAGCAAGGACGTATATTAGTTATCCGTCCTTGTACACAGTTTGTGATAAATGGGTGTCAAAATGTATTAAACAAAAACCCAAAGACCAGTTTCAAGAAGAATTCTTTGCTTTTATTGCAGAATCGCATAAAACATAATGTTGTCGTATTTTCAAAAAGAATTATCAATTTGAAAACTACTTCACTTTTTACCTTTCTAAATTCGCATATTACACAGATATAGATGTGGTAGTTGCCGATTGAGTCTAGAAGGTGTCAGGATTTACACAGAGAAGACAGAATATGTCGTCTCTGTGACACAAACAACATTGATGACGAGTACCATTACATTATTAATTGTAGAACACTTAAACTATAGAAAAAGAAGGAAATGTTTAAGGAACGAATGTTAGTCAAACCCTCATATCTTTAAAGCTGATCAACAGTTAAACTCATCAAATATTGTTATATTAGAAAAACTATGTAAAAGTTTTAGATGTGAAATTCAGTCCTCCAAGTTAATTTAGTTGTATCGTGTACACATACATGTAATAAGTTTACCTTATAGTTATGTTTATGCATGTTCTTGATAAACTTGAAGTTTTATGAGAAATTAAGTAGTCGTATTCCTTTAAACCATAAATTACAGTACACGAAGACAGCCTACGGGTAAAGTACAAGTGAATATATCACAAAGATTATATGTAATCCTCATACGTAAGCGTCCTTGTAAATGCAAAACTCTGGATTTTCTTTGATAATTACCTGAGGGGTTATAAAAGATCTAGAAAAGACTTCCAAAGGTGTTTGCCAAAAATGAATTGAAATAAAAGATTTTTGTGTAGACGAGTTACAACATTGCATAAGCATGATTAGGAAATTTAAACAAAAAATGTACGTGCACATCTTTCTAGTGGCGAAAAACACGCATATCGAGTTACGTAGACGAAACAGAATAAGTACATTCATAATAATTATGATTTAAATTCACGAAATTATAAGGTTATAATTAGAAAACAATCCAAAACACGATTCGTCATTCCCCATGTATATAGATTAAAACAGAATTATAATTTCAATTCTTAAATTAAATTCTGAAAGTCAAAAGACATGTTTCTGATATATACTTGACAGTTCAGCGAACACTATTACATAAAATGCACGATGATATTGACCGAAAACAAAGGTGAAAGATTCAAATTGTAAAATCAGCCGCTGAACGGTAGAATTTCTATCAATCATTCAACGATATAAAAAGACTTTTGAGTGTGAAAGTATGATAGAAATACTTTTAATTTATTGAAATGCCTGTTAAATTGTTCCAGTCTTTGGTTACTAGTGATTGTCAGTCCATTTCGATATTTCATAGCACTTTTACAAATTCTGAAAAAAAAGAAGAAACAACTAATATTCCCATGGGAAAAATATATCTTCCCATGAGAAGAAATTTGTCCCGCACAGTGTTCAACTTCCACAAAAGGGAGTCTAACCAAAAAATTAAATTATTCATTCACTTATGGTCTTCAAAAATAACGATTGCGGACAGGAAGACTTCAAACGTAACAGTGCGAACCAGCTGTCAGAAACGTAAGTACTCTTAGATCCTTTCTTGTTAGTGTCGTTTTGTTGTTCTGGTAAATAAGTGATTCTTTCATTGTTGAAGACCCACTAGCGACTATAAAGGTGAACAGGAATAAAAACGCTAACCATTGATAATTTGTATTTTTGTTAAGCTCTGATTTTTGTGTTCGATTAGGTTCCGTGTACGTTTACTCCATATTCCTTTATTTTCTATAAAGGCGTCTGTCTTGACAGTAAGTTGACACGACTTAATACAAGTTAAACCCTTTAATGTAAGACACCAGATGGAAATACTCAAACAGGAGAGCCAGTTTTGTATTCTTTAATGTTAGAGTTCAATTATTCATGGAGAAACGACTATATGTTTTCTGTATTCAGCATAGAATCATATCTTCTAAATTATATTTTTTCGCACAATGTCTGGATATTGGTGGACATGCATCATTGCGAAACCAGACATTTACAAATGAAAATTAACACTTAGACTATAGCTATTTAGTAGGAAAGTAAATGAACAAAAGATAAGTAATTCAGAAACATGCATGGATCACGCAAAATTATGCAGGGGGGGGGGGGGGGGGGGGCACCGGAGTAATGGGAGTTTGCTTCTTGCAAGACATTCGCCGTGAAAACAATTTGATATGACGACAAGCCTTTGTTTCAACTTTGTTTTAAAATTTCAAACATGAGGCTGTTACGGCCCTGGTCAATGTTCTTAAGCAACACATATTTTCCTTTCATTTTGTTTTTAGCTTTCTGAAATAAATTTTTACATATTATAGACTATTATGATTCTTTTTTTTTTCAATTTCAGTTAAACACTATTTCTGATTTGCTTTTTCATAAATTTTAACATGTTTAAATGTCTTTTTCGTTTTCTTCATCTTTTTGAAACCCTGGTTTTGTAGTACCACTGACCAGTTCAGTAAAGAAACAGCTGCTTCAGGTTTTGCATAAATGTGTTTGTAACCAATCTAACATGCTATTATTTCCTTATTTTTTATTCCGTGTCTATAGATAGTCTTGATCGGGCAGGCAAGATTAATTTTGTCTGTTGGTTGCTTGGCTAGCGTAAGCTAATCGATTTACCTCACATTTTGAAGTTGGATGGAGATTGTTTTTAAATAAATGCCGTACCTTTGTACTTTGGTTTCCTGTCGGATTTTTCTCAAATTTAAATTGGGAAGTTTTATCATTTGTTTTGCATACTTATTGTTTTTGACTTGCAAATGAACGATTTATAAATCTAGTCCCATGTGTGCTAGCGAAATGTCTTTAGTGTAATCTCGGAGTGTAATTTTTATTTCAACTTTTATGTTTGCATCAGGACGACCTAAAACTCTAAAACTTTCATTTTTTTAAGAATGACCATCTTTACTTCAAACAAAAATCGCTTTTATCTTTTATTTTTTTTTTGCAGGAAAAGACCGGTTTCTTAAAAAAACTTTCATACAATCGACTGAACGAAGTATAAGCTTCGGGAAGGTCAAGGATTATAACATATTTTTCGTAATTCTGGAAAAATCGAATAATGGTCGAATTGAAGCTTAATACCTACCAAAAAATCTCAGTGAGCGAAAAGTCTTTCATTTTAGTAATCTCTGGTGTATTAATGATGGCTTGGTTTGACCTGTTTGAAGCGAGAACAGACGAACTATGCTTACTAGTGCTGCATAAAAAAAATGAGGATATGGTTTGTCCTTTATGAATCTATATTACAAATTGGACTTCAATAAGGATAATTTTTGTCTCATAGAAAAATCGGTAGATTTTACTGATAATTTATTTTTCGACTTTTATCGGATATAATAGTTATTTAAAAAAATACAAACTGGATAATTTTTTATTAAAATTTCGTATGCATCATAAATCAAGCTCCGGCAACTTTTGATTTGTTCTAGTATAAATAGAAATGATTTTCATCGGAGAAAAAGATAGATATTTTTGTCGTGGTTGGAAGAATCGTAAAAGTGTTATTTTTCTTAATTCTGTTTGTCTAATCGGACATCGTAGAGTCTTAGTTTGATTTCTTTTTGCCGAACTGGACTTCATATTGTGTATTGAATTGAAACATGAACGCGGACCTCCTTGAGCACACCTGGATTGAAAGTTTGCAAACGTTCCGACCAATGAAATTCATTTTAATATGTAACGAGAACTTCAACGAGAGCACCTAGATGAAAGAGTTTATCTATACTACAATCAGTTTTAACTTAGAAATTTCCGCTCAAATATATAGGAAATAAAATTATATGAAAGCAACAATGCAGAATGTTTCTTTTCCATTTTTTTTAACAATGTTTATGTTCATTTCAATTTGGTAAGTAGACTTACATGTATATTCAATGCCAAAAAACGTAAATATATGTTTTCTTTTAAAACATTTAAAACCGTGAGAGTATGCCGACAAATATCCAGTCAAGGTCGTTAAACTTAAATCAACTTATTCATCTTTATCGCAGACTAAAATTTATCTCATATTTACAGAATACATGTTCATTTATTACAAGTACGCCAGGGTGCATGACAGCACAATAATCTTTTTACAGAATATTTTTGTTTGATATTTGCTTCTCTTCCACAATAAACGCCCGATTTGGCCAGTGACCGGTATTACAATTTAACACAGTTTTAAAAGTTCAGTGGGCTGCTACTTCATTTAGAATTTTGAGCATGACTTTCTGTTTATCATATTCAACATACGTCAACATTATCTTCGTCAATTTTATTATTCAATAAAACCTTGTTTTTCATTATAAGCTTTACCATATATCAATATACAGCAAGAGAATGAATATGTGTTGCTTACCGGAAATATAAGATACCTCGATTTAAATTATGTTCACAATAAATAATTTCTGTGTAGTTTTCCGTGTCTACATTTGATTTACGAATACAATATAGTAAAACAGAAAAAAGAGAAACGGTAAATATACAGGCATACATAAAGTTTCGTAAATAGTTGCAAAGGACCACACGTCACTAACATGACATGAGGTTTCATAGCATTCGGCAATTTTTGAAACTCATGTATATATGCGAAAAAAACTAGTGCATTTGAGCAAATTAAAATCATGTCATATATCTAACTATTTATTTTCAACAGATTCACAAGTTTTGCATTTTCAAACCGCGTGTGCATATATATTTTAATGTTTTTATTTTAATTCCTTATATATGAACATGTCACGTGTATTATTCATTCGTTTGTTTAAATTGTGAAGCATGTGACTTTACTAAGACTGTACGCATTTAAAGTTTGAAACAAAAAACGATAGATACATCGAGGTCGTTTTGCTTGAGTGATTTACCTGTAAAAAGGCCGGGTCTCATCTATGTTTAAAACGAATTAATGCATGTTTGAAATAGTTTAACGGGGGCGTGGCCTATTAGTTTAACGTAACTAACCAGCAACTTGATTTCAATTGATTCACCGCAGAGAAATCTATTTGACTGGCGTTAAAATGAATTGATATGAATTGAAATGAATTAAATATAATTTTTAATTTTTGTCAATCTTTATCAAATAACGATCAATCTCATTTAAATAGCGTTAACACGTTTTTGTCCGATCAAGTTAAATTCGGGTTACTAGTGATAAGAACATCGCATTCCGTTACTGTTTCAACGCCCAGGGGTGTTTCATGTCTGTATTCTTAAACAAGTATTATATATTTGTTCTCTCTTTTTTTGGCATCACTCTCTAATAACTGTCCTGATCTATTATTCAATATTCTGCGTCTTCATCCAGATTCTCGTGTATCCCACGAGGGTCCGGGTTGGGGTGTTGTTTATTTCTGCATTCTTTAAACTGTTATGTTACTTTTCTCTACATTTTTATATATCTTATAATTATTATTTCTCTATTCTTTATATTTTAGCATCCTTATATATTTTACTTACTGATGTTTAGTTACTTTACGACGTTTATCTCTGATTTATATACTTGTTACCGATGTAGATGACAAATTGGTGTCATTCATGACAATTAAACAGAATCCACATGATATATGCGACCATTCTTGGATGAAATTAATATTACTTTAATATTACACTTTTTGAAACTATTTTTATCAGTTTTGCAATTTCCATTGTCTAAATTGATCATTGTCCATGTGTTTTTCCGTATATTTCATGTTTCATTGCTCATGTATTGTTTCATTATTTTTTAGCCGCTCGTCTTTAGCCTACCCATTTGATCCGTTAACACCCCATATAGCAAATAAAGTTATACTTGTATTGCCATTCATAACTCTTAACAGACCAATTAACAGACCGGGTTTTATATATCCGACCCATTAACAGACCAGGTTTTAAATAAAGATTGATTTATGTCACCAAACTACAGATTTTCGTGTAGATTTTTTACACAATGATATCAATATATCTAACAAACATTATGCCTGTCTTTTCTCGATGTTCAAAATATTGAATGCAAGTAAATTCAACCAACGTGTCATTTTGTGTACATTTTGTGTGTGTAAAATGTGTATAAATTTATTGATGAGTAACCCGCCTTTTCATTTTATAGATCGTACATCGAAGCTAGAAAAATAATAATTACACCACTGGATTCTGTACATTGAATTGTTTTGTTAGACATGAATAATTTTTATGATAAAGATATATTTAAAAAGTTATACAATGAAACATGCTGAACTTTCAATGATTTTCTCGATAACACCCAATTAACAGACTATAGCCAACACGATTAACAGACCAACTGCCGATATAGCCGCATACTCAATATAGATTAACCGACCAATCTCTCGGTTAGCCGAGTGTCGGCCGTGAAATAGTGAACTTTTAAAAAAACTACTAAAGAATGTCGATCTAAATCATAACTTTGAATGTAAACGGCTTACGTGATAAAAAGAAACGTAATTTAGGTTTTAATTGGTTAGCAAATAAAAAATATGATATAATTTGTTTACAAGAAACACATTGAACAGTAAATGATATAACGCAATGGCAAAATGAATGGAAGTTAAATGGGGGCAATACAAGTGTTTGGAATTGCGGAACCAGTGATTCTCGTGTTTTTTACAAACAAAAATTGTCCCGGCGAAGTCGTGTTTGATAAAAGTAACCCGCAAAACGGTCGAATAATAAAATGTAGCATTAAAACGGAAAGTGCAATTTGTCATATTTTAAATATATATGCCAACAATAGTGGCATCGAGAGAAAACGGCTTTTTGAATCATTTCATAATTTTTTTGGAAATTTCACAGACGATAGTGTAGACCATTACAATATTTTGGTAGGGGATTTTAACTGTACTCTTGACAAAACAATTGATAGAAATCCCTCTTATAATCGTGATGACATTGGTATAAAGGAATTACTTTTATGATTGTTACAATATGATCTAACAGATATTTGGAGAGACAGATATCCAAAAGATAAACAGTATACGTTTCAGAGTGGAAATTCAAAGTCTAGAATAGACTATATCTTGTGTGACAAAAAACTGTCAAATAAAGTTTACAATGATGGTATCGCGCATTGTCCTTTTATCGATCACCATCTTGTGTCATTCAAATTAAAACTTGATGAAATACAAAGAGGTCCGGGTATATGGATAATGAATATGAACACACAATTAAAAGTGAAGAATTTAAGAATGCATTTAAAATTTGGTGGGAAACATGGAAAAATGAAAAAAGTAGGTTCGAAAAAATTCAAGATTGGTGGGATGTAACAAAATCATAAATAAAAAAGTTAACAATGGAAGTAAGTAAAATATTAAACAAAAACTCTCAAAAAAGTAATATTATCAAATTAGAAAAGTTTAATTAAATAGTACTACGTCTGGGGAGGTTGAAAATTAGATATCAGAAATAGAATCGCTAATTAATTCAAAGGCGTTTAAAATGAGGGTGCTTGTACAATGGGCAAAAGAAGGGGGAAATCGTCGAGCTACTTTTTCAATCTCGAAAAGCAAAAAATAAAAAATAAATTATGGAGTCGAATAAAAACAGATAATGGACATTATAAATACAATATACACGAAATACTAAATGATCAAGTTAAATTCAACTCAAATTTATTTAGCTCCAAGGGATGGAATTTAGAAAGTGCTAAAGATTTAATCAGTCACATCGAAAATAAACTACACGATGACGACACAAAATTACTTGACCGTGATATTACCGCGGAGAAAAATGAAAGTTCGAAAAATTATATAAACAAAAAAATCCCCAGGGGAGAATGGGATCATATCTGAATTTTATGTAATATTTTGAAATATCATACAAGAAGGACTTTGTACGTTATTCCAAGAAATATTTAATGAAAAAACATTGTCGAACTCGCAATATAAAGGACTTTTAACATTATTATTTAAGGGCGGGGAAAGGTAAAATATACGAAACTGGCGCCCTCTTTTACTACTGAATTGCGATTATAAAATTATAGCTAAAATACTAGCAGAAAGATTAAAAATAGTTTCCCTAAGCCTATACATCCCGACCAAAAAGGGTTTGTAAAAGGCAGACATATAACGGAAGCGAATAGAATGATACAGGATATCATAAAATATATTGATGATGAAGATAAAGAGGGTATAATTGTGTTTTTAGACCAACAAAAGGCCTTTGATAGGATGGAATGGGATGGCTAGACTTCGTTATGAAGGAATTTAATTTTGGGGACAATTTTCGTGGTTATTAAAACGTGCAAAGACGTGTATTAAAACAAATGGCTACGTCTCAAAATATTTTTCAATTTCTATATCAGCCAGGCAGGGGTGTCCTATAGCCCCCCCCCCCCCCCCCCCCCCATTATATATATTACAGGCAAATCCCTTGGCCTGTGCAATAAGGGCAGAAAAAGACATTCAAGGCATTACATTGTCGGGGGAAGAAAATGAGAAGCTAATAGAAACCAAATTGAAAATGTTTGCAGACGACACGCAAATATTTAATAAAAATGAAAGTTCTGTAAAAACATCTTTTGAAATATTAGATAAATATGAAAAGGCATCTGGTTCTAAAATTAATTACGAAAAGACTAAGGGAATAAATATTGGCGCAAATAAAAGCAGACGACCTACTTTCAAAAAAAAAAGCTATACAACAGATAACATAAAAATACTAGGTATTCACCATGGTTATAACATTGACAATGACACAATTTGGAAATCAATATAAGAAAAAGTACAAAATTGTGTACACGTCTGGAAAAGTCGAAAATTGACTTACTCTGATAAGTCCTTATTGTTAAAAATGTAATCATATCAGTGTGTGGTTATGATTTAGAAATAAGAGGTTTACCCGAAAAATACAAAAAAGAATTCAACAATTTTATTTGGAACGGGAAAGTGAATTAGGTAGACCGGAAGGTTTGTTGTTTAGATGTTAAAAAGGGGGCATGGGGATGGTACATTTAGATAGTTGGATAGAAAGTAAATATATCAAATCTTTATATTCGATATTACATGAGCCATTATCTAGTTAGAATGCAATAGGTAAATGTTGGTTAAAAGAATGTGATAAGAAATTTGAGGATGAACTTTTTCTGTGTAAATGTTCTGACTTTTCAGGTCTTGAGATAAAAAAAAACTACCACATTATAACAAAAGCGCTTTACAATCGTGGTCAAAATTAACAAAGATTACACAGGGTATATTTAAAGATATGGAAGTAAAGAAACAGTGATTATTTGGGAACTCAAATATTTTATTTCAGGGCAAATCTTTATATTATTCTTTCTTTGCAAAAAGTCAGATCAAAACTGTTGGTGATATATGGGACGATAATACCAAAGATTTTAAATCGTGCAATGAAATATATAGACAATTAACGTAATTGTATTTCGGAATATTCACAAATTAAAAGTTCCATACTACAAACATTCATGCAGATTTTAAAAAATAACGATGATCAACCTGCTTTAAAAAGCAACAATATCAAAATTTCTGAAAACATGGAATTTTTAAATCCAGACAATAAAATAATTAAAATCAAGGATTTGACATTACAATATCTTCAATTAAACATTAACATAACTGAGACCCCTAAGTGTCAAACAAAATGGCAAAATTTGTATAGCGAGTATTATAAATTAGGGAAATATTTGGATAAATCTAAGTAAAATGAGTATTAATAGAAAAGTTAAAGAATTTCAATGGAACTGTATAAACAGGATTATTTTTACGGAAAACAGACTGCAAATAATGCATATGTCAAATGGAAAATGACACTTATGTGATGAAATTAATAATATTGAAACTCTTGAGCATTTATTTTACCAATGTAACAATGTTAAATCATTCATAGAAACGGTTCTTAGAAATTTACAACTGTGTCACCTTATATGCGACGAGGTTCTCGTTGAAAAAAATATTTTATTAGGAATTTGTACAGAGAATTCAAATAATACCATTGTTAATGCAATACTACTTTATTTCAAATGGGCTATTTGGAAAATACGTAATAAAAGCCAATTTGATAAAATTAAACTGAATGTGCTTTGCTAAAACTGCACATGAACAACGAATTAAAACTTATTCTGCTACGCTCGGATATAACGTATATATGCAAATAGAAAATTAAACTCTTTATCGAAAAAATATAGGAAGATGCACTTAGTACTACTGCTCTATACGAAAGGTGTGTTCGATTCCATATATACTACAATTATTGTATCGTGTGTATAAAGTAATGAACAATATGTTATTATAACAGAAAGAAAAACAATATTTTTTGTGATTATTATTTGAATCTATGTCTATGTATATTAGTTACATTAGTAAATGACCACATATATTATGCTTCGTAATACATGTGTACTCAGCATATGTGCTTTATCCTTTTTTATAATAAAATTGAGAAAGGAAATGGGGAATGTGTCAAAGCGACAACAACCATACCATAGAGCAGACAACAGCCGAAGACCATTAATGGGCCTTCCATGTAGCGAGAAACTCTCGTACCCGTAGGCTTCCTTTAGCTGGCCCCTTAAAAATATGTATACTAGTACAGTGATAATGGACGTCATACTAAACTCCAAATTATACACATGAAACTAAAATTAAAAATCATACAATACTAACAAAGGCCAGAAGCTCCTAAATTGGGACAGGCGCAAAATTGCGACGGGGTTAAACATGTTTATGAGATCTCAACCCTCCCCCTATACCTCTAGCCAATGTAGAAAAGTAAACGCATAACAATACGCACATTAAAATTCAGTTCAAGAGAAGTCCGTGTCCGATGTCAGAAGATGAAACAAAAGAAAATAAATAACATGACAATAATACATAGATAACAACAGACTACTAGCAGTTAACTGACATGCCAGCTCCAGACCTCAATTAAACTGATTGAAAGATTATGTCTTCATCATATGAATATCAGGCACAATCCCTCCCGTTAGGGGTTTAGTATCATACTATCATAAAATATATGAGCAGAAAATAACCCGTGTCATGCCAACAACTGTATTTTAAATAAATGTGTTTAGTTCCGATGCAAAGACCCTATAAGTGAATCAATATTAAAGCCAAAATATGCAATCTTAATGACCTGACAACAGTATCGTAACTATATCCCTTCTTAATGAGTCTGTGTAAAGGTTTTGTAAGCTTTTAAGGTGAATACTGACATTTTTGTGCTTTGTAAAGAATATTACCATAACAGATTGGATGTGAAATACCTGAACGTATAAGATGTCTGAATGTTGAATTATATTTACGAATTATTTCCTTATACCGATGATAAAATTTAGTAAATGTGTTGACTAGTTTGTAATATCGAAAACCCTGATGTAATATTTTTTTCAGGAATACATAAATTTCTCTCGCTAAAATCTAATACGTTGTTACAAACATCATGTACAAGTTGAGATACATAAACACCATAAGATGGTGACAAGGGAACATCACCATCTAAAAATGAATAATTAACGTTAGGAAATGAAAAATCATCTCTTTTATCATAAATTTGTGTATTAAGCTTCCCGTTAATAATACAGATATCAAAATCGAGGAAAGGGCAGTGGTCATTGTTAGTATTAGCTTTATTTAAAGTAAGTTCAACAGGATAAATTTCTTTAGTATACATACTGAAGTCGTCATTAATAAGAGCAAATATATCATCCAAATATCTAAAAGTATCGTTAAATTTTTGTATCAAATGTTGTTTCGATAGGTCTTTGCTAATTTTAGTCATAAATTGTAACTCATAACAAGACAAAAACAGGTCCGCAATAAGTGGTTCACAGTTAGTGCCCATTAGAATTCCAATAACTTTACGACATACGGAATCTACAAAAGGAAATTTGGTAGGATTGCCAATGAGACAACTCTCTACAATAGACTAAAATGACACAGATATTAATAACATAACTATATGTCACCATACTGGCTTCAACAATGAGCAAAGCCAATAAGTCTTTTAGCTTATAGAGGCAACACAACTGACGATAGAGTTCTTGTAGTGTATACCTACTAAAATTAAAATGAGTTAATTGTCGCCGAACAATACCAATTAGCCGAGCTAAGTAACGTATATGCTACTTATATTGTAGCTTGCCTTTCATGCTATTGTAGCAAAATGATTTTAGTCAATGTTGAATTTTTGATAAAATCTATGTTTATAACGAAGAAAGATGTTTTATAGATTATATGTATGAAAAAAGTTTATTCACAAAAATAGTGAACTTGGAGGAAAATTCAAAACGGAAAGTCCCTAATCAAATTGAAAAATCAAATGATAAAACAATTCAAACGAAAGGACAACAACTGTCATATTCCTGACATAGAACAGGCATTTTCAAATGTAGAAAATGGTGGATTGATCCTGTTTTCTTAGCGCTTAACATCTCACTTGTAAGACGGTCGCATCAAATTCCTATAACATTGTGTGTAAGGCAATGGATGTAATTCTGCTATCAGGGATTAATAATATGCAAACAATTCTTAAAAATAATAGTCATGATCGCTTTTGGTTGAGATTGAATATGTAGGAAGCTTTTCGATAAGGCAGAGAAAAAATGAAAAAGTATGTCTTTGTTAACATGAAGGAGAAAAGAATATAGTTTCATTATCGTATAATGTTTACTTTGTGTAAATCTAAGAACATATTTATAAGATGCGATCAAAATGAGTTAAAATAAGTTTAATATAACTTTAACGGGGTATTTAAATTCCACATTTCATAACGGTTAATAAACATTTCGTTTAATTTTTAATGGTTATAAATCATGTGAATTAAAAAGATTTTGGTATTTTTAAGATTTATTCAAATAGGTATGTATTAATATACTGATTTTTTTATCTTGTTTATAAAAGTTTAGAAATTTCTATCACCACAATTTAGAACTATATGTCTACATGTGCCTCTCTAAGTCTTTATTTGCATTTATTTGCAAGCAAATTATCCGAAATTAACAAGCGACTTCATAATATTGGCAGATTTATTTTTTTGATGTTTCATTGATTTGTGTTGAAAACGCATCTGATAGTATTGGTTTCTATTTTACTATTTGATATGATCATGATTAAATGCAGTGTTTATTGTCGTGTATGTTTTGTTGTATAAGAACAACAATAGATGTTAGAAAATTATAAATAAACCGTGATTGTTCTTGTCAAACGTAATAAAACACAAGCTGTTTATGCCTGAGTGATATTTTTAACTCTTTTAACATTGCTCAACAGCTGGTTTAGTGTTTAAACCTTCTACGATATAATGATATATATATTCAGGAAAGAAAGTACTAACCTCAGTCAGAAATCATTCTAAGAGTAAAGAAATAGCTGTCATCTGCGCTTTATTTATCACATAGGATCAGTCATCTTATTCGTTTATTCACTTAAAACATAGTCATGTCCATGTACTTCAACTACATATGTAAAGATGTTTCAAAATAAGATGATACAACAATATTTAATTAGTATGCATTGTGTAATTACTTGGCAACAATGTACAAAGGAGATACGTTATTGTTAAGCGTGTCGGAAAATCTGTTAACTATTCAATTTGAGCAAATTAAATTCATTCATGATAAATCAGATAAAATGTAATTAAATGTCAACTAAATCACTATAAAACAAATCTTTAATTAGTTAAACTTCTTAAGACCGATTGAATCAGGAAAACAATATATGACATAGACCATGATAATGGGAATTCGAACACACATTATGTTGTTGTGGGGAAGCAAAGTATAGTCGTAACTTATTCTATCTATAAAATAACAAATATAAGCTAAGTGTGCAATGATTGTGTCTACGACTGGTTTGTTATGTAATAAATCTCTATTTTCCACCATTTTGATTTATAATAAGTTTCTGAAAATAGTCAAAGTACGGCTTTATAATCTTGGACCAAAATAATAAATAGACTTTGGGCGTAACCTTAATCATCTTGATTAACTAACAATACAAAAAGGGAAATACATAGACATTTCTTTTTTGTTTTTTTTTTTCTTTATAGGATTTTAATATTTGTATGAGTGATCAACTTTTACTATTTTGAACTTGCTTAAAATCGTATGTTAAAGTGTTTTATTTTTTAACGTTTTCAAGGAGTAAAAACTTGATGCTGCAGGGTTTGATATTAACAACAGGATTATATCACCTAGCTGTATCCTACTTATTTCATTATTGCTTTTTAGCTCACCTGGCCCGAAGGGCCAAGTGAGCTTTTCCCATCACTTGGCGTCCGTCGTCCGTCGTCCGTCGTCCGTCGTCCGTCGTCCGTCGTCGTCGTCGTCGTCGTCGTCCGTCGTCGTTAACTTTTACAAAAATCTTCTCCTCTGAAACTACTGGGCCAAATCAAACCAAACTTGGCCACAATCATCATTGAGGTATCTAGTTTAAAAAATGTGTGGCGTGACCCGGCCAACCAACCAAGATGGCCGCCATGGCTAAAAATAGAACATAGGGGTAAAATGCAGTTTTTGGCTTATAACTCAAAAACCAAAGCATTTAGAGCAAATCTGACATGGGGTAAAATTGTTTATCAGGTCAAGATCTTTCTGCCCTCAAATTTTCAGATGAATCCGACAACCCGTTGTTGGGTTGCTGCCCCTGAATTGGTAATTTTAGGGATTTTTTGCAGTTTTTGGTTATTATCTTGAATATTATTATAGATAGAGATAAACTGTAAACAGCAATAATGTTCAGCAAAGTTAGATTTACAAATAAGCCAACATGACTAAAATGGTCAGTTGACCCCTTTAGGAGTTATTGACCTTTATAGTCAATTTTTAACCGTTTTTCGTAAATCTTAGAAATCTTTTACAAAAATCTTCTCCTCTGAAACTACTGGGCCGAATTAATCCAAGCTTGGCCACAATCATCTTTGGGGTATCTAGTTTAAAAAATGTGTGGCGTGACCCGGCCAACCAACCAAGATGGCTGCCATGGCTAAAAATAGAACATAGGGGTAAAATGCAGTTTTTGGCTTATAACTCAAAAACCAAAGCATTTAGAGCAAATCTGACATGGGTTAAAAGTGTTAATCAGGTCAAGATCTATCTGTCCTGAAATTTTCAGATGAATCAGACAACCTGTTGTTGGGTTGCTGCCCCTGAATTGGTATTTTTAAGGAAATTTTGCTGTTTTTGGTTATTATCTTGAATATTATTATAGATAGAGATAAACTGTATACAGCAATAATGTTCAGCAAAGTAAGATTTACAAATATGTCAACACGAATGAAATGGTCAGTTGACCCCTTTAGGAGTTATTGCCCTTTATAGTCAAATTTTAACCATTTTTTCGTAAATCTTAGTTATCTTTTACAAAAATCTTCTCCTCTGAAACTATTGGGCCAAATTAAACCAAACTTGGCCACAATCATCATTGGGGTATCTAGTTTAAAAAATGTGTGGCGTGACCAGCCCAACCAACCAAGGTGGCCGCCATGGCTAAAAATAGAACATAGGGGTAAAATGCAGTTTTTGGCTTATAACTCAAAAACCAAAGCATTTAGAGCAAATCTGACATGGGGTAAATTTGTTTATCAGGTCAAGATCTTTCTGCCTTCAAATTTTCAGATGAATCCGACAACCCGTTGTAGGGTTGCTGCCCCTGAATTGGTAATTTAAGGGAATTTTTGCTGTTTTTGGTTATTATCTTGAATATTATTATAGATAGAGATAAACTGTAAACAGCAATAATGTTCAGCAAAGTTAGATTTACAAATAAGTCAACATGACCAAAGTGGTCAGTTGACCCCTATAGGAGTTATTGACCTTTATAGTCAATTTTTAACCATTTTTCGTAAATCTTAGAAATCTTTTACAAAAATCTTCTCCTCTGACACTACTGGGCCAAATTAAACCAAACTTGGCCACAATCATCTTTGGGGTATTTAATTGAAAAAAATGTGTCCGGTGACCCGGCCATCCAACCAAAGTGGCTGCCACGGCTAAAAATAGAACATAGGGGTAAAATGCAGTTTTTGGCTTATAACTCAAAAGCCGAAGCATTATGAGAAAATCTGACGTGTTAAATTGTCTATCAGGTCAAGATCTATTTGCCCTGATATTTTCACATGGATCGGATAACCTGTTGTTAGGTTACTGCCCTGAGATGGTAATTTTAAGGAAATTTTGCCGTTTTTTGTTATTATCTTGAATATTATTATAGATAGAGATAAACTGTAAATAGCAATAATGTTCAGCAAAACAAGATCTACAAATAAGTTTCATGACCAAAATAGTCAATTGACCCCTTAAGGAGTTATTGCCCTTTATAGTTAATTTTTAGCATTTTTCATAAATTTTTGTAAATTTTTAGAAAATATTTTCACTGTTATTACTGGGCCAAGTTCATTATAGATTGAGATAATTGTACCAACAAGAATGTTCAGTAAAGTAAGATCTACAAACACATCACCATCACCAAAACACAATTATGTCATGAATTTATCTGTGTCCCTTGTTTAATATGCACATAGACCAAGGTGAGCGACACAGGCTCTTGAGAGCCTCTAGTTATAAAGGTTATTCCAATCCATATGTTTCCTTTTTTGCAGAATTTGATGAAACTTGATTTTAATAGGTGGACAACTTAATTACAATCGTTTAAGCGGTATTGTTACATATATCATTTAAAGTATTATGCAGTTTGACTGATCAGATGGCTTGATTAATTTGTTAAATTGTTACAACAATATCAACAGTTATTTTATATAAACGAATATATTCAATCTTTAAATCACCAACTAATTTAATTGTTAACACTAATGAGTTAGTACAAATAAATCATAGTACCTGACGGCATTGCTAGCTCAGTAGTACGAACTTAAATACTGACAAACAACCTTTATTAAACTGTCTATTTATCAATTTAGAAATAGTAAAGAAACTAGTGTTTGCTCCTTCAACCAAAGTATAACTTATATGTAATGTGCCTTTATTTTGACGTCGGTTATGGTCATCAAGTCCTGATTCTTATACATCCATGGCTACTTATGTTTGTTTTGAGCCTCATGAAGGTTGATCCAAAAGTTCGCTAGGAAGTATTAAGTTTGTTAAGTGTTGTTTTCATTTTTTTAGAGCACCGAATCGATACCGCTGCTGGAGGACTATCAGTGCTTGAGGTATGTTTCATCAACTATATCAAGCAGTTGTAAGTATAACAAATACTGGCATTTTTGCTATTGGTTTTATGTTTTTATTATATGGCGAATATTGCCTCTTTTCACCTATTTAAAGTCATATGAAACGAGTGAGTGGTGAAAAATAATGTTTACCCAATTCTTGAACCAATGCATGTATATATCATAAACTTAGTCCTCTATGCACGATTTTATCATTATTTTCGCAAATATATCATATAATCGTCATTTTTTTTCTCTCTGTTTGTTATGATTTAACAAATATGGCTGCTCATTTAATGCCGTGTTGTGAAGCTGAGTTTTACCGATTGTCACCTTATAGTAAACAAATCACAAAAAGCATGGGTATTGAGCACGTGTTTAACATGTATAATCCGATATTTGTTTATTTCAATGACAGATCCATCCGTATTGCGATCACCGGATTTTTCAGAGGAGGGTTACGCTCTGGTCACTGTGCATACGGAAAATATGTCGGCGAATTGCTTCCTGGAATCAAGCAATTAAAATTAAGTAAACTTTTTCTATATGTGGAAAAAATAAAGAATTTTCCTCAGAAAAAAGTATATGTACATAAGTTGTATAATGAAAACTATCCATTTAGTTATAAAAAAAACATATGCATATTTTTTTTTTAATTTGAGGTTTCTTATGACTTAAAATTTTCAAAAATGTCACAATGTAAAGACGATTTTAGTTATTTTTAATTATTGATTTGAACACAATTCTTAATCGCCAAATACCAGGTTACAGTTTATTTATCTATCTATGTAATGACAATGTGTTACACTTGTGACCTAGAGTCTCTTTATCACAGATTGTCTATTCCTTCATGTTTATAAGAGATCAAAGGGAACTTGCTAATTTTTATTTTTTAAGTAACTTTTATCTTATGAAATATCTTCTTGTATTTCGAAAAAAATCTTCATTGTGTTCATGGAAAGAAATGTTGTGTGTGTATGACAGGACTGATATATTTTGAAGTGTAATCATCATGCTATCATATCTGAAAAGACGTGTTAGGAAAGTCGATACTACTGTTTGGGGTCATCTCTAAAAGTATAAATACTCTATCGTTATTGTATTACATGTACCTGTATGGCCACTAACATACGTTATTTATATAATTACACCTCATATAAAAGAGACAGATTGGATTGGTTGATAACCAGTGTATTTTTCGCATATTCTGATATTTTTCCTCATTTCAAATTGATTTGTCTGTTTTTTTCAAATACTGCCGGTGAATTTGCCTCAAATACCATGGTATTTGGCATTTTGGATATTTCATTTTACCCTCTCGAACATCTTTCCGCCAATTTTTTTCGGATGTGACGTTACATAAAAAAGCGTCTATTAGTATAACGCGTAATAGTACATGTATAAGCCCCGCGGTTCTATGATAATATCCTCTTATTCTCAAAATTATGCATAAAAATGTAAATGAATTACAGTTTCTAAGTAAAAAAAAATATCATTACCTTTACAGCGAGTTTCAACCCAAATCTATTCGGTGTGAGTAAACAGATATATCATGTTATGGAGGGGTATTTGCGGAAAATACCAGTCTTTGGACTGAAATTTAACAGTCTCTTGACTGGTATTTTTCGCAGATACCCCTCAATAACATGATATATCTGTTCAATATTTAAGTCATAACGGAGCATTTTCAAAGACCTAAAATTAATTTCTAAATGTGAATTTTAAATGAATTACGTTGTATATTGAACATAGGTATTACCCATACATGTAGTTTTAATCATTTATTACAGATGTAAAAAAAAAAAACAACGAGGCAAATCTTTACCTATTGTGGAAAAAGGGGGGAACATGTTTTTATTTGATTTTCAGAATCAACAAATTTTTCCAAAAAAAATGAACGGTAGTTGACTCTCATTCTGGAACGATTATGAAAAAAAAATCAGATTTAAACAATTTACTTTGGAAATCACAAGACCCCTGTTACACGAGATAAATGCTTAATGATTGATGAAAAGATGTAAATTTGGGATTTTATGTTCATTTGCCTAAAAACATAATCATTATATGTTTAATGCGAAAATAGTTCAGGCACACAATTTGGTATCTTACGGCTCACTTGACCAGTTCGATCGTTACAAATAAAAAAACACATATATAGCTTACTGTTCGTTGTGATTCAAGGCTCCGTGTTGAAGGCAGTACTTTGACCTTTAATGTAAAAATGTAAAAAAAAAAAGATGTGGTATGGTGGCCAATGAGACAACTCTCCACAAGAGATCAACTGACACATAAATTGACATTTTACAGGTCACCGTACGGCTTCAACAATGAGCAGGGCCCATACCGCATAGTCAGCTATAAAAGGCCTCGAAATGACAATGTAAAACAATTCAAACGAGAAAACTAACGGCCTGATATATGTGAAAAATGAACGAAAAACAAATATGCAACATGTAAACAATCGACAACCACTGAATTACAGGTTCCTGACTTGGGACAATCACAGACATACAGCAAAGGGGTTAAACATGGTAGAGGAATCACAACTCTCATCTAACCTGGAACAGTGGTGTAACAATGCAATAAGAACGAACTATCAAAATCAGTTGAAAAAGGTTTAACTCATCAGATGGATAAACTACAAATAGTACAAATACAAGCGAATGTGGCCGGGTACTTGTACATTCCAACAACAAAAAGACACAAAATAGAGATCTGAGAGGAATCGCAGTTACTGACAGTTAGTTTGAATGGATAAAAACTGGTACACTCTTTACTTGTAATTGTCATTTACAAAATGACGAGTGAAAAACAGGCAAAACTAAATTTTTCATCATCTTCAATATACTTCAAAGCATTACTCATTTCAGTTAAAACAGTAAGTGTACCAGCACCTCAGCAGGCACATTGAGATAATGCAGTCCCAGATCACAAACTACAGTTAGTCCGAAGATTAGGAATTAAGCTAGAACGTCCATTTTTAACAGGCCGTCTACAGGCGAAAAGACGATTATCCATTTCAATTTCCACTTTCTTAAATGCTTCACTATAAATGACTCATCTCCATTATTTATCCTCATGATTATGATTGATTAGTTTTATAACTTTTTAACATTTGCAGTTCGATTTATAAACATGTTATCAACGCACTATTTAAAAACTTCTCGATACAACATTCTCTGAACAGTACGCTGAGACACTGGTTTGTATCTTAATTTATTAAAACG
The DNA here is from genome assembly GCA_019925275.1 of Mytilus edulis. NCBI lineage: Eukaryota > Metazoa > Mollusca > Bivalvia > Mytilida > Mytilidae > Mytilus > Mytilus edulis. Next base: position 92,168,978 of record CM034358.1, read on the forward strand.
GCAATTATATAATGAAGATGCTGCTTTCTTTTCTATTTTATTATATTATTTTCATACCATACCTTCTTCATAAACAAAATATAAAGACATTTGAAGAGGGTCATGAATCGCCTATCAACAGGAACCTGTATGATTCTTACAAAGACCAGTACTTAAGCAGTTATGCAAAATTTGCGACTACCCTGCGATATAAGCAGATTTTGGCTATAGGGCTTTTCAAACTCTGTCGACTTTAAAAGGATGTAAAACTAAAAAAAAAAAAAGGATAAGGCTGTCCTGTTTGTCATGCAATATATGGTCCTGTCATAGCATCTTTATGCTATAAATGAATAATAGATAAAAATAATAATAAATAATAATGCTTCAATGTCATTTTTCTTCGATTATTATAAATATTTACGTTTTGTGAACATTCCCTCAAAATGAGCAAAGCATATGATTCCGAACTTTTGCTGGCGTTAAATGTCCATAAAGACAACACTGGAATATCGGTGTTCAATGCAATAAGAGAGATATCTCCAAAACTTATTTACAGAGGAACCCACTTTTTAAGTTGTCACTCCCATCCCGCTATTGGCTTCGTTGTATTATCTTCACCTCTAGCGCGGTAGGGTGCATGAGTAAGGTATTTTAGGTTTTTTTTTATTTAACCATTGCACAAAATGACAATTGAACTTTTAGATATGTATAATCAAAATTCCAGCTTGCAATACTTCAATTTTCTTATTTATCCACGCATTTGAATTCGCTTGTATTAGTATACAATACATAAATCAATATTACATCGTTATTATGAACGTGTGGACACAGAAATTCATAAAAAGGACATATTTATACTTTGTTGCATCTAAATGTTAGAAGGGAAAACTACTGAGGGGATCATCAAAATATGTAAATCTCTACTAGAGAGTTGTTTTAGCGGAAAACATACCACATCATCTGAATTTCATATGATACAGAATAGAACAACAGAATGATTGCTAGGAGTCCATAAATCCTAAATGTGAACTTAAAGTAAAGCTTCGTTTCTACGGTGTCTTTGTCAAAGATATAGTATGAAGCAAACATAATTATACCAGTCTTTTCATAAACAAGTACATTTATCTGCATCTTCATCTACTGTAAATTAAAATATAAGTGCCTTCATTTATTATTTTGATTTTTGAAGAATGGAAAAAATAGAGCGATTAATTATTGCTATTTCATGAACATCTGCATACATATATATATATATATATATCATGTACTGTAGTACGACGCTAGATTAAAACTGACGAGGAAAGGTAACACACGGCCACCGAAAGCTTTATTTTTTGTGAAGCCCATGTGGTCGTGTGGTCTAGCGGGACGGTTACAGTGCAGTTGATTTGGTGTCACGATATCTCAGTAGCATGGGTTCGAATCCCGGCGAGGGAAGAACAAAAAATTTGCAAAAGCAAATTTACCGATCTAACATTATTGGGTTGATGCTTAGACGAGTTGTATAAACATAATGTACACAGCCATGTATCACCATCATTGCTGGTGATCCGATGGATTAATCTGTTGTAGAGTTGTCACTGACTAAGACGTACTTATATATATATATATATATAATAAGTTACTAAAAATAGTCAAAGTATGGCTTAATAATCTTGGACCAAAATAATAAATAGACGTTGGATGTAACCTTAAGCATATTAGACATTTGCGGAAACTGTCATACACCTACGATTAGGATTACAATTACACTTACAGGTAGCATATAGATATACTATATATATTCCCTATTTCCATTTTCAATTTTTAAATATCAGATATCAGAGTGGAAGTACATTTGTAACGATTCTTATCCTGTAGCATTATTAGCTTAATAAAAATTTCACAATAATTTCTGAATTTACAATATATACTCTTCTGATCTGTGAATATAACCTTTCTCCTTTAACGGTTACCTATCATGCTTTAAAACTAGGGCACATGGTCACTATGCAAAAACTCTGATCAAAACAACTTGACCTTTGTACATTATGTATAAAAGCTATTCATTGTTAACAGGTGAAAAGTCAAATATCATTCAGTCTTATTAATTAGATTAAACACGAACAAATGTAATAGGGTTACTATACTGTTGCTTGCAGGTGACGGAACTTTTCCAGACACACTTTCCTGCTTTTTTTCTTCTACTTATTTTTTTCTTTTTTCTTTTGTTAGATCTCGAGATTACCTCAGATTTAGTTCTTAATTTGAATTTGTTTGTTTCAAAGGATTCGCGAAGAATATTGTTATAGGGTTTTTCAATTTATAACAAATATGAAAGTACATTTTTAGTTTTTGGAGTTTTTTTCTTTAATATATAGTTATCAAAGGTACCCAGATTATAATTCAATACGCAAGAAGCGTGATTCGTCTAAATGTATTGACGCAAGACTCATCAGTGATGCTCAGATCAAAAAAGTTATAAAGCCACACAAGTACAAGTTGAAGAGCATTGAGGACACTAAATTCCACGATGTTGTGCCTAATTCGGCTAAGGTAATCTAATAAAATAAAGAAAATTTTTGTCAACAGGAAAAATTATTAAAATGACCATATAATTGTTAAATTTGCTTGTCCTTTTTCTGATATTTCAAGATTTCCTGGAACTGTCATGGCAGCACATCATCTATATAATCCTTATTTTTTTCATGAGATGTAAAACCCAATGAGTATATAATAAGAGATTTTTTAAATAAAAACACCATCTACCTAAATATATCAATTATAATATGAGAAGAAGATGTTAATTATTGATTCTTCACATGAGACCAATTGACACAGCAATTAACAACTGTTAGTGCCTTCAACATTAAGCAAATCCCATACGTTCATGTTTCATACATTTGAGAAGTAAAAAGCCTGATATATTACTTCAAAGTGCAAGTATTTACAACAGTTGTGACTAAAACACATCAGCAAATGAATATAAGTCGAAAACTGTCGTTTTGATAATTTCATCACCTCAAAAGTCTTACCATGAACACTATGCATTCATGCTTATCTTTTTAGTAGATTTCTAGCACTGCGGTTATGAAACTAATAAATTCAGGTAAATAACTTATGATTAGCCTGAACATAGTTTGAATAAATCTTAATTGACTGCAAGCAGATAGTGTGAACAGTACTGAATTTTCGGCATCTGATAATATATTTATAAAATAAGAAGATATGGTATGATTGTCAATAAGATAACTATCCACAAATGAATATTAGTCGGTATCTTCCGTTTTGATCTTTTCATCATCTAAAAATGTTAACCATGAACACTAAGCAGTCATGCTTTGCTGTTTAAATAATCTATAGAAGTAATATCTGCTGTAATGTTAAGACAATCCAGCATAATGTAAATATGTTCAGATATAACTTCTGAACAGATTGAAAATAGTATCAATTGACTGAAAGCAAATACTGCAAAACAAATTATTTCCGCGGATACTTTATTTCGCGTTTAGCCTTTTCTAGTCCTTTTTGCGGCGATTTAATTTCGCGGTTTTAAATTTGAATGTAATCAAATAGGGAACTCATACCACATCTTCTAATATATATGGAGAGTTGTCTCATTGTCACTCATACCACATCTTCTAATATATATGGAGAGTTGTCTCATTGTCACTCAAACCACATCTTCTAATATATATGGAGAGTTGTCTCATTGTCACTCATACCACATCTTCTAATATATATGGAGAGTTGTCTCATTGTCACTCATACCACATCTTCTAACATATATGGAGAGTTGTCTCATTGTCACTCATACCACATCTTATAATATATATGGAGAGTTGTCTCATTGTCACTCATACCACATCTTCTAATATATATGGAGAGTTGTCTCATTGTCACTCATACCACATCTTCTAATATGTATGGTACTAATAACCAAAACATATAACGATTTCACAAAATACTCATAATTCTGACTTGCAGTTTATTTGTGATTCATCGGTTTGAATGTCCTTTTTTATATTTTTCGTCTCTCTTTCAGGCTAAAATGTCAATAGGTATAGCTTGAACGAATTAATTTTTAAAATGTCATTAAAAGAAACAGGAAGTTTTAACCTTGTAAATGTCAGAATATGAGTATTGACAAAATAGAGTATTTAGTAAGTGCTAAATGGAATGAACTTGAATTCAACTTTTCAAAAGTTTGTTTATGATATCACGAGTTAGTTGAGCGTTCTGGAATAACTGTGTCACAGATTACCACTGATTATTCGTATTGTTGTAATAATAACTGTTCTCGCATTTTCATTGGTTTTGACGACACCTAATGATACTTGTCAACGTATGTTGAACATGAAGTACTTATCCGCGGTAGTACATTAATCCCCCTGTTTGCTAGATGTAGTGTCTCGGGAGTTAAGTCATGTCGAAGTAAGATTTCACCCTTCTCTACCCTGCATAACTAAGTATGATTTTTTGCAAGCTCATCGTAAATGATTCTTTGTAAAAAAAAATCAATTTCTTGCAATGTGCTTGATGTAACATTCGTCGTATGACATGAAAAAAAGTCTTCAATATAATAAAGCCAAACATGACAATAATTCATAGTTGACCTCCACATAGGGTTATCAAGGACCTGTCATTTTTAACTTTTCCAATTATATCAATACTATTATATATGTACGACTTGAATTGACGTCCGGTCTCTATTCGACGTCCGTTTCTCAAATCGACGTCACAATAAGATAACATTCCTAATCGACGGCCAAAAATTTGCCCTTCTAATCGACGTCTGTTTTGGTGCTCTCAAATCGACGCCCAGTATTTGGCTTCTCTAATCGACGCTTTGTTTAGGACTCGCTGTAATGATGTGACAACTTTATTTGAATAAACAACTGTCATATATTCCTGATTTGTTAAAGGCATTTTTAAAGTACATATGGTATGTTGAACCTTAAGCTCAAAACGTAGTTACAAAAGATTCAAATTTTAATATTGTTAAACAATTCTTCTTTATTTTGCCAATTGTTTGAGACTATATCGCCCCTATCTGTCTTCAGAATTAATCTTTATATGTAGGTTGCTGTCTCGTTGTTTGTTTTCACAATCTTACATAAGATTACTTAGCTATCAATCTATCAACTGGAGTGTTGCCATCTTGATATACATTGTATGTAAATAGTAAACAAACAAAAATACCGAGGACAATTATAAACGTAAAGTCTATAAGCAAATGGCAAACTCAAAAGCTCAAACAAATCAAACGAATGGATAACAACTGGTACATTCCTTACTTGTAATTGTCATTAACAAAATTTACGAGTGAAAAAACAGGCAAAACAAACTTTTTCATCATCTTCAATGTACTTTAAAGCATTAGCCGTATCAGTTAAAACAGTAAGTGTACCAACACCTAAACAGGCACATTGCGGTAATGTAGTCCCAGATCACAAACTACAGTAAGTCCAACGACTAGGATTTAAGCTAGAACGAAAAGACATTTATCCATTCCAATTTCTTAAAAATTCTTCACTATGAATGACTCATCTCCATTACTTATCCCATTGTTGTGACTGATTAGTTTTCACCCTGGCAGTCTTTTTAACATTTGCAGTACGATTTATAAAGGATTTTTTTATCAACGCACTACTAGTATTTAAAAACTTCTCGATACAAAATCTCTGAACAGTACGCTTAGACACTGGTTTGTCTCTGAATTTATTAAAACGGAAATTATTTGTTGAATCTGATGCTTTCTATTCTATTAAGCAGTTATGCAAAGTTTGCGACTATCCTGCGGTATAAGCAGATTTAGGTCATCGGGCTATTTAAAGTCCCCTGACTTTAAAACCATGTAAAACTCAATACAAAACGGAAATGGATGTCCTGTTTGTCGTGCAATATCAGGTCCTGTCATACCATCTTCATGCTACAAATAAATAATAAATAAAAATAATAATAATAACAATAATGCTCCAATGTCATGTTTTTTTCTCGATTATTACAATTGTTTACATATTGTTATCATTCCCTAAAAAATGAACAAAGTATATGATTTTGAATTTCCGCTGGAGTTTAATGTCAATAAACATTTGAATACCGGTGTTCAATGCAAAAAGAGAGATAACTCCAACTAATTAACAGAGTAACCTACTTTAGAAGTTGTCACTTCTATCCAACTATTGGCACCGTTATATTTTCTTCACCTTTGGCGCGGTAGGATGCATGAGTAATGTATTTTAGTTTTTTTATGTAACAATTGCAAAAAAATAACAATTGAAGTTTTAGTATGTATAATAAAAATTCCAAATTGCAATATTCCAATTTTCTCTTGTATTAGTATACAATACATTAATCAATAGTGCATCGTTATTATGAACGTTTGGACAAAGACATTCATAAAAAGGCCATATGTATAATGTGTTGCATCTGAAAGAGGGACGAAAGATACCAAAGGAACAGTCAAACTCATAAATAGAAAATAAACTGACAACGCCATGAATAAAAATGAAAAGACAAACAGACAAACAATAGTACACAAAACAACATAGCAAACTAAAGAATGAGCAACACGAACCCCATCAAAAACTAGAGGTGATCTCAGGTGCTCCGGTAGGATAAGCAGATCCTGCTTCACGTGTGGCTAGGGTTGTGTTGCTTATGGGATAACAAATCCGGTGATAAGTCTTATTCGGTAGGTCACATTCATGTTAGAAGGAAAAACTACTGGGGGAATCATTAAATGTAGATCTCTACTAGAGAGTTGTTTCAGTGTCAAACATACCACATCATCTTAATTTCATATGATACAGAATAAAACAACAGAATGATTACGTGAAATCCATAAATCCTCAATGTAAACTAAAAGGAAAGCTTCATTTCTACAGTGTCTTTGTAAAAGATATAGCAAAACATAATTATACCAGAATTTTTTGACATACCTTCCTTTGGACATATCATTAAACTTCCATTGTGCTTTTGGGTTGTATGATTGAAAACATATATGACCATACATGTTATTATAATTATATCTTGTCATTCGGGGGCTTACTGATATATGCTCATTTTTTTAAAGTTTTTTACGAAAGTCTCCATACCGTCTGATGTTACAGAACAAGTACATTTATCTACTTTTAAATCTGCATACTTAATGTTCAGAAATTACTGCCCTCATGTATTATTGCACATTTTGAAGAACGGACATAACTGAGCGATTGGTTCTTGTGATTTTATTAAAATCTACATACATATATATATTCCCCATTTCCATTTTCAACTTTATGTATTAGATAACAGAGTGAAATAAATGTGTAACGATACTTATCCATTGGCCTTATTAGATTAATAAAAACCTCACAATAATTTCTCAAATTACAAAGTATAATCTTCCGATCTGTGAATATAACATTTCTACTTTAAAGGTGTTGTGTCTTGCTTTGAAAGTAGGGCATATGGTCGCTGTGCAAAAACAATGAACAAAACAACTTGACCTTTGTACCTTCTGGTAAAAGCTATTCATTGCTAAAAGGTGGTAAAGCCAAATATCATTCAGTCTTATTAATTAGATTCCAATTAGCAACACGAACAAATGTAATAGGGTTACTATACTGCTGGTTGCAGGTGATAGAACTTTTCCAGAAACACTTTCCTGCCTTTTTCTTCTTTTTTCTTTTCTTTTTCTTTTGTTAGATCTCGAGATTACCTCACATCTAGTTCTTAATTTGAATTTATTTGTTTCAAAGGATTCGCGAGGAATATAGTTTTAGGGTTTTTCAATTCATAACAAATATGAAAGTACATTTTCATATTTTGGTGTTTTTTTGTTTCTTATATATATTGTTATCAACGGTACCAGGATTATAATTTAATACGCCAGAAGCGCGATTCATCTACATTCATTGACACAAGACTTATCAGTGACGCTCATATTAAAATAGTTATAAAGCTACACAAGTACAAAGTTGAAGAGCATTCAGGACCCGAAATTCCAAAAAGTTGTGCCAAATACGGCTAAGGTATTCTATTACTGGGATAAGAAAAAAAATGGAAAAATTTTTAATTTTGTCAATAGGAAAAATTATTAAAATGGCCATATAATTGTTAAATTTGTTAGTCCTTTTTCTGATATTTAAAGATTTTCTCGAACTGTCATGGCAGTACATCGTCTATATAATGCCTATTTTTTTTTCCTGAGATGTAAAACCCAATGAGTATAATAAGAGACATTTTAAATGAAAACACCATCTACCTTAATATATCAATTATAATATTAGAGGAAGATGTTAATTATTGATTCTTCACATGAGACCAATTGACACAGCAGTTAACAACTGTTAGTGCCTTCAACATTGAGCAAATCCAATACGTTCATGTTTCATACGTTTGTGAAGTAAAAAGCCTGATATATTACTACAAAGTACAAGTATTTACAACAGCTGTGACTAAAACATATCAGCAAATGAATATAAGTCGAAAGCTGTCGTTTTGATATTTTCATCATCTCAAAAGTCTTACCATGAACACTATGCATTCATGCTTATCTTTTTAGTAGATTTCTAGCACTGCGGTTATGAAACTAATACGTTCAGGTAAATAACCAGAAAAGCGCTTCGGACGCAATAAATTATTAAACGTGTTGTTTCATATTTTTACATCACTGGGTCGATACCTCTGCTGGTGGACTATCAGTCCCCGAGGGTATCATCAGCTCAGTAGTCAGTGCTTCGGTACTGACATGATTAAACAAACTTTACTAAAATTGTCCGTTTATAAATTTTGAAATTATTATGAAACTAAGGTTTCAACTCCCTCAGGCAAAGTTGGCTTTAGATGAATTTGGCTATTTATTTTAGGTATTTTTAACATATATCTCTTCAACGAATTTCGGTACTTATACATCTTCGGATTTCAAATGTTTGGCTTTGAGCGTTCCTGATGAAGGTAAATCCAGAAAAGCGCTTCGGACGCAATAAATTATTAAACGTGTTGTTTTATATTTTTATTATCAGTCTGAACATAGTTTGAATATATCTTAATTGACTGCAACCAGAAAGTCTGAACAGTATTAGATTTTCGGCATCTGATAATATATATAAAATAATCAGAAGATATGGTATGATTGTCAATGAGATAACTATATCCACAAATGAATATTAGTCAGTAACTTCTGTTTTGATCTTTTCATCATCTAAACATTTTAACCATGAACACTAAGAAGTCATGCTTCGCTGTTTAAATAATCTATAGACGTAATTTCTGTTGTAATGTTAAGACAATCCAGTATAATGTAAATATGTTCAGGTAAATCACTTCTGAACAGATTGAAAATAGTATCAATTGAGTGAAAGCAAATACTGAAAAACAAATCATTTCCGCGGATATTTTATTTCGCGACGATTCAATTTGTTTTATGTCATCAAAAAGGGAAAGATCCATATACTATATATATTTGCGACGATTGATTGTTTAACTCGGAAAAGTCGCAAAAAATAGTTGGTTTACAGTAGTGTAAACAGTATTGATTTTTTAACAGATGATAAATCTAAAAATTGAATTAAAGAATTATTCGTTGTTCAGTTAATAAAGATCTGTTCATATCAAAATTTGTTTTCTCGTGACATACTTTTATTTATTCACATTTTTAAAATGTCATAACTCTGTCGGTGGTCAAATGTGTTTTTCTTCACACTTAATTGTCTGATCAATTGGATTGTACGTACCTTATAAGAATTGGTTTTTCATGTTTGAAGAGAATAAAATACAAAAATACATTAGCATTTGTTTGATTGTTTGTAGAACATATACAGTAAAATATCAGATTTTGTCATGTCTTTCATATATGTTTTTCCTAAATTTCTTTTGTTATAAAACATAACTAATATGTGTAGAAAGGAAAGTGACTTTGCAGTGGAATATCAGTTTTGTCATGTCTTTCATATATGTTTTTCCTAAATTCTTTTGTTATCAAACAAAACTAGTATGTGTAGAAAGGAAACTGACTTTGCAGTAAAATCTTATTTTTTCATGTCTTTCATATATGTTTTTCCTAAATTCTTCTGTCGTAAAATAAAACTAGTATGTGTAGAAGGGAAACTGACTATGAGCTATGGCTAGAATGAAAGACAACGAATTAACAATATTTTCCACGCTATGAAGCGTTAGGTTCAACACTTTGGTTCATTTTTCAACTTCAAGATAAAGACAAAGCAATTCTGTACGATTTCAGGATAAAAGCTGAAAGATTGCCATGCACATGTCAGTCATAAGTAAGTCTATATAGTTTTCCAATGGTATTGTTTGATAAGTTTCATGTTTTGACCTTTGATAGCCGGACTATACGGTATGACTTTTTTATATTGTTGAAGACTTCACAGTTGTCAGCAATGTTTAACATTATACAAATGCCCTGTACCAAGTCAGGAAAATTGCTATTGTTACATTATAGTTCGTTTCTCTGTGAGATACGTTTCGGTGTTGTGTCTCTGTTGTGTCGTAGTTCTCTTATATTTGATACGTTTCCCTCAGTTTTAGTTTGTAATCCAGATTTGCTTTTTTTTTTTCTATCGATTTGTGAATTTTGAACAGAGGTATACTACTGTTGCTTTTATTTACATCCGCTGCTTTTGAACTTTGGTAGAGAGTTTACTCATTGGAAATCGTACCTCATCTGCTCATTGTAATATCAGATATGGTTTGACTTCAATAAATAAACTCATCAAAGATACATGAATAAATACTTTGTACGCCAGAGGCGCGTTTGAGTAGTGCTATTGATGGGAAAATGGTTAAAAGGTTTATGATTGATTTTGGTACTATAACTACACAAAATGAACTATCTTTATTTGATTATTCATAAGATAAATCTTTGTTTGGCTGCACATTAAATCTTTTGAATTCAAATGGGTAATCCAACCGTTTAAGTTGGTCAGTGTGATTCTGTTATAAAAAGTAAGTAGAATAACATCCGATCCATGGAATTGGTACTTTGAATACACTTATCAACACTAATGTTAACTTTTGAAATATTATCTTTATCCACTTTTAAATGAATTTCAGTCTTAAACAGTTAACAAAGGTACCAGGATTATAATTTAAAACGCCAGACGCGCGTTTCCTCTACATAAGACTCATCAGTGACGCTCAGATAAATAAATAGTTATTAAGCTAAACAAGTACAAAGTTGAAGAGCATTGAGTACCCAAATTCGAAAAAGTTGTGCCAAATACGGCTAAGGTAATCTATTCTTTGGATAAGAAAATCCTGAGTTTTTCGAAAAATGCAAAGTTTTGTCAACAGGAAAGGAGTAGGTCCAGTAAGACCCCTTTTTGGGCCCAAAATATAGCAGTTTTACAAAATTGTTAAAATGTAAACTTTTAGTTAGTTATTGGACATGGAATGCTTCTGCGACATAAATATGGGCTGATTTTGACAATAGAATGCACATATATAGGGTACTAGCACCATTAAGTCATGCTAAATTACTGAAATCTTCACAATTCTAGCATTTTAGTTAAATTTTAGACGGTTTTCGTGTAAAACGGAAGTGGCCGCAATCGTGTTCATCCTTAATATTGAAATGCAAGTTGTATTTTATGATAATACAAAACATATATAAAGGTTGAGGATGAACACGGATGCGGCCACTTTCATTTTTGACAAAAACAACCATTCCGGCATATTTGGTAGATTTTTCATATTTGAGCTTGAAACGGATCGTTTTTAATGACTAAATCAGATAAAATCTTTCACTTTAACTAATTGAATCAAATGAAATAAACACTTAAGTGTTAAAAAAGTGGTCAAAATCTTTCGTCAGATGAACCTGAAATTTGAGGCCAAAATCGGTTCTTATCGGATCTACTCCTTTATACAAATGACCATATAATTGATATTCATGTCATTACCGAAGTGCTGACTACAGAGCTGGTGATACCCTCGGAGACGAAACATCCACCAGCAGAGGCATCGACCCAGTGATGTTAACAGTTATCAAAGGTACCAGGATAAAAATTGAATACGCCAGACGCGCGTTTCGTCTACATGAGACTCATCAGTGACGCTCAGATCAAAAAAGTTATAACGCCAAACAAATACAAATTTGAAGAGCATTGATGACTCACATTCCAAAAAGGTGTGCCAAATACGGATAAAGTAATATACTCCTGGGATAAGAAAATCCTTGGTTCTTCGAAAATTTCATAGTTTTGTAAACAGTAAATTTATAAAAATGACCATATAATTGAGATGCATGTCATTAACGAAGTGCTGACTACTGGGCTGTTGATACCCTCGGAGACGAAACGTCTACCAGCAGTGGCATCGACTTAGTGATATAAACATATCTAAGGTACCAGGATTATAATTTCTAATTTATAAAAACGCCAGACGAGGGTTTCGTCTACAAAAGACTCATCAGTGACGCTCAGATCAAATAGTTATAACGCCTAACAAGTACAAAGTTGCAGAGCATTAAATTAAACAGTTTTAAACCCCCTGCAATATTCCAATTTTCTTATTTATCCACGTCTTGCATTTGATTTCGCTTGTATAAGTATACAATATATAAATCAATAGTAGATCGTTGTTATGAACGTTTGGACACAGAAATTCATAAAAAGGACATATATATATATATACTGTGTTGCCTCAAAATGTTCGAAGGGAAAACTACTGAGGGAATTATCAAACTATGTGAATCTTTACTGGAGAGTTGTTTTAGCGGCAAACATACCACATCATCTTAATTTCATATGATACAGAATAGAACAACAGAATGATTGCTAAGAGTCCATAAATCCTAAATGTTAACTTAAAGTAAAGCTTCGTTTCTACAGTGTCTTTGTCAAAGATATAGCATGAAGCAAACATAATTATACCACTAATGTAGCAACTTTACCTGACCATATCGGAAAATAGGTATTTAGTCGGATCTTAACACGTACTTGTGATTTGGCTAAAACTGGTTTTGATCAAAATATACGAAGAAATGTCGAAATGCTCAGGACTTAATTAAATCCGTATTTCGGTAGGATGGTGCAAGCATACGATTTTTATTGCGTCTTACACTTTGAGAAGCGAATAATCTTCAACTACCTTATTCAAATATTGTGTAAAAACGTTAATTTTGAGCTATGAAAGTCAAGTGGCTCGAGCATTTTTCTGAGGAAGTTTTAGAAATATTTTTACAGTGGGTTAGCTTTCATTAGTCTAAGCTATCTACAGATTAACAACTTTTGGTTATATTTATAATTTAGAATCATCATTGAAGGTGGGGGACGATTTCGCAGATAATTAATTATATTGATGTGCCATTTGTATGCAAGAGTGACATTCCGTTGTATTATGTGCCAATTCGAAAAAGTTATGCGAGTATTCTCTCCCCTTAACAGGTTCATTATTTTATAATTAAGTTTAGGTTTCTGATATAATTTTGAATAATTACAAAATGTATCAATTCAATATATTTCAGTTTTTGTTATTGGTGTATCAAAAACATTGATCATGATGTACGAATATAATTTCATAAATTTGAAACGTTTAAAATGATTACATACCAATATAAAGAACCGTTCATCATTTTTGAAAAAGACTATGAACGAGAATTGATTTTTTTTTTATCTTACCTTGGTGATAGATTGATTGGGAAATGAACCGGCGTAACATAATGGTAATCACAGAGAGGGACCAGCAAGCAATTTCTAATTGTAGCTTATTCAACGTTAAAACAATATTCCACTATAAACGAATGTTACTTTATACAAATATAAGGACTTTGTTAGCTAAATCTACAAATTTTATTAGATATTATGATTTTTTATTGCAATAGATTAATATGCTAACTAATGTCTGACATACCTTCCTTTGGACATATTATTAACCTTTCTATTGCGCTTTTGGATTGTATGATGTGAATCAATTGAAAACATATGTGACCATCGTATACATATTATGATAAATATATCTTATCATTTGGGGGCTAACTGATATATGCTCAATGTTTTTCCGTAAGTGTCCATACCATCTGATGTTACAGAACACGTAAATTTATCTGCTTTTAAATCTACATACTTAATGTATTATTGCACATTTTGAAAAACGGACATAACTGAGCGATAAGCTATTGACATTTAATTACAATCTGCATACATATATATATATATATATATATATTCCCATTTTCTATTTTCAATTTTATTTATTAGATAACAGAGTGAAGTAAATTTATAACGATACTTATCCAGTGGCCTTACTAGATTTATAAAAACCTCACAATAATTTCTAAAATTACAGTAAATAATCTTCCGATCTTTGAATATAACTTTTCTCCTTTAAAGGTTACGTAGCATGCTTTAAAACTATGGCACATGGTTACCATGCCAAAAATGTGATCAAAACAACTTGACCTTTATACCTTATGTTTAAAAGCTATTCATTGCTAACAGGTTGTTAAGCCAAATATCATTCAGTCTTATTAATTAAATTTCAATTAGCAACACGAACACATGTCAACGTTATAGGGTTACTTTACTGTTGTTCTTCATTTGAAAATGCCTGTACCAAGTCAGGAATATGAAAGTTCTTGTCCATTTGTATTTGATGCGTTTTGTTATTTGATTTTGCCTTGTGATTATGGACTTTCCGAATTGATTTTCCTCTAAGTTCAGTATTTTTGTGATTTTACTTTTTGCAGATGATAAAACTTTTCCCGACAGACTTCCCTGTGCTCTTTTTCTTCTTTTTTTTCTTTTTTTCTTTTGTTAGATCTCAAGATTACCTCTGATTTAGTTCTTAATTTAAATTTGTTTGTTTCAATGGATTCGCGAAGAATATCGGTTTTTTTCTTATACATATAGTTATCAAATGTACCAGGATTATAATTCAATAGGCCAGAAGCGTGATTCGTCTACATTTATTGACGCAAGACTTATCAGTGACGCTCAGATCAAAAAAGTTATAAAGCCACACAAGTTCAAAGTTGAAGAGCATTAAATTAAACAATTTTATACCGCTTGCAATATTCCAATTTTCTTATTTATCCACGTCTTGCATTTGATTTCGCTTGTATAGATCGTTGTTATGAACGTTTGGACACAGAAATTCATAAAAAGGACATATAAATATATATATATATATATACTGTGTTGCCTCAAAATGTTCGAAGGGAAAACTACTGAGGGAATTATCAAACTATGTGAATCTTTACTGGAGAGTTGTTTTAGCCGGAAACATACCACATCATCTTAATTTCATATGATACAGATTAGAACAACAGAATGATTACTAGGAGTCAATAAATCCTGAATATGAACTTACAGTAAAGCTTCGTTTCTACAGTACCTTGGTCAAAGATATACCATGAAGCAAAATAAAATTATACCAGTAATTTCTGACATACCTTCCTTTTGGACATATCATTAACCTTTCCATTGCGCTTTTGGATTGTATGATGTGAATCAATTGAAAACATATGTGACCATCGTATACATGTTATGATAAATATATCTTATCATTTGGGGGCTAACTGATATATGCTCAATGTTTTCCGTAAGTGTCCATACCATCTGATGTTACATTTTTCCTACCAATTTATCTGCTTTTAAATCTACATACTTAATGTATTATTGCACATTTTGAAAAACGGAAATAACTGAGCGATAAGCTATTGTCATTTAATTAAAATCTGCATACATATATATATATATATATATATATATATATATATATGTTTAGACGAGTTGTATATACATAATGTACACAGCCATGTATCACCATCATTGATGGCGATCCGATGGATACATCTGTTGTAGGGTTGTCACTGACTCAGACGTACTTATGAATATAATTATTTTCTGTGACTGTATCTTACATTAATTTGTAGGATCCTTTACTATAGATAATTTAGCTGATCTGTAACAATAACATCTTCATGCCTTATATATCATGTACTGTAGTACGCCGCTAGATTAAAACTGACGTGGAAAGGTAACACATGCCCACCGAAAGCTCTTTTTTTGAGAGCCCAGGTGGTCGTGTGGTCTAGCGGGACGGCTGCAGTGCAGGCGATTTGGTGTCACGATATCACAGAAGCATGGGTTCGAATCCCGGCGAGGGAAGAACCAAAAATTTGCGAAAGCAAATTTACAGATCTAACATTGTTGGGTTGATGTTTAGACGAGTTGTATATACATAATGTACACAGCCATGTATCACCATCATTGATGGCGATCCGATGGATACATCTGTTGTAGGGTTGTCACTGACTCAGACGTACTTATGAATATAATTATTTTCTGTGACTGTATCTTACATTAATTTGTAGGATCCTTTACTATAGATAATTTAGCTGATCTGTAACAATAACATCTTCATGCCTTATATATCATGTACTGTAGTACGCCGCTAGATTAAAACTGACGTGGAAAGGTAACACATGCCCACCGAAAGCTCTTTTTTTGAGAGCCCAGGTGGTCGTGTGGTCTAGCGGGACGGCTGCAGTGCAGGCGATTTGGTGTCACGATATCACAGTAGCATGGGTTCGAATCCCGGCGAGGGAAGAACCAAAAATTTGCGAAAGCAAATTTACAGATCTAACATTGTTGGGTTGATGTTTAGACGAGTTGTATATACATAATGTACACAGCCATGTATCACCATCATTGATGGCGATCCGATGGATACATCTGTTGTAGGGTTGTCACTGACTCAGACGTACTTATGAATATAATTATTTTCTGTGACTGTATCTTACATTAATTTGTAGGATCCTTTACTATAGATAATTTAGCTGATCTGTAACAATAACATCTTCATGCCTTATATATCATGTACTGTAGTACGCCGCTAGATTAAAACTGACGTGGAAAGGTAACACATGCCCACCGAAAGCTCTTTTTTTGAGAGCCCAGGTGGTCGTGTGGTCTAGCGGGACGGCTGCAGTGCAGGCGATTTGGTGTCACGATATCACAGTAGCATGGGTTCGAATCCCGGCGAGGGAAGAACCAAAAATTTGCGAAAGCAAATTTACAGATCTAACATTGTTGGGTTGATGTTTAGACGAGTTGTATATATATATATATATATATATATATATATATATATATATAAATAAAATTGAGAATGGAAATTGGGAATATATATATATTCTCAATTTTATTGATTAGATAACAGAGTGAAGTAAATTTATAACGATACTTATCCAGTGGCCTTATTAGATTTATAAAAACCTCACAATAATTTCTCAAATTACAGTAGATAATCTTCCGATCTTTGAATATAACCTTTCTCCTTTAAAGGTTACGTATCATGCTTTAAAACTAGAGCACATGGTCACTATGCAAAAACTGTGATCAAAACAACTTGACCTTTGTACCTTATGTTTAAAAGCTATTCATTGCTAACAGGTTGTTAAGCCAAATATCATTCAGTCTTATTAATTAGATTTCAATTAGCAACACGAGCAACTGTAAACGTTATAGAGTTACTTTACTGTTGTTCTTCATTTGAAAATGCCTGTACCAAGTCAGTAATATGACAGTTCTTGTCCATTTATTTTTGATGCGTTTTTGTTGTTTGATTTTGCCTTGTGATTATCGACTTTCCGAATTGATTTTCCTCTAAGTTCAGTATCTTTGTGATTTTACTTTTTGCATGTGATGAAACTTTTCCCGACAGACTTTCCTGTGCTCTTTTTCTTCTTCTTTTTTCTTTTGTTAGATCTCAAGATTACCTCAGATTTAGTTCTTAATTTAAATTTGTTTGTTTCAATGGATTCGCGAAGAATATCGGTTTTTTTCTTATACATATAGTTATCAAAGGTACCAGGATTATAATTTAATACGCAAGAAGCGTGATTCGTCTACATTTATTGACACAAGACTCATCAGTGACGCTCAGATCAAAAAAGTTATAAAGCCACACAAGTTCAAAGTTGAAGAGCATTGAGGACACTAAATTCCACAATGTTGTGCCTAATTCGGCTAAGGTAATCTATTACTGGGATAAGAAAAAACTTAGTTATAATATTTTGTTACTTATGCATGAATAAGAAAAGTACAAATGCATTCGGAGGCCAATTGCGATCTGCTTACTGTTTACAGTTTGTCGAAATTATCCATATCATCTGAACCTTATTCTTTTGAATATCAAATACATTTATCTGCATCTAATCTTACAAACTGTTACTGCAGAAATTAGTGCCTTCATTTATTTTTGCAAATTTTAAAGCATTGACATAACTGAGAGATTACTTATTGTGATTTCATGAAAATTTGCATACATATAATAGTTATAAAGCCAAAAATTTGCGAACGCACATTTACAGATCTTACATTGTTGGGTTGATGTTTAGTCGAGTTGTATATACATAATGTACACAGCCATGTATCACCATCACTGCTGGTGATCCGATGGATAAATCTGTTGTAGAGTTGTCACTGGCTCAGATGTACTTATAAATATAATTATTTTCTCTGACTGTATCTTACATTAATTTGTAGATTCTTACCTATAGATAATTTAGCTGATCTGTAAAAATAACATCTCCATGTTTTATATATCATGTACTGTAGAAGGACGTTAGATTGACACTGACGTGGAAAGGTAACACCCGGCCACCAAAAGCTTCATTTTATGAAGCCCATGTGGTCGTATGGTCTAGCGGGACGACTACAGTGCAGGCGATTTGGTGTCACGATATCTCAGTAGCATGGGTCCGAATCCCGGCGAGGGAAGAACAAAAAGTTTGCGAAAGCAAATTTACAGATCTAACATTGTTGGGTTGGTGTTTATACGAGTTGTATATAAATAATATTCACAGCCATGTATCACCATCACTGCTGGTGATCCGATGGATAAATCTGTTGTAGAGTTGTCACGGGCTCAGACGTACTTATAAATATAATTATTTTCTGTGAATGTATCTTACATTAATTTGTAGATTCTTTCCTATTGATAATTTAGCTGATCTGTAAAAATAACATTTCCATGTCTTATATATCATGTACTGTAGAACGACACTAGATTGAAACTGACGTGGAAAGGTAACACCCGGCCACCGAAAGCTTCATTTTATGAAGCCCATGTGGTCGTGTGGTTCAGCGGGACGGCTGCAGTGCCGACGATTTGGTGTCACGTTATCTTAGCATTGGTTCGAATCCCGGCGAGGGAAGAACAGAACAAAATTTCAAAAGCAAATTTACAGATCTAACATTGTTGCGTTGATGTTTAAACGAGTTGTATATATATATATATATATAACTCGTCTAAACTTCAACCCAACAATGTTAGATCTGTAAATTTGCTATATATACAACTCGTCTAAACATCAACCCAACAATGTTAGATCTGTAAATTTGCTTTCGCAAATTTTTGGTTCTTCCCTCGCCGGGATTCGAACCCATGCTACTGTGATATCGTGTCACCAAATCGCCTGCACTGCAGCCGTCCCGCTAGACCACAACCACCTGGGCTCTCAAAAAAAGAGCTTTCGCTGGCCGTGTGTTACCTTTCCTCGTCAGTTTTAATCTAGCGGCGTACTACAATACATGATATATAAGGCATGAAGATGTTATATATATATATATATATATATCTTACATTAATTTGTAGAATCCTTTACTATAGATAATTTAGCTGATCTGTAAAAAGTAACATATCCATGCCTTATAAAGCATGTACTGTAGTACAACGCTAGAGTGGTCGTGTGGTCTAGCGGGACGGCTACAGTGCAGGCTATTTGGTGTCACGATATCTCAGTAGCATGGGTTCGAATCCCGGCGAGGGAAGAGCAAATTTGCAGATCTAACATAGATGGGTTGATGTTTAGACGAGTTGTATAGATATATATATATATTCCCGATTTCAATTCTCAATTCAAGTGTCAGATATCAGAGTGGAAGAACATTTGTAACGATACTTATCAAGTTGCGTTATTAGATTAATAAAAAAAAACTCACAATAATTTCTGAAATTACAACATATACTCTTCTGATCTTTGAATATAACCTTTCTCCTTTAAAGGTTACGTATCATGCTTTAACACTAGGGCACATGGTAACTGTACAAAAACTATGATCAAAACAACTTAACCTTTGTACCTTATGTTTAAAAGCTATTCATTGCTAACAAGTGGTAAAGCCAAATACCATTCAGTCTTATTAATCAGATTTCAATTAGCAACATGACCAAATGTAATAGGGTTACTATATTGTTGTTCTACATTTGAAAATGCCTGTACCAAGCCAGGAATATGACAGTTCTTGTGCATTTGTTTTTGATGCGTTTTGTTTTTTGATTTTCCCATGTGATTATGGACTTTCCGAATTGATTTTCCTCTTAGTTCAGTATTTTTGTGATTTTACTTTTTGCAGGTGATGGAACTTTTCCAGACACACTTTCCTGCTTTTTTCTTTTTTTTTTTTTGTTAGATCTCAAGATTACCTCAGATTAAGTTTTTAATCAAAATTTGTATCAATGGATTCGCGAAGAATATCATTTTAGGGTTTTTCCATTCATTACTAATATGAAAGTACATTTTTATTTTTTGGTGTTTTTTTGTTTGACATATATAGATATCAAAGGTACCAGGATTATAATTCAATACGCAAGAAGCGTGATTCGTCTACACTTATTGACGCAAGACTCATCAGTGACACTCAGATCAAAAAAGTTATAAAGCCACACAAGTACAAAGTTGAAGAGCATTGAGGACACTAAATTCCACAATGTTGTGCCTAATTCGGCTGAGGTAATCTATTACTGGGATAAGAAAAAACTTAGTTTTTTCGAAAAAAATAAAGTTTTGTCAACAGGAAAAATTATTAAAATTACCATATAATTGTTAAATTTGCTAGTCCTTTTTCTAATATTTAAAGATTTTCTGGAACTGTCATGACAGCATATCATCTATATAATGCCTATTTTTTCCTGAGATGTAAAACCCAATGAGCATAATAAGAGATATTTTAAACAAAAACACCATCTACCTAAATATATCAATTATAATATGAGAAGAAGATGTTAATTATTGATTCTTCACATGAGACCAATTGACACAGCAATTAACAACTGTTAGTGTCTTCAACATTGAGCAAAGCCCATACGTTTATGTTTCGTTTGAGAAGTAAAAAGCCTGATATATTACTACAAAGTACAAGTATTTACAATAGTTGTGACTTAAACACATCAGCAAATGAATATAAGGCGAAAACTGTCGTTTAGATATTTTCATCATCTCAAAAGTCTTACCATGAACACTATGCATTCATGCTTATCTTTTCGGTAGATTTCAAGCACTGCGGTTATGAAACTTATACGTTCAGGTAAATAACCTGATGAAGGTAAATCCAGAAAAGCGCTTCGGACGCAATAAATTATTAAACGTGTTGTTTTATATTTTTACATCACTGGGTCGATACCTCTGCTGGTGGACTATCAGTCCCCGAGGGTATCATCAGCTCAGTAGTCAGTGCTTCGGTACTGACATGATTAAACAAACTTTACTAAAATTGTCCGTTTATAAATTTTGAAATTATTATGAAACTAAGGTTTCAACTCCCTCAGGCAAAGTTGGCTTTAGATGAATTTGGCTATTTATTTTAGGTGTTTTTAACATATAGCTCTTCAACGATTTTCGGTACTTATACATCTTCGTATTTCAAATGTTTGGCTTTGAGCGTTCCTGATGAAGGTAAATCCAGAAAAGCGCTTCGGACGCAATAAATTATCAAACGTGTTGTTTTATATTTTTATTATCAGTCTGAACATAGTTTGAATATATCTTAATTGACTGCAAGCAGAAAGTGTGAACAGTATTGGATTTCGGCATCTGATAATATATATAAAATAATAAGATATGGTATGATTGTCAATAAGATAACTATCCACAAATAAATATTAGTCGGTAACTTCCGTTTTGATCTTTTCATCATCTAAAAAAATTAACCATGAACACTTAGCAGTCATGCTTCACTGTTTAAATAATCTATAGACGTAATCTCTGCTGTAATGTTAAGACAATCTAGTATAATGTAAATAAGTTCAGATATAACTTCTGAACAGATTGAAAATAGAATCAATTGAATGAAAGCAAATACTGTAAAACAAATTATTTCCGCGGATACTTTATTTCGCGTTTAGCCTTTTCTAGTCCCTTTCGCGACGATTTAATTTGTTTTATGTCATCAAAAAGGGAAAGATCCATATAATATATATTCGCGACGATTAATATTCTACTCGCAAAAGTCGCAAAAAATAGTCGGTTTACAGTAGTTTTATTGATTTTTCAACAGTTGATCAGTCTAAAAATTGAATTAAAGACTGAATCAGAATTATTCGTTGTTGAGTTAATAAAGATCTGTTTAAATCAAAATTTGTTTTCTCGTGGCATACTTTTATTTATTCACATTTTTAAAATGTCATAACTCTGTCGGCGGTCAAATGTGTTTTTCTTCACACTTAATTGTCTGATCAATTGGATTGTACGTACCTTATAAGAATTGTTTTTTTCATTTTTGAAGAGAATAAAATACAAAAATACATTTAGCATTTGTTTGAATATTTGTAGAACATATACAGTAAAATATCAATTTTTGTCATATATGTTTTTCCTAAATTTCTTTTGTTATAAAACAAAAACTAGTATGTGTTGAAAGAAAAGTGACTTTGCAGTGAAATATTAGTTTTGTCATGTCTTTCATATATGTTTTTTCTAAATTCTTTTGTTATAAAACAAAACTCTTATGGATAGAAAGGAAACTGACTATGCAGTAAAATATTTTTTTTTTCATGTCTTTCATATATGTTTTTCATAAATTCTTCTGTTGTAAAATAAATCTAGTATATGTAGAACGGAACCTGACTATGATCTATGGCTAGAATGAAAGACAACGAATTAACAATCTTTTCCACGCTATGAAGCGTTAAGCTCAACACTTTGGTTCATTTTTTAACTTCAAGATAAAGACAAAGCAATTCTGTACGATTTCAGTATAAAAGCTGAAAGATTGCCATGCACATGTCAGTCATAAGTAAGTCCATATAGTTTCCCAATGGTATTTTTTGATAAGTTTGATGTTTGGGCCTTTGATAGCCGGACTGTACGGTATGACTTTTTCATTTTATTGAAGACTTCACAGTTGTCAGTAATGTTTTACATTATACAAATGCCCTGTACTAAGTCAGGAAAATGGCTATTGTTACATTATAGTTCGTTTCTCTGTGTGTTACGTTTCGGTGTTGTGTCTCTGTTGTGTCGTAGTTCTCTTATATTTGATACGTTTCCCTCACTTTTAGTTTGTAACCCAGATTTTTTTATTTTTTTTTTCTATCGATTTAGAATTTTGAACACGATATACTATTGTTGTCTTTATTTACATCCGCTGCTTTTGAACTTTGGTAGAGAGTTTACTCATTGGCAATCGTACCTCATCTACTCATTGTAATATAAAAGAGGGACGAAAGATACCAAAGGGACAGTCAAACTTATAAATCCAAAACAAACTGACAACGCCATGGCCAAAAATGAAAAAGACAATCAAACAACAGCACACATGACACAACATAGAAAACCAAAGAATAAACAACACGAACCCCACCAAAACACTAGGGGTGATCTCATCTGCACCAGAGGGGTAAGCAGATCCTGCTCCACATGTGACACCCGTCGTGTTGCTTATGTGATAACAAATCCGGTAAATAGTCTAATTCGGTAGGTCACATCCATGAAAGGGAAGGGGATTGTAGTTACGACGTAAGGAACATATCCGATATCATTGGTGAAACGGTTATTCCATAACGGTCAACCAACTCGTGATGAGATCGATAGTTCGTCGAATAGCGTCGAATTGATCGGGACAGGATCGTGTAGAGATCGGGTTTGGTCGGAATTCACAAATTTTACCGATCATTACTCGATCATTTCGACCTTTGCTCGACTAATATCCGATCATTTCCAGATCAACTCGACCAATGCCCGATCGGTGTGCAATGCAATAAGAGAGATAACTCCAACTTATTTGCAGAGGAACCCTCTTTTAAATTGTCACTTCCATCTCGCTATTTGCTTCGTTATATTACCTTCACCTTTGGCGCGGTAGCTAGGGTGTATGAGTAATGTATTTTAGTTTTTTTATGTAACCATTGCACAAAATAACATTTGAACTTTTAGTTATGTATAATCAACATTCCAGCTTGAAATATTCCAATTTTCTAATTTATCCACGTCTTGCATTTGAATTCGCTTGTATTAGTATAATAAATAAATCAATAGTAGATCGTTATTATGAATGTTCGGACACAGAAATTCATAAAAAGGACATATATATATATATATATACTTTTTCACTTTTTTGGTCTTTTGAAAAATGTTGTCTGTGCTGTATTTAGACCCTTCTACAACGAATTTTTTTTTACATGCACACGTATAAAAATTGCGGTTTTTATCCAACGCAATCACAGGTTTGAATGTAGTTTTCAATTTAGACTTGTATGTGATCCGATGGATAAATCTGTTGAAGAGTTGTCACTGACTCAGACGTACTTAAAAATATAATTATTTTCTGTGACTGTATCTTGCATTAATTTGTTGGATCCTTTTCTATAGATGATTGAGCTGATCTGTAACATTTCCATGCCTTATATATCATGTACTGTAGTACGACGCTAGATTAAAACTGACGAGGAAAGGTAACACACGGCCACCGTAAGCTTTATTATTGTGAAACCCAGGTGGTCGTGTGGTCTAGCGGGACGGCTACAATTCAGGCGATTTGGTGTCACGATATCTCAGTAGCATGGGTTCGAATCCCGGCGAGGGAAAAACAAAAAATTTGCGAAAGCAAATTTACAGATCTAACATTGTTGGGTTGATGTTTAGACGAGTTGTATATACATTATGTACACAGCCATGTATCACCATCATTGATGGCGATCCAATGGATACATCTGTTGTAGGGTTGTCACTGACTCAGACGTACTTATGAATATAATTATTTTCTGTGACTGTATCTTACATTAATTTGTAGGATCCTTTACTATAGATAATTTAGCTGATCTGTAACAATAACATCTTCATGCCTTATATATCATGTACTGTAGTACGCCGCTAGATTAAAACTGACGTGGAAAGGTAACACATGCCCACCGAAAGCTCTTTTTTGAGAGCCCAGGTGGTCGTGTGGTCTAGCGGGACGGCTGCAGTGCAGGCGATTTGGTGTCACGATATCACAGTAGCATGGGTTCGAATCCCGGCGAGGGAAGAACCAAAAATTTGCGAAAGCAAATTACAGATCTAACATTGTTGGGTTGATGTTTAGACGAGTTGTATATATATATATATATATTATATATATATATATATATATATATATATATGTACAGATCTAGAGCCATGTATCACAATCATTGATGGCGATCCGATGGATAAATCCGTTGTAGAGTTGTCACTGACTTAGACGTACTTATAAATATAATTATTTTGTGTGACTGTATCTTACATTAATTTGTAGGATTCTTTACTATAGATAATTGAGCTGATCTGTAACAATAACATCTCCATGCCTTATATATCATGTACTGTAGTACGCCGCTAGATTAAAACTGACGAGGAAAGGTAACACACCGCCACTGAAAGCTTTATTATTGTAGAGCCCAGGTGGTCGTGTGGTCTAGCGGGACGGCTGCTGTGCAGGCGATTTGGTGTCATGATATCACAGTAGCATGGGTTCGAATCCCGGCGAGGGAAGAACACAAATTTGCGAAAGCAAATTTACAAATCTAATATTGTTTGGTTGATGTTTAGACAAGTTGTATATACATAATGTACACAGCCATGTATCACAATCATTGATGGCGATCCGATGGATAAATCTGTTGTAGAGTTGTCACTGACTCAGACGTACTTATAAATATAATTATTTTCTGTGACTGTATCTTACATTAATTTGTAGGATCCTTTACTATAGATAATTGAGCTGATCTGTAGCAATAACATCTCCATGCCTTATAATCATGTACTGTAGTACGCCGCTAGATTAACACTGACGAGGAAAAGTAACAAACGGCCACTGAAAGCTTTATTATTGTAGAGCCCAGGTGGTCGTCTGGTCTAGCGGGACGGCTGTTGTGCAGGCGATTTGGTGTCACAATATCACAGTAGCATGGGTTCGAATCGTGGCGAGGGAAGAACAAAAATTTGCGAAAGCAAATTTACAGATCTAACATTGTTGGGTTGATGTTTAGACGAGTTATATATATACCATTAATTTCTGACATACCTTCCTTTGGTCATATCATTAACTTTTTCATTGCGCTTTTAGATTGTTTTATGTGAATCAATTGAAAACATATGCGACCATCGTATACATGTATTTGGGGGCTGACTGATATATGCTCATTGTTAAAGTTTTTCCGAGTCTCCATACAATCTGATGTGACACGTACATTTATCTTCTTTTAATAGATATATTGTGTCGCATCTAAATGTTAGAAAGGAAAACTACTGAGGGAATCAAAATATGTAAATCTCTACTAGAGATTTGTTTCAGCGGCAAACATACCACATCATCGTAATTTCATATCATACAGAAAAGAACAACAGAATGATTACTAGGAGTCCATAAATACTATATGTGAACTTAAAGTAAAGTCTCGTTTCTACGGTGTCTTTGTCAAAGATAGCATGAAGCAAACATACTTATACCATTAATTTCTGACATACCTTCCTTTGGTCATATCATTAACTTTTTCATTGCGCTTTTAGATTGTATTATGTGAATCAATTGAAAACATATGCGACCATCGTATACATGTATTTGGGGGCTGACTGATATATGCTCATTGTTAAAGTTTTTCCGAGTCTCCATACAATCTGATGTGACACGTACATTTATCTTCTTTTAAATCTGCATACTTAATGTTCAGAAATTAATGTATTATTGCAAATTTTGAAGAACGGACATAACTTAGCGGTTAGTTATTGTGATTTAATTAAAATCTGCATACATATATACATTCCCCATTTGCATTCTTAATTTTATGTATTAGATAACAGAGGGAGGTAAATTTGTAACGATACTTATCCAATGGCCTTATTAGATTTATAAAATCCTCACAATAATTTCTGAAATTACAGTAATAATAACATTAACGGTACCAATTTTTCTGCACCAGATGCGCATTTCGACAAAACATGTCTCTTCAGTGATCCTCGTGGCCAAAATATTTGAAATCCAAAGTTTATATTAAAGATGAAGAGCTATAATCCAAAAGGTCTAAAAACTAAGTAATCTTCCGATCTTTGGATATAACCTTTCTCCTTTAAAGGTTACGTATCATGCTTTAAAACTAGGGCACATGGTCATTATGCATAAACTATGATAAAAACAACTTGTCCTTTTTACGTTATGTTTAAAAGCTATTCATTGTTAACAGGTTGTTAAGCCAAATATCATTCAGTCTTATTAATTAGATTTCAATTAGCAACACGAACGAAAGGTAATGGGGTTACTATACTGTTGCTTGCAGGTGGTGAACTTTTCCAGACACACTTACCTGCTTTCTTTTTTTGTTGATTTTTTGCTTTTTCTTTTGTAAGATCTCGAGATTACCTCAGATTTAGTTCTTAATTTGAATTTGTTTGTTTCAAAGGATTCGCGAGGAATATCGTTTTAGGGTTTTTCAATTCATAACAAATACATTTTTATTTTTTGGTATTTTTTTCTTATATATATATACATGATATACTTATATAGTTATCAAACATGTCAAAGGTACCAGGATTATAATTCAATACGCAAGAAGCGTGATTCGTCTAAATTTCTTGACCCAAGACTCATCAGTGACGCTCAGATCAAAAAAGCTATAAAGCCACAGAAGTGCAAAGTTGAAGAGCATTGAGGACACTAAATACCACAATGTTGTGCCTAATTCGGCTGAGGTAATCTAATACTGGGATAAGAAAAAACTTACTTTTTCGAACAATTTAAAGTTTTGTCAACAGGAAAAATTATCAAAATGACCATATAATTGTTAAATTTGCTAGTCCTTTTTCTGATATTTCAAAATTTTCTGGAACTGTCATGGCAGCACATCATCTATATAATGCCTATTTTTTCCTGATATGTAAAACCCGATGAGTATATAATAAGAGATATTTTAAATAAAAACACCATCTACCTAAATATATCAATTATAATATGAGAGAAAGATGTTAATTATTGATTCTTCACATGAGACCAATTGATACAGCAATTAACAACTGTTAGTGCTTCAACATTGAGCGAAGCCCATACGTTCATGTTTTATACGTTTGAGAAGTAAAAAGCCTGATATATAACTACAAAGTACAAGTATTTACAATAGTTGTGACTAAAACACATCAGAAAATGAATATAAGTCGAAAACTGTCGTTTTGAAATTTTCATCATCTCAAAAGTCTTACCATGAACACTATGCATTCATGCTTATCTTTTTAGTAGATTTCTAGCACTGCGGTTATGAAACTAATACGTTCAGGTGAATAACCTGATGAAGGTAAATCCAGAAAAGCGCTTCGGACGCAATAAATTATTAAACGTGTTGTTTTATATTTTTACATCACCGGGTCGATACCTCTGCTGGTGAACTATCAGTCCCCGAGGGTATCATCAGCTCAGTAGTCAGTGCTTCGGTACTGACATGATTAAACAAACTTTACTAAAATTGTCCGTTTATAAATTTTGAAATTATTATGAAACTAAGGTTTCAACTCCCTCAGGCAAAGTTGGCTTTAGATGAATTTGGCTATTTATTTTAGGTATTTTTAACATATAGCTCTTCAACGATTTTTGGTACTTATACATCTTCGGATTTCAAATGTTTAGCTTTGAGCGTTCCTGATGAAGGTAAATCCAGAAAAGCGCTTCGGACGCAATAAATTATTAAACGTGTTGTTTTATATTTTTATTATCAGTCTGAACATAGTTTGAATATATCTTAATTGACTGCAAGCAGAAAGTCTGAACAGTATTAGATTTTCGGCATCTGATAATATATATAAAATAATCAGAAGATATGGTATGATTGTCAATGAGATAACTATCCACAAATGAATATTAGTCAGTAACTTCTGTTTTGATCTTTTCATCATCTAAACATTTTAACCATTAACACTAAGAAGTCATGCTTCGCTGTTTAAATAATCTACAGACGTAATTTCTGTTGTAATGTTAAGACAATCCAGTATAATGTAAATATGATGTTCAGGTAAATCACTTCTGAACAGATTGAAAATAGTATCAATTGAGTGAAAGCAAATACTGTAAAACAAATCATTTCCGCGGATACTTTATTTCGCGACGATTCAATTTGTTTTATGTCATCAAAAAGAGAAAGATCCATATAATATATATTTGCGACGATTGATTGTTTAACTCGCAAAAGTTGCCAAAAATAGTTGGTTTACAGTAGTGTAAACAGTATTGATTTTTCAACAGATGATAAGTCTAAAATTGAATTAAAGAATTATTCGTTGTTCAGTTAATAAAGATCTGTTCAAATCAAAAATTGTTTTCTCGTGACATACTTTTATTTATTCACATTTTTAAAATGTCATAACTCTGTCGGCGGTCAAATGTGTTTTTCTTCACACTTAATTGTCTGATCAATTGGATTGTACGTACCTTATAAGAATTGGTTTTTTATGTTTGAAGAGAATAAAATACAAAAATACATTAGCATTTGTTTGATTGTTTGTAGAACATATACAGTAAAATATCAGTTTTTGTCATGTCTTTCATATATGTTTTTCCTAAATTTCTTTTGTTATAAAACAAAACTAGTATGTGTAGAAAGGAAAGTGACTTTGCAGTGGAATATCAGTTTTGTCATGTCTTTCATATATGTTTTTCCTAAATTTTTTTGTTATCAAACAAAACTAGTATGTGTAGAAAGGAAACTGACTTTGTAGTAAAATCTTATTTTTGTATGTCTTTCATATATTTTTTTCCTAAATTCTTCTGTTGTAAAATAAAACTAGTATGTGTAGAAGGGAAACTGACTATGAGCTATGGCTAGAATGAAAGACAACGAATTAACAATCTTTTCCACGCTATGAAGCGTTAGGTTCAACACTTTGGTTCATTTTTCAACTTCAAGATAAAGACAAAGCAATTCTGTACGATTTCAGGATAAAAGCTGAAAGATTGCCATGCACATGTCAGTCATAAGTAAGTCTATATAGTTTTCCAATGGTATTGTTTGATAAGTTTCATGTTTTGGCCTTTGATAGCCGGACTATACGGTATGACTTTTTCATATTGTTGAAGACTTCACAGTTGTCAGTAATGTTTAACATTATACAAATGCCCTGTACCAAGTCAGGAAAATTTCTATTGTTACATTATAGTTCGTTTCTCTGTGAGTTACGTTTCGGTGTTGTGTCTCTGTTGTGTCGTAGTTCTCTTATATTTGATACGTTTCCCTCAGTTTTAGTTTGTAATCCAGATTTGCTTTTTTTTTCTCTATCGATTTGTGAATTTTGAACAGAGGTATACTACTGTTGCTTTTATTTACATCCGCTGCTTTTGAACTTTGGTAGAGAGTTTACTCATTGGAAATCGTACCTCATCTGCTCATTGTAATATCAGATATGGTTTGACTTCAATAGATAAACTCATCAAAGATACATAAATTAATACTTTGTACGCCAGAGGCGCGTTTGAGTAGTGCTATTGATGTGCAAATGGTTAAAAGGTTTATGATTGATTTTGGTACTATAACTACACAAAATGAACTATCTTTATTTGATTATTCATAAGATAAAATCTTTTGTTTGGCTGCACATTTAATCTTTTGAATTCAAATGGGTAATCCAACCGTTTAAGTTGGGCAGTGTGATTCTGTTATAAAAAGTAAGTAGACTAACATGCTATCCATGGAATTGGTACTTTGAATACACTTATCAACACTAATGTTAACTTTTGAAATATTATCTTTATCCACTTTTAAATGAACTTCAGTCTTAAACAGTTAACAAAGGTACCAGGATTATAATTTAAAACGCCAGACGCGCGTTTCCTCTACATAAGACTCATCAGTGACGCTCAGATAAATAAATAGTTATAAAGCTAAACAAGTACAAAGTTGAAGAGCATTGAGTACCCAAATTCGAAAAAGTTGTGCCAAATACGGCTAAGTTAATCTATTCTTTGGATAAGAAAATCCTGAGTTTTTCGAAAAATGCAAAGTTTTGTCAACAGGAAAGGAGTAGGTCCAGTAAGACCCCTTTTTGGTCCCAAAATTTAGCAGTTTTACAAAATTGTTAAAATGTAAACTTTTAGTTAGTTATTGGACAGTAGAGTGCTTCTGCGACATAAATATGGGCTGTTTTGACAATAGAATGCACATATATAGGGTACTAGCACCATTAAGTCATGCTAAATTACTGAAATCTTCACAATTCTAGCATTATAGTTAAATTTTAGACGGTTTTCGTGTAAAACGGAAGTTGCCGCAATCGTGTTCATCCTTAATATTGAAATGCAAGTTGTATTTTATGATAATACATAACATATATAAAGGTTGAGGATGAACACGGATGCGGCCACTTTCATTTTTGACAAAAACCATCTGAAAAGTGACATTTTCCGGCATATTTGGTAGATTTTTCATATTTGAGCTTGAAACGGATCGTTTTTAATGACTAAATCAGATAAAATATGTCACATTAACTAATTGAATTAAATGAAATAAACACTTTAAAAGTGTTAAAAAAGTGGTCAAAATCTTTCGTCAGATGAACCTGAAATTTGAGGCCAAAATCGGTTCTTACCGGATCTACTCCTTTATGCAAATGACCATATAATTGATATTCATGTCATTACCGAAGTGCTGACTACAGAGCTGGTGATACCCTCGGGGACGAAACATCCACCAGTAGTGGCATCGACCCCGTGATGTTAACAGTTATCAAAGGTACCAGGATAAAAATTGAATACGCCAGACGCGCGTTTCGTCTACATGAGACTCATCAGTGACGCTCAGATCAAAATAGTTATAACGCCAAACAAATACAAATTTGAAGAGCATTGATGACCCAAATTCCAAAAAGGTGTGCCAAATACGGATAAAGTAATATACTCCTGGGATAAGAAAAGCCTTGGTTCTTCGAAAATTTCATAGTTTTGTAAACAGTAAATTTATAAAAATGACCATATAATTGAGATGCATGTCATTAACGAAGTGCTGACTACTGGGCTGTTGATACCCTCGGAGACGAAACGTCTACCAGCAGTGGCATCGACTTAGTGATAAAAACATATATAAGGTACCAGGATTATAATTTCAAACGCCAGACGAGGGTTTCGTCTACAAAAGACTCATCAGTGACGCTCAGATCAAAATAGTTATAACGCCTAACAAGTACAAAGTTGCAGAGCATTAAATTAAACAGTTTTATACCGCCTGCAATATTCCAATTTTCTTATTTATCCACGTCTTGCATTTGATTTCGCTTGTATAAGTATACAATATATAAATCAATAGTAGATTGTTGTTATGAACGTTTGGACACAGAAATTCATAAAAAGGACATATATATATATATATATACTGTGTTGCCTCAAAATGTTCGAAGGGAAAACTACTGAGGGAATTATCAAACTATGTGAATCTTTACTGGAGAGTTGTTTTAGCGGCAAACATACAACATCATCTTAATTTCATATGATACAGAATTGAACAACAGAATGATTGCTAAGAGTCCATAAATCCTAAATGTTAACTTAAAGTAAAGCTTCGTTTCTACAGTGTCTTTGTCAAAGATATAGCATGAAGCAAACATAATTATACCACTAATGTAGCAACTTTACCTGACCATATCGGAAAATAGGTATTTAGTCGGATCTTGTGATTTGGCTAAAACCGGTTTTGATCAAAATATACGAAGAAATGTCGAAATGCTCAGGACTTCATTAAATCCGTATTTCGGTAGGATGGTGCAAGCATACGATTTTTATTGCGTCTTACACTTTGGGAAGCGAATAATCTTCAACTCCCTTATTCAAATATTGTGTAAAAACGTTAATTTTGAGCTATGAAAGTCAAGTGGCTCGAGCATTTTTCTGAGGAAGTTTTAGAAAATTGCAAAGAAAATATTTTACAGTGGGTTACAGTTGGGTGCAGACCAAGCATTACATAAAGTAAACTACTAGTAAACGCACGTTTACTATAATTACGTTAACGTGGTCGAAATGGAAATTTCTAATGTCTACCCTAGTAAACGGGCGTTTACTATGTGTCCGTTTAGTCAGTAGTAAACGGGCGTTTACTTCAGAATTCTTCAAATTTATTTTTACGTGCACTTAAAAGTAAACGGGCGTTTAGTACAGATTTTACAAGTGTATTTTTACGTGCACTTGAAAGTAAACGCACGTTTACTTTTTGCGTTAACTGATTGGGTAAATAGAAATAAACTGAATGTTAAGAACAAGTTCATTTGCACATTTATTTTATAAAAGCGACCTTTAGTCTTTATATATTTCACGTATATGTGTTTCAAACCAGAACAATTCAAAAACTCTTTTAATTCGAAATATTAAATTACACAAAATCACTTTCATAAAGTCCATTAACTTTACTGATTGGCAGATTTTCTATATTTTCCTTTCAAAAGTTACATGTGCAAATATCGATACGGAAAGAAAGGTTATCCGAGACATCTTGAGAATATTTTTATATGATGGGATATAAACATCGTGGTTTACGTTGTTTCGTTCCCCGTTTATAATTGTCTCTTCGAATTCCTAACTATAACTCGGTGTATTTAATACATTAATTTTTAATCGAAATTCACCTTGTTTGCCTTGGATTAACATGATAAGATTCTGTTTTGACAAATGATAAAAAAAAACGTAAATTGAACAGTATATTGAAAGGGATATCAATAAAGTGTAATATAAGTATATTCATTTGTACCATCTCGTCAATTAAAATGTTCAAATATTGCTATCTTAACATGGATATATAACTCATTTACTATGCGGCTATATAAATTTACACAATAGAATGCTTATATGGTCAGTTTTGGTTGTTGTGGACAAATAATTTTATTATATGAGTCAGTCTGAGGTATGAAAACTACTGAATTTTGTTTACGATTCAATATTTTGAATAAAAAAAGGACATGCTGGCACTCTAAATTGATGCGAACAAATTTTTTTAGTCATAATATTCAAATATTGCTACCTATTTTCTTATACAATCAATCCTTACATGAAAATATAGCTCATTTACTATGCAGCTATATAGATTTACATTAGCAAATGCTTCTATGGTCAGTTTTGGTTGTTGCGGACAAATAATTTTATTATATGAGTCAGTCTGAGGTATGAAAACTACTGAATTTTGTTTACAATTCAATATTTTGAATAAAAAAAGGACATGCTGGCACTCTAAATTGATGCGAACAAAATTTTTTAGTCATAATATTCAAATATTGCTACCTATTTTCTTATACAATCAATCCTTACATGAAGATATAACTCATTTACTATGCGGCTATATAGATTTACATAATAAAAATGCTTATATGGTCAGTTTTGGTTGTTGCGGACAAATAATTTTATTATATGAGTCAGTCTGAGGTATGAAAACTACTGAATTTTGTTTACGATTCAATATTTTAAATAAAAAAAGGACATGCTGGCACTCTAAATTGATGGGAACAAAATTTTTTTAATCATAATATTCAAATATTACTTCCTTTTTTATTATACAATCAATCCTTACTTGAAAATATAACTCATTTACTATGCAGCTATATAGATTTACATACTAGAATGCTTATATGGTCAGTTTTGGTTGTTGCGGACAATATTTTTATTATATGAGTCAGTCTGAGGTATGAAAACTACTGAATTTTGTTTACGATTCAATATTTTAAATAAAAAAAGGACATGCTGGCACTCTAAATTGATGCGAATAAAATTTTGTAATCATAATGTTCAAATATTGCTACCTATTTTTTTATACAATCAATCCTTACATGAAAATATAGCTCATTTACTCTGTGGCTATATAGATTTACATAATAAAATGCTTATATGGTCAGTTTTGGTTGTTGTGGACAAATAATTTTATTATATGAGTCAGTCTGAGGTATGAAAACTACTGAATTTTGTTTACGATTCAATATTTTAAATAAAAAAAGGACATGCTGGCACTCTAAATTGATGCGAATAAAATTTTGTAATCATAATGTTCAAATATTGCTACCTATTTTCTTATACAATCAATCCATACATGAAAATATAACTCATTTACTATGCGGCTATATAGATTTACATAATAAAATGCTTATATGGTCAGTTTTGGTTGTTGCAGACAAAAAATTTTATTATATGAGTCAGTCTGAGGTATGAAAACTACTGAATTTTGTTTACGATTCAATATTTTAAATAAAAAAAGGACATGCTGGCATTCTAAATTGATGGAACAAATTTTTTTTAATCATAATATTCAAATATTACTACCTTTTTTATTATACAATCAATCCTTACTTGAAAATATA
Organism: Mytilus edulis; assembly: GCA_019925275.1. Taxonomy (NCBI): domain Eukaryota; kingdom Metazoa; phylum Mollusca; class Bivalvia; order Mytilida; family Mytilidae; genus Mytilus; species Mytilus edulis. Next base: position 92,204,481 of record CM034358.1, read on the forward strand.
GCTCATTTACTATGTGGCTATATAGATTTACATAAGCAAATGCTTATATGGTCAGTTTTGGTTGTTGCGGACAAATAATTTTATTATATGAGTCAGTCTGAGGTATGAAAACTACTGAATTTTGTTTACGATTCAATATTTTGAATAAAAAAGGACATGCTGGCACTCTAAATTGATGCTAACAAAATTTTTTAGTCATAATATTCAAATATTGCTACCTATTTTATTATACAATCAATCCTTACATGAAAATATAACTCATTTACTATGCGGCTATATAGATTTACATACTAGAATGCTTATATGGTCAGTTTTGGTTGTTGCGGACAAATATTTTTATTATATGAGTCAGTCTGGGGTATGAAAACTACTGAATTTTGTTTACGATTCAATATTTTAAATAAAAAAAGGACATGCTGGCACTCTAAATTGATGCTAACAAAATTTTTTAGTCATAATTTTCAAATATTGCTACCTATTTTATTATACAATCAATCCTTACATGAAAATATAACTCATTTACTATGCAGCTATATAGATTTACATATTAAAATGCTTATATGGTCAGTTTTTGTTGTTGCGGACAAATTATTTTATTACATGAGTAAGTCTGAGGTATGAAAACTACTGATTTTTTTTTACGATTCAATATTTTGAATAAAAAAGTACATGCTGGCAATCTAAATTGATGCGAACAAAATTTTTTAGTCATAATATTCAAATATTGCTACCTAATAATAATTATATATTACGAGTTAGTCTGATGTATGAAAACTACTGAATTTTGTTTACTATTCAATATTTTAAATAAAAAGAGGTCATCGCCGTCAGGCTGGTACAAAAATTGCTGTCAATTGTTTTATATGGTCCGGACATCCTGGCATTTAAATTTTTCAAGGGGTGATGCAGATAGGATTCCTCTAGATTTTCCATCTATTTGAAGGTGATAACTGATTATTTATATTGTTGATTATTTTTAACCAGAGGATATAGTATGATAAAAATCAAAATGGAGATATTATATAGTGTCTTTAACAATATTAAGTGGGTAAAATTACTAGTATCAACTGGCGTCAATATATATCAATTAAATTAATTGTATTGAATTGTATGGAAAATCTAGAGGATTCTTATCCGCATCACCTCTCAGCATTGTTTATATAACACATATGCTAATCATTGATTGGTCAGTTACATTTTGTGATGTCACTGCAGATCTGAGAATTATGGCATTAAAATATAACTGAATTACTTCTATATAGAATAAGATAACTTGTTAAGAGGTAAATATTGTCAGTTGTGGTGAATGATATCAAAAAGTTTTGTTTTACGAGTCAGTCTGTATAAGATGAGAAAACTGTTTGATTTTGGTGAGGATTTAATTACATGTATTTGAATAAACATACTTAAACTATTATTTGCGAAGAACAAGAAATTTACTATAATTATTGTTCAATTAAATACAAATGTGTGACATTTTTAAATAACTGTAATCGTCAATATGTCAAGCAGAAATGACCAGTTGGTCAATTAATTTTGATGTTCCTTATCATTTCATATTTTAGGTCAGTGTATCCAAGTTACGATGACAATCTGCGTTAACGGGCGTTCACTACAAACAATAAACGCGCGTTTACTTATTACAAAAATAGAAGACGCGCCTTTTTCCACGTTAACGCGGAGGTAAACGGAAAAGTAAACGCCCGTTTACTCTTTACAAAATTAGAAGACTCGCCGTTTTTGCGTTAACGCGGAGGTAAACGCGAAAGTAAACGCCCGTTTACTTTTAATGTCTACTGCAATTTCGGAGTTAACGCACAGTTAACGCGGCGTTTACATGAAGTGCACGCGAGTAAACGCCGCGTTAACTTTTTCGCCCCGTCTACATGTAATGCTTGGTCTGCACCCAACTGTAGCTTTCATTAGTCTAAACTATCTATAGATTAACAACTTTTGGTTATATTTATAATTTAGAATCATCATTGAAGGTGGGGGACGATTTCGCAGATAATTAATTATATTGATGTGCCATTTGTATGCAAGAGTGACATTCCGTCCCAGCAGGCACTCAACGTTGATTCAACGTTGAAACAAGGTTGTTTTCTCAACGTTGAAACAATGTCAAATTTATGTTTGATTTTGAAAATTTGAATTAACGTTGTCATTTCAACGTTGAAGTTTCAACCTCCATTCAACGTTGACTTAAGGTTGAATAGTAGTTGAAAGTATAATAATGAAATTTATTATAAAGCTACAACACCACATTTTTACCTGCTTCCAAATTTTTGCTGTTGTTAGATGGTAAACAGGCAGTGTGGGTGTACATGGTTTTTTTTATGTTTTTCCCTCTCGCCAATACACATATGTACAAAATAGATAAGTTAAATGGAAGACATCTAAATAAATACATCAACTGTTACTTTAAACAACATTTGGTGCTTGTACAAAGTCAAAAATCTAGACCATAAATGTCACATCTTAAAATCCTGTTGGCAGAAGGAATAGCTGAAATGATTGTGTGTGTCCACTTGTATTTAACAATAACTATAGACATAATTATCTATTTCATTTATAAGTGGACACCTATCATTTTTGATATATTCTTACTTGTAGTTTTTCTTGTTGTGAATAGCTATAAAAAGACAAATCATTCAATGAATTTGCACAGTTTGCATAAAAACTCCCTGAGACCACAGAAAGGAAAGAAGATGTTGAATAGTTCTAAACAATTCTCACAAGTTCAAAGTAGTTTTTATTTAACGACCAACCAATGTTAAACCCTTCTTGAAAGAAGTATATATATCTAGGAAGAGTGAAGACATTATTAGATCCAATGTGTGTTCAGAATGATCGCAATATTAACGAAAATAAAAAGATGCTGCATGACTGCTAACCAGACAACTATCCACAAAAACCAAAGGTCCTTGATTATATATACATATATGTTATATCAATGTATATATTACCCTCATAAACCATTACATTAATACTTATTTACTCAGGAACAATAATATCAAAAATAGTAATAATTAATAATACAATGATATTTCTTTTGATACAAGATTTATTTTATAAATTCATTTGTTATATTTGTCTCTTTTTGTCCTTATTGCATGTCATCATTCGTCCACCACCTCAGGATCTTTCAGCGGTAAATTTTAAGCAGGAGAGGTCTTTATCAGATATGTATTTCCAAGTGACATCTTTTTACTCTTGCAGTATATTTAAACTCTGAAAAAAATCAGATTATATTTATATAATAAATATAAATTGTATGTCCTGAAAAGATATTTTAAATTTGAGCCACTTTCAATTTGTTTCTAGAAGCATTGAAAATAAATAAAACCATAATGACGAAGCACATATTGTAATACGATAATCATGAATAAAAATATATACATGTACATTAATGTTTACTATTAGTAGTTTTTTGTTAATGAAGAAGCTTCAACCTGAGTTTTGTAAGACTGCGGGTTCCACTATGTTATTGATAACAATGAAAACACTTTACCTAAGTATGACGGTTTTTTTTATTGATGACTGCACAATTCCATTTACATAAAATAAAGAGCTTTACTAGAATAGCTTAGATATAAAGACAAACATAATATGGTATGTAAAGTAAACAAAATTAGAATAAACAAAAGATTAATCTTTGAACACAAATGGTATATAGCTATACAGACAAAAAACCTACCTTTGATGATTTAAAGACTGGAATTCCCAAAACTGAATTTTAATTTTGCTCCACTTGATGCCTTTTAGCCAGTGATCTGTTTGACAAGCTTCTGTAAAATAAATAATACATGTTCATGATATCAGATAATGGACTGCTATAACATTCAAAACCAGGTTACGTACACATTAATGTAAACATGCATTTCTCATATTACACAGAGTTAGAGATCACCTGAAGATCAGTAAAGGCTCAGACTGACTTGTTTTTGTAAAAATAAAACAATAAAAGTATCAATTTTCCATGATCGTTCAAATTCAATACTTGTTGTCCAGTTGAAATTCATTGTTTAATATGATCGTCAACAAGAATGTGTCCCCAGTACACGAATGCCCCACTCGCACTATCATTTTCTATGTTCAGTGGACCGTGAAATTGGGGTAAACCCTCTAATTTGGCATTAAAATTAAAAAGATCATATCATAGGGAACATGTATACTAAGTTTGAAGTGGATTGGACTTCAACTTCATCAAAAACTACCTTGACCAAAACTTTAACCTGAAGAGGGACAGACGGACGGACGGACGCACAGACCAGAAAACATAATGCCCCTCTACTATCGTAGGTGGGGCATAAAAAGTATGTGGTTTACCAAGCCTTAAAGTTGAACTTAAAGAATCGCATATATATAGTATAAAGTAAACATGTTGGGAAATTTACCTGAGCAAAATAATGTAAACACTTGCTTATCATGCCTATCCCCCCTTTTTCTTATATGAATCTTTAAGCATAATAGTTGTAACAATCTTTACCTAAACTTTAAATGAAACTAAATACCCCATTAAATGCTCTTAGAAATAGTATAATTGGAGGAAATTATATATGATGGCCCTTCCTTGTGTTCTGATCTGTTTTCTGGAATACAATGTTGACGTTATAATTTTCTCTAATTGTGCAATATGATACCAATTCAGAGTTTCTAAACACAATTCATAAATATAACAAACCGTGATAGCCACATGCAAACATCTACATACCATAAATATACGTGATAAACGGGAAGTTCTCTTTCGTCTTTGTCCTTTGTTGTTCTTTTTCAAATACAGGAAAGGTGCGTGTTTGAATAATGCGCATGGGCAATCTAACTTCCTGTTGAAATCCCGCGAAAATATGAATGAAAGAAATCGTGATCATTGTTGATAATCAACTATTTTGAATTTCATTACATGTTATCTTTATGTTCAAATTAAATTAAATTAAATTAAATTAAATGTGAAATGAAATTAATTAATTATATTTCTTATTTCCTAGAAATTTAGTATCAAACGACTTACCTCCCCCCCCCCCCTTTTCTCATACCGTCACGGTGACGCAAAACTGAAGTTGAAATAGTGACCAATAGTTAGTACTATACTGTTTTGTGAAATCCAAAACTCTTTTGTATTCTTTTCTTTATAAATATATACTTCTACAGTTATGCATATATTGCCTTCTGATAATGATTTTTTTTTTATATAGGCCTACTATGAGTAAATAAGTTAACGTTGATTCAATGTTGAATCAACGTTCCAATTACAACGTTGAAATGATCAACGTTAATTCAACGTTTAATGTTGGTTTATTCCTCAACGTTGAAAATGTTACGTTGTTTCAACGTTGAATATACGTTGATCACATTTCAACCTCATTTAAACGTTTATTAAACGTTGAGTGCCTGCTGGGGTTGTATTATGTGCCAATTCGAAAAAGTTATGCGAGTATTCTCTCCCCTTAAAAGGTTCATTATTTTATAATTAAGTTTAGGTTTCTGATATAATTTTGAATAATTACAAAATGTATCAATTCAATATATTTCAGTTTTTGTTAGGGACGACATCAAAAGTTCAATGTAGGATAAAAAACTTAATTCACATAGTTTTTTTCGCTGACCCCCCTACCCCCCTTCTTAACTTAATTTAGGAAAAATTGATTTACCTATATGGATATATGTGAAATCGATTTTAGATTAACAAAACTTGCAGCAATGTTGAACCCCCCCCCCCCCCCACCACCATCACCCCCAAACTATTCGATTTAAGTTTTTTTTATCCTACATCGATCTTTTGATGTCGTCCCTTATTGGTGTATCAAAAACATTGATGTACGAATATAATTTCATAAATTTGAAACGTTTAAAATGATTACATACCAATATAAAGAACCGTTCATCATTTTTGAAAAAGACTATGAACGACAATTGATTTTTTTTATCTTACCTTGGTGATAGATTGATTGGGAAATGAACCAGCGTAACATAATGGTAATCACAGAGAGGGACCAGCAAGCAATTTTTAATTGTAGCTTATTCAACGTTAAAACAATATTTCACTATAAACGAATGTTACTTTATACAAATATAAGGACTTTGTTAGCTAAATCTACAAATTTTATTAGATATTATGATTTTTCATTGCAATAGATTAATATGCTAACTAATGTCTGACATACCTTCCTTTGGACATATTATTAACCTTTCTATTGCGCTTTTGGATTGTATGATGTGAATCAATTGAAAACATATGTGACTATCGTATACATGTTATGATAAATATATCTTATCATTTGGGGCTAACTGATATATGCTCAATGTTTTTCCGTAAGTGTCCATACCATCTGATGTTACAGAACACGTAAATTTATCTGCTTTTAAATCTACATACTTAATGTATTATTGCACATTTTGAAAAACGGACATAACTGAGCGATAAGCTATTGACATTTAATTAAAATCTGCATACATATAAATATATATATATATTCCCATTTTCTATTTTCAATTTTATTTATTAGATAACAGAGCGAAGTAAATTTATAACGATACTTATCCAGTGGCCTTATTGGATTTATAAAAACCTCACAATAATTTCTAAAATTACAGTAAATATTCTTCCGATCTTTGAATATAACCTTTCTCCTTTAAAGGTTACGTAGCATGCTTTAAAACTATGGCACTTGGTCACTATGCAAAAACTGTGATCAAAACAACTTGACCTTTATACCTTATGTTTAAAAGCTATTCATTGCTAACAGGTTGTTAAGCCAAATATCATTTAGTCTTATTAATTAAATTTCAATTAGCAACACGAGCAAATGTCAACGTTATAGGGTTACTTTACTCTTGTTCTTCATTTGAAAATGACTGTACCAAGTGATTATGTACTTTCCGAATTGATTTTCCTCTAAGTTCAGTATTTTTGTGATTTTATTTTTTGCAGGTGATAAAACTTTTTCCGACAGACTTCCCTGTGCTCTTTTTCTTCTTCTTTTTTCTTTTGTTAGATCTCACGATTACCTCTGATTTAGTTCTTAATTTAAATTTGTTTGTTTCAATGGATTCGCGAAGAATATCGTTTTTTTTTCTTATATATATAGTTATCAAAGGTACCAGGATTATAATTTAATACGCCAGAAGCGTGATTCGTCTACAGTTATTGACGCAAGACTCATCAGTGACGCTCAGATCAAAAAAGTTATAAAGCCACACAAGTTCAAAGTTAAATATATCAATTATAATATGAGAGGAAGATGTTAATTATTGATTCTTCACATGAGACCAATTGACACAGCAATTTACAACTGTTAGTGCCTTCAACATTGAGCAAATCCCATACGTTCATGTTTCATACGTTTGAGAAGTAAAAAGCCTGATATATTACTTCAAAGTACAAGTATTTACAACAGTTGTGACTAAAACACATCAGAAAATGAATATAAGTCTAAAACTGTCGTTTTGATATTTTCATCATCTCAAAAGTCTTACCATGAACACTATGCATTCATGCTTATCTTTTTAGTAGATTTCTAGCACTGCGGTTATGAAACTAATACGTTCAGGTGAATAACCTGATGAAGGTAAATCCAGAAAAGCGCTTCGGACGCAATAGATTATTAAACGTGTTGTTTTATATTTTTATGATCAGTCTGAACATAGTTTGAAAAAGATCTTAATTGACTGCAACAGTATTGGATTGTCGGCATCTGATAATATATATAAATTAATTAGAAGATATGGTATGATTGTCAATAAGATAACTATCCACAAATGAATATTAGTCGGTAACTTCCGTTTTGATCTTTTCATCATCTAATTTTTTTTACCATGAACACTAAGCAGTCATGCTTAGCTGTTTGAATAATCTATAGACGTACTCTCTGCTGTTATGTTAAGACAATCCAGTATAATGTAAATATGTTCAGGTAAATAACTTCTGAACAGACTGAACATAGTATCAATTAAGTGAAAGCAAATTCTGTAAAACAAATTATTTCCGCGGATACTTTATTTCGCTTTTAGCCTTTTCTAGTCCCTTTCGCGACGATTTAATTTGTTTTATGTCATCAAAAAGGGAAAGATCCATATAATATATATTTGCGACGATTAATTTTTTTACTCACAAAAGTCGCAAAAAATAGTTGGTTTACAATAGTCTAAACAGTATTGATTTTTCAACAGTTGATAAGTCTAAAAATTGAATTAAAGACTGAATCAGAATTATTAGTTGTTCCGTTAATTAAGATCTGTTCAAATCAAAATTTGTTTTCTCGTGACATAATTTTATTTATTCACATTTTTAAAATGTCATAACTCTGTCGGCGGTCAAATGTGTTTTTCTTCACACTTAATTGTCTGATCAATTGGATTGTACGTACCTTATAAGAATTGGTTTTTCATGTTTGAAGAGAATAAAATACAAAAATACATTAGCATTTGTTTGATTGTTTGTAGAACATATACAGTAAAATATCAGTTTTTGTCATGTCTTTCATATATGTTTTTCCTAAATTTCTTTTGTTATAAAACAAAACTAGTATGTGTAGAAGGGAAACTGATTATGATATGTGGATAAAATGTAAGACAACGAATTAACAATCTTTTCCACGCTATGAAGCGTTAAGTTCAACACTGTGGTTCATTTTTTAACTTCAAGATAAAGACAAAGCAATTTTGTATGATTTCAGGATAAAAGCTGAAAGATTGCCATGCACATGTCAGTCATAAGTTAGTCCATATAGTTTCTCAATGGTATTGTTTGATAAGTTTCATGTTTGGGCCTTTGATATCCAGACTGTACGATATGACTTTTACATATTGTTGAAGACTTCACAGTTGTCAGTAATGTTTTACATTATACAAATGCCCTGTAACAAGTCAGGAAAATGGCTATTGTTACATTATAGCTCGTTTCTCTGTGTGTTACGTTTCGGTGTTGTGTCTCTGTTGTGTCGTAGTTCTCTTATATTTGATACGTTTCTCTCAGTTTTAGTTTGTAACCCAGATTTGTTTTTTTTCTCTGTCGATTTATGAATTTTGAACAGCGGTATACTACTGTAGAGAATTTACTTATTGGCAATTGTACCTCATCTACTCATTGTCATATCAGATATGGGTTGACTTCAATAAATAAACCCATCAAAGATACCGAATTAATAATATGCACGCCAGACGCGCGTTTGAGTAGTGCTATTGATGTAAAAATGGTTAAAAGGTCTATGTTTGATTTTGGTACTATACATTCACAAAATGAACTAACTTTATTGGATTATTTATAAGATAAAATCTTTTGTTTGGCTGCACATTAAATCTTTTGAATTCAAATTGGTAATCCAACCGTTTAAGTTGGTCAGTGTGATTCTGTTATAAAAAGTACGTAGATTAACATCCAATCCATGGATTTGGTACTTTGAATACACTTATCAACAATAATGTTAACTTTTGGAATATTATCTTTATCCACTTTTAAATGAATTTCAGTCTTAAACAGTTAACAAAGGTACCAGGATCATAATTTAAAACGCCAGACGCGCGTTTCCTCTACATAAGACTCATCAGTGACGCTCAGATAAAAAAAAATTACAAAGCCAAACAAGTACAAAGTTGAAGAGCATTGAGTACCCAAATTCGAAGAAGTTGTGCCAAATACGGCTAAAATAATCTATTCTTGGGATAAGAAAATCCTTAGTTTTTCGAAAAATTCAAAGTTTTGTCAACATCATTTTTTACAAATGACCATATAATTGATATGCATGTCATTACCGAAGTGCTGACTACTGGGCTGTTGATACCCTCGGAGACGAAACGTCTACCAGCAGTGGCATCGACCCAGTGATATGAACAGTTATCAAAGGTACCAGGATTATAATTTTATACGCCAGACGCGGGTTTCGTCTACAAAAGACTCATCAGTGATGCTCAGATCAAAATAGTTATAAAGCCAAACAAGTACAAAGTTGAAGAGCATTAAATTAAACAGTTGTATACCTAAGTAAAAGCACATAAATAAACGCAACAGTAGTAATCTGCTGTTCGAAATTCATATATCGATTGAAAAAAAAATCCGGGTTACAAACTAAAACTTATGAAAACACATCAAATATAAGAGGAGAACCACGACAAAACTAAAACACAACACTAAAATGTCACACACACAGAAACTAACTATTATATAACAATGGCCATTTTCCTGACTTAGTAGAGGCATTTTAAGAAAACGAAATGATGGATTCAATCTGGTTTTGTGGCTTGCCAAACCTCGCATTTTTAAATCAATGTTTTCTTATCATTAAACACCTTATTTATGTATAATATTTTGATACAAATTTCGTACACTTTGGGGAAAAATATGTATTCTCTTTGATGGTTATAATCATAATTATACCATTAAACAATGTCCCCAAAACAACAAAAGAGACCTTCATCTGTACCTAATAACAAATTGTCTAATTATTATACTTTCTATGAATCTTACCGGTCAATAAGGTTATAACAGAAAATTGACTGCTGTGTCGCATTTTTTGGGGTCATTTTTACCTTTAATGTCTGATTGTTTTACGGACACATAATTTTGTTGTAAATGGAATGAAATTATATGTCACTTTCATTCAGGTGAGAGGTTATGCTTGTTGTAAAATCAGGTTATTCCACTATTTTCTACATATCAATTGCCCATACCCAGTATGAAACTTACTCGACATATTCTTGACATTTTGAAAATGGTCTTAAATTTTTTGGACACATTCTTGACATTTGAATACTGTCTTGAAATTTCTTGGCATATTCTAGACATTCTTATTTTGTCTCAGTATGGCTTGACATATTCTGAACATTTTGATTTGGTTCTTAAGTTTAATTGACAGTTCTGCTAATTTTTAATCTTAATTTTTCTTTATATAATATACTGTTGTTTTAAGTGACACTTCTTACAACAAAAACGAAAAATGGGCATGTAAAATAATTGAAAATTTGGGTATCTAAATATTTTTACAAATGCAAATATGGCTATGAAATCTGATGTATAAAATAATTTAAATGTGGGTGTGTTGATATAAAACAATTTTAATGTTGGTTTTTAAAAAAATACAAATTTTGATTCCTAAATCTTAGAAATTAAATGATTAAAACCAATCATACACAGGTAAAATAGCTACGGACGTTTTACGTCCGTAAAAAATCCTTAATACGTCCGTATTATACGGCACGTCTAGGGACGAATAGTACCACGGACGTAAAAGGTCCGTTGCTTCCCATCCGTAAAACGTCCGTAAAACGTCCGTAATACGGATATTTAGTACCACGTCCGTAATACGGACGTTTAGTACCACGTCCGTAATACGGATGTTTTGTACCACGTGCACGGACGTATAACGTCTATTATAATTATGCATTATAATATATATATATTATAGTATATAACACACTTATTGTAGTATATATAACACACTTATTATAGTATATAGTATAGTTTGATTTTTATGTAACAGTTGCAATGTATTGCTGAAACTTTTGATGGAACTGTCAATGATAAAATGCTATACTTTTTTTTAAGGTGATGATACTTTTTATTTGCATTTCCTTATATCATGTATATAGTCTCCTAGTGTTCTATCTAAAAAAAATATTCTGATGCAATACACATACAAGGATTTTGTCATAGAACTTTCTGTCATACAGTGACTTGTTGTTTAACAAGTTGAATATTGATGATATCTTTTTAAACATGTTACATGATATTTTAAGAGTAAATCAACAATAATCAGAAGTATTTCAGTGGTGGTCTTTGGTTCATATTTTGCTTTCATGTATTAACTTGATAAAATAAGGCTCTTAGTTTTCTCTATTTGTCATGTCCAAACCCTTTCACAACACACTATATACTTCATTTTTTTCATTGTTGGAGGACATATGGTGACCTATAATAGCTCACTATCACATCATGTGAACTCTGGTGGATATTTTTCTCATTGGCAATTCAACCAAATGTCCTTACTTTTATAAGTCCTTTTAATTATATATCAAGAGTAATTGATCTCAAGAGTATAAATTGAGAATACTGTAATGTTTCCTTTTTACAGTTTTGAATGTATCCTTTTTCTTCAAACTTTCTTAGAACAAACATAATCTTCAATTTTCTTCAAAGTTAAAAATTTTATTTCCAAGGATTTATATTCACATTATAATTTCTATACTTTCCAAGTCTATGAATGTCAAAATAAATGTCTTCTTTGTAAATTTAAACGTTCTATTTTTTGTAAAATTCCCAAGTTTGTGAGGTAGTCTTCTATGTCCTGTATTCATGGTATTGGTTATTCTTCACCATGTTCACTGTGATGGTAACTGAAATAAAATATTCATAAAGAATATAAATCTAACTTCCATGAGTTACATAAGCTAATTGCTATATGTTTGCAAATTCATTCTGTTAATGCAAAATCATTAACTGGTCGTTTCTTTTTTTGCTTATTTGAATGTCCAGTGGCAAATATTTTATGTTTTCTAAATGATAACAACGTTAACTCATCAATACATAATATAGGCAAGTCTGACTAGGTAAGTTTGTAATGTAAATGCTATGATAGTCTGAATTTCTGACATCTCAAGTGTGTGTGTATGGAGCAGAAGGAGGCGAGCAGAGTAAGGCTTAATGCATGCACTGAATCAGAAAGTGGGAAAAATAAGCAACAGTGTACATGTACAATTAAACTTGAAACAGTTTTAGGTAGATAACAGAATATCTAAATTAACTGCAATTCTACAGATGAACTTACTTTGATATCAGGTCTGTTTTGCAGGGCATTCACACCTACATGACATACATGTTCACCAGTAATATCAATCCTTGCCAATAATGTCATTTCCTTTCATTTGGTAACAAGCTAAAATTGTATATATATATATATATATATATATATATATATAAATTAATCAAGAAGTCCAGACAAAAACTACATGTAGTATGAACCGATGCTCACTAATTTATACCTTTCCTATATACTTTTACTTTTAAGTAAATTGAACCAAAATGTAAGCTAACAACAGAAAGAAGATCAAGTTTAAGCTTATAAAAAAATCCTATATATGTTCAGATTTTAATAAAAGAACAACCTTTCAATGTACCTTGGCAATTGATAAACTTCAATTGAATCATTATTTCCTGTCAATATGCACATCTACATAGTATGTCCTTATTATCTACTAAGTTTCATGAAATTCTGTTGTGTGGATTTAGAGGAGTTGCAATGACAAACTGTTGAAGTAGTAATAAAGCCAATAAGTTCAAAGGGGCTTAACTCCTAGAAAAAAATTGAATCTTAATTTCTTGTCGATATGCACATCTACATTGTATGTCCTTATTATCTAAAAAGATTTCATGAAATTCTGTTGTGTGGTTTGAGAACAGTTGTGATGACAAGAAACAGGACTTGACGTCAGACAGACAGGTCAAAAACATTATACCCCCCAAAACTTCGTTGAGTGGGACATAAAAATGCTGAATATCATGAAACTTAGTTAAATTGTTCATATTTTTTGTTGTAAGCTCCCATTTGATTTTTATAAATTTAAGTTTGTCAGTTTCTGAGTTAAGATTTTCTTCATACATGTCATAAGAAAAGGGGTGACTTTCAAGTTTTTGGAAATACATGTATCCTTAAAATTTCGTTAAACTCTTGATGACTGATTTATAGCTATTAAGAAAACCTCCTTTTAGTTTTCTTTTTATAAATTTCTGATATACATGTGACATTGAAAAATTATTGTTTGTTTGCAGTCTGACAACAGATTAACCAATTATTGCGCAACAGCCCAGTGTATTGCACAACAGCAAGAAATCTTTAATTGAATATACATGTAGATTCAATTCTTGAATTCATATAAACCAGTCAGGAGCATCACTTAAACAAGTAACATTTAAAATTACCTTTACAAGTAATGTTGAAAACGAGGCTATTTTAAATATTACTTATATAAGTAACTTTTCTAAATATTATTTTTATAGGTGTCCAACTATACAGATTTTACTAGCTTTAACAAATGTTCACGGTCATCTGGTTATTTTTCCCATGAAATATAAAATCTAATCTTTCTGAAACACTAATTGCCTTTCTGACGCACTTATCTTCCATATCGACGCTTTTGGGTCAAAGATTGGTCTCTTGGGACTATTAAAATATCATTTTCCTCAAAAATCTTGAAGGTAGACAGATAAAAATAGATAGAAACTTGTGAATTAATTAAGACTTGAAGTTATTTATAATTTGTAACCTAGAACAATTACATATGTTCCTTAAATAAGTGTTATTACTAATTCTTTCAAGGATGTATAAAATAACTTATTCAAGTTATATTTTTTGTCATTATTTTTAAAGTAACCCTTTATCTCTATACTCCTCTAACATCTAATGAATTCTTCATTTTATATATGATATAAAATGATGTAAAAATTCAATAAAACTACATTTAGTCCATGCTTCTATTGAAATTTAAAATAACTCTATTGAGTAATTTTTTATTTTTTTTAAATCAAAAATTACCTATATAAGTAACTAAAAAAATAACTTGTTTAAGTAATGCCCCTGACTGTAAACTGCTACTTTTGCATAGGTAATGTTTCTGTACTTAAAATCTGTAGTACTGGACATTTACGTTTGATATTTAGTATCATAACTTTCTTTACTTAAAAATTATTGTAACATTTAGGTACGGTACATGTATTGTACAGTACATGTACTTGTTTTGTACTATAATTTTTTGTACAAATAATACCCACAGTGATCATGTTTGAAGAGATTTGAAAATGTAACGGTGTAATAACATGAATAAACTGTTATCACAGAGATATGTCTCGCCTTTTTTGGTAATTTTGATTATATGCAAATGTTGAAATCAAAATAGCAATACTTTAACATCTTACACAAGTTATGCAAATATTCAAAGTCAATGAACCATGACTGAGTTACATGGCTAAACAATCTCCATGTAAATGAGATGTGCCAATGCTAATACAACTGCATACCAAATACCATTGACTTATTACAAGTCGTTCCCAAACCTAATTACAAACATTAACGTGTCAACTATGTAAAAGTTTCAAAGTCAATGAACCATGATGAGGGGGTGGGGCTATATAATCTCCCTGGAAACAATACATGCAAATGCCAATAAATTTGCATACCAAATAGTATTGACTAAACATAAGCAGTTTATCTTAAACTGATCTAATCACAAACTCATACATGAAAACTAAGATAAGTTTCAAATTAAGTCAATAGACCATGACTAAGGGGCGGAGCCAAATTATCTCCATGGAAATGAGATAAACCAATGCTTATACAACTGCATATCCAATATCATTGACCTACCACTTGTGGTTCCCCATAAACTGACCTAATCTCAAACTAATACATGTAAAATTAGCAAAAGTTTCGAAGTCAATAGACCATGACTGAGAAGGCAGTGCCAAATAATCTCCATGTAAATGAGATGTGCCAATGCTTATACAACTGCATACCAAATATGATTATCCTATCACATTATCACTTGTGGTTCACCATAAACTAGACCTAATCACAAACTAATACATGGTTGATGCCGTCGCCTCCGAAGCTACAGTACTACATATTTTTTTTGGTTCAGAAATAGTACATAGATGCAAAAGTAGCTGTGTAACCAATTTCAAGTTCTTTGACTTCATTAATTCAGAAACATATAATATGTCAAATATTTATTTACAATCCAAATTAGGACCTGTATATCAAGGAGTAAGAATCTTGTCAACATTTAGGTGAAGCACTAATTATAAGAATTTTTGCATAGCAATATAATATTTCCCACAGAAAGTAACCAAAAGTTAGCGTGCAATAAATTCTATTATGATATACTTAGACTAAATAACATATGATTTTTACCGTATGATAATAGCATTAAATTAAAGTATTTTCCATATTTTCCGAATCGGTGCTTAGCGGGCTGATATGAAAAGTTTATCACATGCTTCGATTGTTATCACATGCCTTTCCGTAACGTTATCACATGGCATTCCGGCGATACTCGGCAAATTCCGGAAAATACACCTCAATGCTACGTTTTCAATGAAAAACATTACAAAGTAGTGTACAAAACAATTATTTGAATAGTGAAAAGTATATTGTGTAAAATGATTAAATTAAATTAAGAAAAAAAAATATTAAATAAAATTAACAATGTAGTTTTTAAGTTTTTCTGAAACATAATTTAGAAAGTTACTTTAAAATAGTTGACTTTTCCAAACAATGTTCATTATGTATATTGTTGAATTATTTTTTGTCGATTCGTCAATATTTAAATGATTTTTGTTTTCTCTGTTGAGGCATATGATATAGAAAGATTTCATATCGAGTGTATCATATTTTGGGTCCGACGTCAGTGAACTTTTTACTCTTTCAACTTCATTTTGGGAACCACGTAGACGGATCAATATATGAATCTGTTATTTTTCTCTACTGTTGAAGCATATGATAAAAAGATCATAACATGTCATTTTTCATATCGCATGTATTATCAGCCCTAGGTTCAGTATCAGCCCAAGAGCCGTATGGCTCGAAAAATGCCATGTAATAATCTGATATTATTGCATAGCAATATAATATTTCCCACAGAAAATAACTAAAAGTTAGCGTGCAATAAATTCTAATATTGCACTAGTGCAATAAATCTTCAAAAAATCATGACGTCATCAATGACAAACTCTTAGTTTTAACCAATTTTTAGGCAGTTAAGCTGCCTTATGCGAGCACCCTAGATTTGTGTTCTACCCAATAAATGCTGAAATATGTGCCATTGTTATTATCTAGCTGGATGTTATGTTATTTATAACTAATTGGACAGTTTTTTCATACTTTTAATTCTTGATTACAAAAAATATGACCAGAAAAACCTTAAATGATCGTCGAATTATCCAAAAGTTTTGAAGCTGCACATAGGAAGTAGGGCACATTAGGAATCTTTATTTAGTTTTTTATCCCCTGAGATTTTGGCTAAGCTGTCAAAGAACAAATGTATGAAATGTTTAATCGCCGATTTGTCTGTCGTCAATACGTAGTCAACTACGTCAGTAGTCTTAAAATAAGTTCCACTGTTCATGCTGTTGGCGGCAATTTTAAATTATAAGACGAAATTTTTGTATCTTTTCAATTTGGAGGCAGGGGTTCAAATTAGCGGTTGTCCGAGGTCTGCGACCTTCCACTTTAGCAGTCGGACTTTCGACTTGGTTACTAGCTACGCTCGACATGCCCGACTTGAGAGGAAATAAAAAAAATAACTTTGCAAACCTTATTACCAAAGTCTCCTAATAAACGATCTCAAAACTTTCTTTAGCATAATAATTCATGACAGCGATGTTCATTTTGTTCAACCGCTAGCTTTATACAGAAAATCGCCGACAAATAATGTGTAAATTCGAGTAAAATCGTATCTGACATAAACCAACATTGAAAACAAAATGGCTGACATGAGAAGAAAATTACAATATCGGATCCGATTCCGGAAGCGGATATGGGTAATTCCGGGTTTTGGCGATCAACTTTTAAAAAAATCAGACAGATGACAAAATACATCTTTGCATGGTAAATAAATATAAACACTAGAATTGAAAACCAAAAGATATATGTAAAAGAATGAAAAAAACAGAAAATATTTTGTACTGAAACTCAAAATTACTTTTTGTCAAATTTTTATGTCAAAATCCAATACAATGTGAGTCTTTGTGACAGCTGGGAACAGTATATCTAACAATATATATGGTCCTGGTGACAGTATAAATTTTCTTTATCAGTAATAAATGTTGGTAAAGCAAATTAGATGCTTTTAAAGTGTAAACATATTACTGCAATTTCAATGGGTATTTTTTTTTCTCAATTTTGATGGGTCAGTTAAAATAGCTGGAAGTTTCTTATTTTACACATATAGTGCAACTAGATTATATGATACCTGAATGTAAGCAAATAATGTGATATGTATGTGGAGTCCTTTGGGGGCACTCTACCCCCTCCTGTTTGATAACTTTGAAACGGATGAGATCCCCACCTCTCAACCATATACATTCATGTATGGGACTATATAACTAATCAAATGAAATATAGGTGAAGTCCCTAGGGTCACCCACCACCTCCTGCTTTAGAACTTGGAAACAGTCGAGATCCCCACCCCTCAACCATATTTATTCATGTATGGGACAATATAACCAATCAAATGAAATATAGGGGAGTCCCTGTGGGTCATCCCACCCCTCCTGTTTGGGAACTTTGAAACGGTCGAGATCCCCACCCCTAAACCATATATATTCATGTATGGGACAATATAACAAATCATATGAAATATAGGTGGAGTTCGTAGGGCCACTCTACCCTTTCCTGTTTGAGAATTTGATAACGGTTGAGATCCCCACCCATAAAATATATATTCATGTATTGGACAATATAACAAATCAAATGAATTATAGGGGAGTCCCTAGGGTCACTGCACCCTCCTGTTTGAGAACTTGGAAACTGTCAGGATCCTCACCCCTTAACCATATATACTCATGTATGGGACTAAATAACAAATCAAATGAAATATAGGTGGAGTTCGTAGGGCCACTCTACCCCTTCCTGTTTGAGAATTTGATAACGGTTGAGATCCCCACCCATAAAATATATATTCATATATTGGATAATATAACAAATCAAATGAATTATAGGGGGAGTCCCTAGGGTCACTGCACCCTCCTGTTTGATAACTTGGAAACAGTCGAGATCCGCACCCCTTAACCATATATACTCATGTATGGGACTAAATAACAAATCAAATAAATTATAGGGGGAGTCCCTGCAGTCACCCCACCCCTCCTGTTGTTTGAGAACTTGGAAACAGTCGAGATCCCCACCTTTAAATTAAACCATATATTTTCATGTATGGGACAAAAGAACTAATCAAATGAAATATAGGGAGAGTCCTAAGGGTCACCCTACCCAATCCTGTTTGATAAAATATGTCTGTCTGTATTATTACGTTTAGATATGTAATAACATATTTTAAGAAATAACTCCGTATATATAACATAAGGCTAAGGTTGTTCGAATACTTTCTATATACTCAATTCGAAATCTGTATATAGAATATAAAAGAATAGAATATTTCCTTTTCCAAATTAAAGGATCTTTAAAGAGCATATAAATATCCATTGATGGTGCGAGCTACTCATGATACCCCGCCAAAATATTTCGGTAGACAGGAAGATTATGAGTTGTGAATCTGAAAAAGCATCACACAGTATAACTGACTTATATAAACCTTGAAACCAAATTTCAGAAATCATTGTATTGTAGTTCCTGAGAAAAATGTGACGAAAGTTTTCAACTTGGCTGTCATGTAATGAATAATGAATTTGAAAACGCATCACACGATATAGCCGACTTCAATAAACCTTTCAGAAATTCTGGTAATGTAGTTCATGAAAATGATGCAACGAAAATATTTATGACACGTACGGACGAACGGACGGTACGACGGACGGACGGACAGACAGACATGTAAAACAGTATACCCCCACTTTTTCGAAGCGGTGGTCTAATGATTGGGTCAACATTAAGACATTACAATACTTATATGATATAATTATCTTTATAGCACTATAAGCCCCAGTCACAATCGGAACCAAGACAAAGTAAAAAAAAACACCAACAAACACATTGATATCAAATAACAGTCAGTATCAAGACATGTACTACATAATTCAAAAGAACTAACAATATGATCATACTTTTTTTCTCCATAATAGTAAAGTTTTCTTGTGTTAACATCGAAAATTTATCATATTTGTCTAACTTTTTAAAGTTCTGACATGTGCTAGAAATATGGTGAAAGAGTTCCTCCCTCAAATTATTATGAAGTGAGCATTCGATTGAAAAATGACGCTCATCCTCAACTTTATCAGCTGTACAATACGACTTTTTGAGTATCTAGCATTTTCAATTCGTAATGTAATGGAAGAGCACCGATTCTGAATTAACACACCTTTCTCAAAATCAATGATATCTTATTATTGTTCTTCTTGAAAATAATCTTTAAATTAAAAAATAAGTGTCAAGTTTCCCACAAAACACATAATGTAATAAGTTTTTTTACAATTAGACAATTTGACAAAGACGCAAGCGAGACAAGAATGTCTTAGATTTTTTCCTAGTTTGTTATTGGCTTTAATACTGTACTCGTTCTATTTGAGCAGTCAAAATGCGTTGACTGTTTATTTCTTTGACATATACAGTCACTGACTCGATATCACTTTTCCTTATGAATATTTAGATAGAAGTTGCCGAAATATTCATGTCTGTCATATTTGTTTTTCGTAAAAAGTTTTGTTGTAAATCATCAGTCCTGCATCTCCATCAAACATTATAAAAGAGGCATATTTTTCTAGATTTTAAAATAAACTCAGGATGTGAAACCGGTATCCCTACAAATGTATTGAGTGTCATCTTTTAGACTATGTCTGATCGATCGCTATTGAAAGTGCTATGTACTGTCTCCATATTTCGTGGATTCACATTCCCGAACATGATACCGTATTCATAATTGGAATTGCTCATCTTTTCTGAGCCAATATTTCGTTATTTTTAAGGATCTGGATATGTATATGTCTCTTTGTTTTTCTCATTTTGACTGACGCTACATTAGTCCATTATTTCTGCGACAAAATTGATTTAAATAAAACTCAGATGAGTGATACAAGGGGAGAAAGTGTTGCGACCATAGAGGACGGGTAATGTTATCCAACTCCGATATATTTATTTATGTAGTAAATAGTGGGGAAACCTCACTCCCGTGATTCGCGAAAAAGGGGAACCGAAGGTCTAGTGAAAGAAGGTAGATCAAGACACACATTCAAAAAATAGCGAACTAGAACAGCGCAGACTGATACTGGACACACACACAACGAAATATAAAGATAAATAAAGTACCCATCTATAGACACGTAAAACGAAAGAGGGACGAGGGTAAGGACTGAGCAGTTGCTATAAGCATGTGTATCAATTCCAATATACTGAGACAAATATCCCGCATGGAAATAATAATTGGAATCAAAACGGACAACCACAAATATCATAGAGAACGGACGGTTGGTCTTTTTAGAGAAAATTTACCCATACACATAAGAAAAACGTATTGTCGGAAAAATGGGCTGTCGAAGTAATGGGTTTTTCGGAATAATGGGCTGTCGGAGTAATGGGCTGTCGAAATAGTGGGCTGTCGGAGTAATGGGCTGTCGGAATAATGGTTGTCGGACAAATGGGATGTCACCCCATCAAACCACAAATTTCTTGTTTGTGTGCGTTTCGTTCCCCGGTTTCTTCAAGTTAATCGACAAGCAACCCATTTCAATTTATCTGTTTATAATAACTTGTTGATCCAACAGTTTTGATAAACCAGAGGTCCTCGTATTATCTATCAGACTAGTATATATCTTTCCATTCTTTTTAACTGTAAAACATGAATTCAGCAGCAGACGATCGTCCATGGATGAGTTGCGTCTCAGTGTAAAAAACGGCAACGGTGATTTTTCCGGGTTTTCGTATTCCACTTGTCAAGCTTTCGAGAATACATTTACGATCATTTACGTATAATATGATTGAGAGTTAGTCCGGAATCCGGTCTGGAATCAGGAATGGGGATTTAAGTATTGAAAATAAGTACAAAAAAGTTCAGAAGTGGTACACTGAGTATTTTAAAATAGGCATCTGTTATAAACAAGGATTTGTCTACAAATCAGTCACGGCGGCTTTATATAAAACTATGAAGAAATGAATCGGAGACATAGGCCTACATGACATTATCATACATCAGTGGCGGATCCAGGGGGGTTCTGGGGGTTGGACCCCCCTTTTTGGGACGACCAATGCATTTGCAGGGGGACATATAGTTAGAACCCACTCCTATACCCCCCTTTTTTAAGCCGTCCCGCTAGACCACACGACCACCTGGGCCTCACAATAATAAAGTTTTCGGTGGCCGTGTGTTACCTTTCCTCGTCAGTTTTAATCTAGCGTCGTACTACAGTACATGATATATAAGCCATGGAGATGTTATTGTTACAAATTAATGCAAGATACAGTCACAGAAAATAATTATATGTATAAGAACGTCTAAGTCAGTGACAACTCTACAACAGATTTATCCATCGGATCACCAGCAATGATGGTGATACATGGCTGTGTATATATATATACAATCTTTATGAATTTGGTATGATATATATGTCTGTATGTTTGTCATGTTTGTGTATAACCAATGTGTATTGTCTTGGTATCAATCCTATGATTTTGTATTTCAAACCAATAAAAATTACTGACTTACTTACTATACACATCCTACCTTAAATCAGAGAAGAATTAAAGTCTTGGACACTTATGTATTCATTTAAGTGCAATCAAAATTTTACCAATCGGACAGACCTTCAGTTAAAAATTCGTGTCAAGCTCTTTTGTAATCATGATTATTAGGAAACATCTTATAAGTTTTCCTACTGTCTCCTTGATTTACTCGATACAATTAAGATTCTAATAATAGCCAGTGCTACATTATCAGCCTGATAGATCCTTGAAATGGCTAAATTTTGGACTTGATCATCAATTGTTCCAAGGTGAAACAATATATTTTGTTTTATAATTCTCCTCCTATATTCAACGTAAAGCTCACAAGATCTTGTGGACGACATCAAAAGTTCAATGTGGAATAAACAAAACTTAATTAACATAGTTTTTTTCACTGCCCCCCCCCCCCCCCCCCCCCCACCTTCTTTACTTAATTTTGGAAAAAATGATTGAATATACATGTAAAATTGATGTGGGATAAGCAAAACTTGCAGCAATGTTTACCCATCCACCACACCCCTAAACTATTTGATTTAATTTTTTTTATCCTACATTGATCTTTTGATGTCGTCAGTGTGTCCCTTATGTTATCATGTTTGTCAATATGTCGATTCAAATCAAAATTGTACTTACTAAATTTGCAATTGAGATGTAGGTTGCCAAATTTTGAGAAGCCACGGGAAGTTCCGAACTGTTCACTAGTACATGGCATGACTAGTGAGGCCTGTTTTTTTAACAGTCAGTGCCCCCCATCCCCTTTATAAAAATTTCTGGTTCAGTCAGTTTATGTTTAATGGTAAGTTTAAAGGGGTCTTTAAATATTGATATTTTTATCTTTTATTCTCTGTCTTATAATATCTCGTTTGATTGGATTTTTTGTTATAAATTAATGTAATTGGTATCCTCTTTCCAATTTCATCGTTAACAATAGACCTACAGCAAAAGGCCCTGTACTGTAATTTCTGTCTTGCCTAAAAATACTTTAAATAGTACCCCTTTCTTCTCATAGTACTGATTTCATAAATGCTTGCTTGAAACACAAATAAAATAGAAGCAGGTAATTTTCTCTTATTCCACACCAAAGGAGGATAAATGTATGATAATATTTTAATGTTACCGGCATTATTCTACATACATTGATTCTGAGACTAGTACTTTAACATATACATTCTAAGGGCTTTAATATATTAAAGGGCGGGTATAAGGGACGAAGTAACACCATGTGACTATTGCATTGGTTGTTGTGATTAAAACACGATAAGAGTGTTTCCTTCCCCCTGCATCTTATGATCCTCATTGAACAGTAGAAACTACTTCAGCAGTTCAGACATTAAACAATCTGAAACTTTTCAGGTACTTTCTATATGCTCATGTGCAATTTCTTGTTAGCATAGTTTTGTACTTGGACAGATAATCAGAATGATCAACAATCAAGTATATTAGACAACAGTCAGGTCTATTGCCATTGGTGAAACCTGGTATGAGGTAATTTTAATTCAGCCTTGTACAATATATACATAGACTACAGTCATTTTTGCTCAAGCATTGCAAATAAGGTTACATGTTAGATGTTTTATATTGTTTTAACTGCATTCATGGCAATTATTTAATCATCCGTCATTAGCATGATTAGTTGGTTGTTTGAAAGACACCAAACAGGGGCGGATCCAGCCATTTTAAAAACGGGGGCGGGGGGTTCCAACTATATGTCCCAATTCAAATGCATTGATCGGCCAAAAAAAGGGGGGGTTCCAACCCCCGGACCCCCTGGATCTGCCACTGCCAAGCACTCTTTGTATTTATAATTCAACTTAATTGTAATTACAACCTTTAGAAAAAAATATAGAAAAAAAATTTTCAATTTCTTTTTTTTTTCAATTAGGTCAAATAAAATAATATCTGTGTTCATGCTATTCAGCTATTACATCTTTGAAAAAATAGGATAGGTAGGGATTTTTTTTATTTTACATTTGACATATTTTTCATTGACTCTTTGGGCTGATGGGAGAGAAATTCTGACATTAACAGTGCTTATTGATAATCAGTACGCTATTTCTAGGCTTAAAATATAGGGTAGTTGCGAATGGATTTTCATAATGAACAAAAGTTAATTATTTTAATAATAAAAAATTATATTAGTACATGTATGTCATGTATGTACTCATATTATGCAAATATTTAAAGTTATAGCCTTGAAGCAGAGATTCACTATATATATGTATGTCTGGCATGCAGAATGTTGAAAGCAAGTTAAGAATTTTACTTTATACATGTATAAGCAGTCGTGCGTATATCATGCATGGTACTTTTACATCTTTGAATATGATACAGCCGTAATACGGATGTTGTAGAAACGTCCGTAATGCGTATGTTTAAGATACGTCCGTGAAACGGACAATCCGTTTTACGTCAGTTTTTACACGTACGTTTTACGGATGTATTTTTACAGACGTTTTACGGACGTAACCGTTTCATCCGTAATACATCTGTATTACGGATGTTGTACGGACGTTTATTACCACGGCCGTGAAACGTCCGTAGCTATTTTACCTGTGTATTGTAGACATATTTCATTCTACATTCATAATATTCAATGTTGATATGGTAAATAATTATTGTAAAACAAAGTGGTTTATATAAATAGCAAATAATGATGATATACAAATCATTCATTTAACAGAATAAAAATCTGTGTAATGTCATCTGTTGGAATATATATTAAGTATTACACATGGACAGAATGTTTCCCATAAAATTAAGATATGCCACACCCCAGAGTACACACAACTGTCAAATAGAAATTACTGATTTACCTGTAATCAGCCATACAACTTATCAGTTGACAGACCATGTCACTACAATTTAATAAGTTTGTTGATAGATGAAAATTATGAAAACAATTATTTTGATAAAAAAAAATTTTAATTAAAATGTATTTTCTTCATCAAAATTTTCTATAGAAATCCTTGGTTGGTCTTATGAAATGGACCTCAAACAGACATGCATAATCATGATAATATAGATCTAAACATTTTTTTCAGGAAGGAGTTATCACAGTTTATGGCAGTTTTGTGAATGGCAATAATCTAAATGCTGTTTGTCAGTTACTTCGGCTTATATTCCAAGTGAAAAAAAATAATTTAACGTTTGATAAATAAATCAAAATTAAACTACATGGGGGATTATTCAGGGTATTGCAACTTAGTTGCATCAAAATGGTATCTTACTATACCAAATTAATTTTTGCTTCTTCAAAGCTTAGTTTAGCCATAATAACAAGGAGTATATAACAGCAATAGAATGTCATAAACAGTGCAAAATAAGTCTGTACACATTTCAGGCAAAATTTATACTGTTTAGATAGTGTCAAGACATATTAATGACTGTCATGAATGTGTCAAGACATATTCAGACATTATTAAGAATGTCAAGAATATGTCAAGACAGATCGAGACAAATTTAACACAGTCACGTATTGGTCGAGACTACTCCAGACTCTTATCAGATGATACAGGAAGTGTCGAGAAATTTTGAGACAATATTCATACTGTCAAGACACTTGTCAAGAAAAATCAAGAACCTTTTTAGACAAATTCATACTATGTCTAGTATTTTTAAAAATCATTCAGACACATTAAGAATGTCGAGTATAAATTCTTGCAATTCAGACAAAAACTGGTCTTTTCAGACTTTTTGACATTTGTAGAGTTGTTTCTATGTGTTGAAGTAACACTGACATACTGAAATATCGACAACTTATCGAGGTGATAGACAAATTCATACAATACTCTTTTGATGAAGGTCAAGTTAGAATTCATGATTAAGAGCAACACTGGTAATTTCATGAGAACATTATTCTCTTTAATGCATGAATATTTATTACATCACCCCTTAATAGTTTTGAAATTAGAGAGATGGAACATGCATGTCGTATGTTCAATGTTTAATGATTTTCTACTTCTGGTATTTCACCTGCAAATATCGACTTAGTGCTATGACAAATATAAAAAAACACATTTTAGATATCATGCATCCAACAACATGAACAAGTCCTGTGATCATGAATCTACAAAAACAAAGAGAAACAAACAAAAGTGCTACAGGACAACCAATGTATTTCTTAGGATAGGGTTGGACTTTTTCGCAACAACTATTGGGTGGTCAGAATAATCGTTTTCTCCCTTTAAAAGGCTGTAAAGCTTAATTTATTATTTATTTTCGAAAAACAAATTTCCCTTATGTACACACCCATATCTCATTACGATTCGTGTATGCATCTGAATGTACGGAAAATTAGTTTTCAGAATATCTGGAAATTATTGATCTTCAGCTCTCTAAATCATCACAATTATGGAGTTCATTCATCATCCATTATCCTGTTCTCAAAATATAGAGTAGTCAATAACTGCCAGTTTGAAAAAACAAGAATTGATACATTCAAAAAATTCTTCCTATTTTTAATTTTTGTCGAGAAGCTCATTTTTTGTGAATATTGCCTCTTTTTACCTATTTAGATTTTCAAGAACGTCAAAATGTGGAAACATGGGTCAATTTTTTCTTATTAATTTAGAAGGTTTTTGAAACAGGAAATAAAAAAGAAACCCAAGAAATAAATGAATAGTCAACTTAAAATAGAACGGCATTCATAATGGAGTCGACACGCGTTAGTTGTCCCGTTGTACATGTATTACGATGTGGAATAATAATTAAAAAAAAACTATTATTAGAACCATATTATTTTATCCTTTTTCAATAGCTTTTCTACTGATTCTTTTACTCATGAAATAAATTGTTTAATTTAATTTTGTTAAATGCACAAATATTTATCTAGAAAATAAATGGCAACACTTTTAAAGATACAAATACAACACTTTATAAATAGGCATTCACAATGAGGTTGACATACGTTAATTGAGACGTTCCTGCTGTTCCATGTACATGAATCGTTTGAATTTGTCAATGTTGAATAAACAAACATTTTTTTATAATAAATAAATGGGAAAAAACAAAATAAAATTCGAAAAGCTGTGTTACTCACTATGTATATGTAGTAATACAGCAGCGATAAACACTGAAAATGTTAATACCATTTCCATCAGCTTTTCCATAATACAAAAATCAAACAATAATTGAATTCATTTCTTTTTGTCATCAAATGAATTTGATTCCTTAATTACTGTGTTTCGAATACTGAATTGAGACACATGCATTCAACTGTAAGCATCAATTAGAAATAAGTTGAAAAAAATCTATTTAAATAGTTTGTAGATTACAATAAGACTAAATCAGGTGATATTGGATAAAGGTAAGGTAAGCCAAACAGAATTGTAAAATCTATCATTCTATCGACAGAATCAACCAATTATCATATCACGATGTATCATAATTTTTACATCAAATCGCATTGAGTATGTAGGTAAAGGTTGAATCTTTGGTTAGCTGGCCTGTTTGCTGAACTAGGATGTCATTTTAAGGTTAGGTATACTACCCTCCTTTCGGAGTAGACACACCATACAGATAGCTAGATTGGTTGTCTGTAGGACTAACCTACTCTTAAATGATGGAAGTTTGCATTACCTAAGAATGCCTTCACGGTTCAGCTAGCAAGCACACTAACCAAAGATATTACCTTTATTAACATACTCAATGAATTCGGCTGTAAAAATGATTATATTGGAAAGTCGTATTGTAGGTTTGTGGCGTATGCTATCATGTCTGTTTATTGTTCGCACATCGTTGTCAATATAAATAGAATATACCGTTTGTTTCCCTGTTTGAAAGGTTTTACACTTGTCATTTCTTGAGGCCCTGTAAAGCTTGCTGTTTGGTGTTAGCCAAAGCTCCGTGTTAAGGGCCGTACCTTGACCTAAAATGGTTTACTTTTATAAATTGGTACTTGGATCGAGAGTTGTCCAATTGGCACTCATACCACATCTTCCTATATCTATAGAGTATGCGATTGTTATACACGGGAGAGGTGTAACTAGCTTAAAAACAAGGTTAAATTGAACAGTTTGTACATAAGGAAATGCCCCACTTAGTCAAGAATATGATACTTGTTATCTGTTTGTTCATGTTGATTTGTTTGAGGTATTGATGTCGACAATTTGTTTAAAAGTTTCCTCGGAGTTAAGCATTTTTGTTATTAAACTTTTTACACAACCAATTATTGTTACATTAATCCAATATATATTCATGGATTCCTCGTCTATTTTTTATATAAACTTTAAGATGATGTTATGCAAGTGGAAGGTTTTGCTAGCTAAAGAACCACATTTAATCCATCATTTTGTTTGGAAAGTGCCCGTCAGGAATATGACAATTGTTTTCCATTTGTTGCGCTGATTGATATAGCATGTAAATTCTTACTTTTACTGTGTCAGCTTTAAGCAATGGACTTCCTATGTTTGAATTTATCTTGGAGTTTGCAATTTTTGAAATACCTTTTTATTTAAAACTAATAATCTTCAGAAATCATGATCTTTCTTCCTGATTTTCATGAATATATTTCAAAATATACGTTTGATTTATCACGTTTACGACTCAAATGTTGTGGCATTATGAGATTATCAAAACAATCCTCTGTTAAAATTGTTTCAATTTTAACTTGTTTCAGTGTTCATTCTTATTTTAAAAAAAAGTTTTTAACCGCGTGATGTATTGTTATTACATAATTTCCTTTCACAGAAAAAAACCGGAAAACAAATTTTATTTTTGAGTGACATAAATGGTGTACAATGGTTAATTGTTAGTTTGCTTAACTCGATTTGCAAATGATTTACGAAAATCTAGAACCAGAACAAATTATTCTTATCCATGTAATTTGTAGGTCCTGTAACAGGGGTCGACCTGGAGGTAGGGCTAGGTATATGGACTGCCACCGGGAAATTAGGGTAAATAAAATATGGACATAAATTTACTCTTACGATAGGCAACCCCAAACAGTTGTTCTTATTTTTTCATAGTAGCAAACAAGCTTGCAATATCTTAAGACTAGGCATCATAACTAATATCTCCGACCGAACGTGGTGAGAATTTATACATCCTGTATTTGATACTAAACTTCTTTTCATCTTGGCTCGGTACTTATACATCCCGTCTTTGTGTTAATTTGTTACATATTTTTGTAAAATTGCTTTTTACGTTTGCTTGTGGGGTTTGTCTATTTGGCATTTCGTTTTTCTATAATAACATATATATAGTGATTCAGATTATAACAGATTGATAACTAGCGTCCTTATCTTTTTTATATATTTATCTCTTACATGTATATCTGTTTCCTTTGTTTACATTCAGTTGTCAATAAAGTGGAATTGAGAAGTTTAGCCAAATATAAAACTAGTTTTAATCTACCATTTTCTGAAAACGTGGTTTTGTTATTTTTCTTTGACTGAAGACATACAAGACAGGGAATGTTGATGTGCATGCAAGAGGGGCGAAATGTAATACAGGTACAGTAAATTCATAGATAGAAAATAAACAACGACATGGCTAAAAAAGTAACAAAATCACAGAAAAAAATACGTAAGACACAACAAATTTAAAGCTGAAGTAGAAAACAATATAGCAAAGTTATTATTAAATTATTCTAACTGCACAACAGTCAGTGAGGGTACTACATATTCTTTTTGCCCAATTTGGGAAATTGCATAATGGTTCGATGTTTTGTTTGATATATAAGCATTCGTTGTTTATTTGTAGGCTAAAACTTAAGGCAAGCTTTGAATGTCCCGTTATTAAAGTCTGGATGTCTGAGTGACCATGAAAGACATCAAGATTTATTATTTGGCAAATTATATATCACATACAGGTAAAAACAAAATAACATAATGGTGGTTATGCGAATAGAATGCGTTGATTATTTTCAAGTACACTTTCACCCTAGTCAAAGTCCAGGCAAAGTTGGGTTTAGATGGATTTGGCTATTCATTTTAGGTATGTTTTACATATAGCTCTTCAACGCTTTCGATACTTATACATATTCGCATTTCAAATGTTTGGCTTTGAGCGTTCCTGATGAAGGTAAATCCAGAAAAGCACTTCGGATGCAAGAAATTATTAAACGTGTTTTTATTTTTTTAACATTGTATTTTTGATACAATCATCTTTATTACAATCTGGATAACGTGTTAAAAAACCTGCTTGCATTATATATAAAAAAGAAGATGTGGTATGATTGTTAATGAGACAACTGTCCCCAAGTGACCAAAATGACACAGAAATTTAATCTACTTGTGAATAAAGAGAAGAATACACAGAACTGACAAGAAACAATAAATAATTAGAATATAATTAGATAATAATAGAATAGAATAATTAAAAACTTTTTATAGTCTTATGGTATAGGTGTTAGTAAATGTCTCTTTCACTTTTAAGTAAACAACATGCAACTTTAAAGAGGATGGTTATTTGTCCACTTTATTCCAGGCTCCTACGGTATTAACGTTAAACTCGTGTAAATAACTTATAAACAATAAACGAAAAGTTATAAGCTTTATCAAAACTTCAAATGTTCATATTCATTAAGGGAAACAATCGATACGTATTAATAGATCGTTTGTGATGATAGATGTCTTATTTTGTAGTTCCACTTTACTTTAAAGCTAGCGCTCACTTACTGATTTGTAGACTGTGTCTGCTGTTGTTTTGTAAATAGTGTGTGTACTTAGTGTCCATTAGATGAATCAATCCTTTTTTGCTAATTTTTAGAGTTGATCGAAGGTTTTCTCAATAAAACAACTTTCCAAGGAAAGATGATTTAAGCGCTAACAAATATGTTCAACTCAGCTATGTAATGTACAATATAAGAAGCCTACAATTCAGTGGTTGTAACTGATAGCATTTGCATGTCATATTTGTTTTTCGTTTACTTTTTTGTACAAACATACGGCAGTGGGTTTCAGAGTCCAACTGTTTTATGCGTTATCATAACAGGAATGTTTATAACTTTCTATACGGTATTGGGTTTGCCCATGTTGAAAGGCCTACGGTTACCTGAAAATGGGTATACATGGCTTGTTTGGTCTCTATTAGGCAACACAAATTTAATTCCGTTTTCGACAAACCCGTTTGCACATAAATTTTCAAAACGGAAACAAAAAACTGTTCATAACATTCCTGTTTCCCGAATAAAAAGACTCATCTTGTCTCCCCCTCCGTTTTCTGTACACAAAGCAATCCCATCATTATCACCCTCTTTCTTACATTGGTTATAACAAAGTACGCGGATATTCTGAAGTAGTAGTGTTCACTTTAACTGCAATATTGTTTGCCGGTGGAACTAAATTATCAAAAACCGCAGCATGTATATGCGCCTGTTCTGATTCAAGAGTATGTTAACTTTATGGCAGGACTGGTTTCGAAGTTAACATATGTTAACTTATGACAGGTCAGGTTCGCAGTTAACGTATATCAATAGCACACCTGTTTCCAAGTTAACTTTTTTGCAGAAATTAAAGCAGTCCTAGGACCAAGTCCGCTTTTCAAGTAAACTAAATTTTGGTCCTAGGACTGGTCAGAGTAGTCCTAAATCCGGCCATAGGTTATTTTTTACCAGTCCTAAATCCGGTCATAGGTTAACTTTGACCAGTCCAAATGACTGGTTATCAAGTTAACTTGCTGTACAGGTTAGGACTGCACCCATCTGTAATTTTGTGAAATCGAAAAAGCCGCAGTACAATTATTGTAATTGGTGTGTCTTAATGAACAGTTGTCTCATTAGCAATCAAACAATACCTCCCTATTTCTTCTATTGAATAGATTGGCTAAGAACATGAATCCGATTTAGATGAGTTGTAGAAACCAGATACATTTTCTACACCAGAAACCTCCTGTACCAAGTCAGGAATATGACAATTGTTATCCATTCGTTTGATGTGTTTGAGCTTTATTTCTGTCCTTTGATTATGCACTTTCTCTATTGAACATTCCACGAACAAACGCAAAAAGGAAACCATAGCTCGTTATTTCTTTTATTACACCAACAAAAAAACACGAGTGATGATCTGCACGGAAAAGCTAGTATAAACAGACAAAAGATTAAATGTTTGTTATTGTTGTGATATATGTCTTTTACACAAATATTTAGACGTACCTGTTTTTGTCAAAATGAGTGCCAGAAATGAGGGACGAAAGATGCCAGAGTGACAGTCAAACTCATAAATCGAAAATAAACTGACAACGCCTGGTTAAAAATGAAAGAAGACAAACAGACAAACAATAGAACACA
This sequence comes from Mytilus edulis, assembly GCA_019925275.1. NCBI lineage: Eukaryota > Metazoa > Mollusca > Bivalvia > Mytilida > Mytilidae > Mytilus > Mytilus edulis. The sequence goes on from CM034358.1 coordinate 92,237,082, forward strand.
TGACACAAAATAGAAAACTTCAGAATAAGCAACAAGAACCCAACCAAAAACTAGGGGGTGATCTCAGGTGCTCCGGAAGGGTAAGCAGATACTGTTCCACATGTGACACTTGTCCTGTTGTTTATGTTATGTAGCACTCCACAGTTAGAAAATAAAATTAAAAATGAGCCACACAATGTTTTATCATCTCCTATTCCTTGATTCTAATACATTAACCTAACAGTTTGTGTTGTACAGGTGTAATACCACCATTCATTTTCCCCTATTAGTCTTTGTTAAATTTGCACTTTTCAAAAAAATGTGCAGAATTTGTCTTTATTTCAAATAAAGAAATACTAAGCATGAGTAAAGTTTTATCCTGTCCAGTACTATAGAAAAAAATTCACATAACATTTCATTGCATATAAGAAAGTAACCATTATTGGAAGTTAACCAATCAAATTTCTCCCCTTATTTTATCTGTGTACAAGGTTTACTCACCATGTAACCTCAAGATTACAAAATTTTCTTTAGAAATTACAAATAAAAAATCTTGGTGTTTAAAAATACCCAAGACATATGTTTATGACACAGACATGTTTTTACTGCAATAAAATGTAGGATTAATAACCTACAACTGTCAAATTCAAGCGAATATTTTTTTCGGCATACTTTCAACCGGATGAGACGTATCATGATTTGGTGGTATTACACCTACATGTGCATATATATGGAATCAGTATCTTCCTCAGATTTGATTTTCAAAAGTTAAAAGGGTGAAGAATAATTCCTGTGGTGTGTATCCATGGCAACATTTTGCATCTATTTACCACAAGATATTGCAAAAAGAGGGGTGAACATGTCATATATATAAAATGTGGATCAAACTATAATTTCAATGCCTTAGAGGGAAAACTTTTTAGAAACTGTTGACATTAATCTTCTGAATGATCAAATAATAAATGGGTGTCTTTCACCTCATTCTTTCGTAAAATCTAATCACAAAGTTCCTGCGACAAAAAGTTGGAAAAACATTACACTAATTGCCGGACCAATGTATGATATGGACATGCAAATACGGACTGTCATCTAAAAATAAGTTTTATGCACACTAGCACTCATATTTGAAAAATCCACAGGGACCAAAATGCGATACTGCACACCTAAATGTAGTGTGCTACATTTTAACAAATCCGGTAAATAGGTCACATTTATGAAAGGGCAGGGGATTGTAGCTACGTCGTAAGGAACGTAAGTGTTACAAAACACTTTAGGCAATTGGAAAGGTAAAATTCGTATTGTTTTTTACCTTCCCACGTCGTAACTTCTCATTCAATATAGATTCAATTCATTATAATTTGTATATACTGTGTACAATTATATTCAGTTTATTGTTCCCTGATCATCATGACTGATTGCACGATATTTTCGTGGGCGTTCCAAACCATTTTAGTACTGTATTCTCTATTCAGGTTACAGCTCCCGTAGCAGTTATCATACCACCATGGTCCTTTGAATAATTTTGCACAGTTTTTGTTAAATCGGTCGTTCTTTTGATCAATTGTTGTAAATACTTTACCGTTGTGATACAAAAAATTCTGACCTCGATCATCTCCTTAAAATAAAAACAAAACACCATGTCAGAAAAAAGAATAGCAATTAGAAACTTGAAAATATAAATATGTATAATATCTTAATAATCACATTGATCCTAGTTCAATCATTTGAGTCCATATTTAGACAACTAGAACAAGCCTATAACACCCTAATTGTATATATCACGGTTTTTTTTTTAGAGTGTGATTTAAATGAGATTGGTCTACAGTCTTGATTGAAATAAGCGTATGGTAATGATATTAATCTATTTATCACATATTTTCATTGTTACATTTCCAATTAATGTTGAGGAAGAATACACCTTATCGCTACTATAGTTTGGAAATATTTCCGCTTTAACTTTCGATGTCATACAACAATCACTTTTCCAATGTGGCGTCATATATTTTCTAAATTCATAATGACGTCAAAATTTTACGGGAACTTTTGTGATTTCAACTGATTTACAATTTTTTCTACTACAGCAGAAATTGTAACCTACAAAACTTCTTTTCATTGTGTTCTCATTTTTCATTTTTTGTATGAATTTACATGCATCTTCATTTGATCTGTGAGGAACCTCTCCTGCTCGTCTAGCTGCTTCGAATGACAACTTGTTTACAAATAGTTTTTGATTGACAGGTTTCTGGAAGTTAAACTCGGGGGCTCGATATGAATTTCTAGGGCTGATATCGATATTGGCCCCGAGGACTTGCGGCTATTATTGGTCATGCTTAAAGGTAAAAATCAGTATAAAATATTTGATAATGTTTCATATCTGAAAGGAAAAAAGTATGTTTGTGAGCTTCCTTTGATATTATTTGGTAGACTTCGTTATAATTTCTTGCAAAGTTTAAATACTTCATTCCTGTGAATCTGCTTTAAGTCACAACAAACAATTGGAATTAAAATTCAGGATGGAAATGGAAATGGAAATGGGGAACATACCAAAAAGACAACAATCCGACCGAAGAGATAATAACAGATGAATACCACGAATGGGTCTTCAACGCAACGAGAAAATCATGCACCCTGAGAAAGATACTCAGCTGGCCCTTAAATAAAATGGTGTACTGGTTCAGTAAAAAAGGAAGTTACACTAAACTCATAAACATATATTGGAACTTTAATTGAAAAACATACAAGACTAACAAAAGCCAGAGGCTCCTGAGTTGGGACAAAAATGCGGCGTGGTTAAACAAGTTTTGTATAAGTCATGTTATACATATAACAATCATATAATTGCGAATAATGAAAATAAACAGAAAGTATGGTATTCAATTTGTAGAAAAAAACCAAAACATTATAAGTCAAAGTACGGTCATCAACACGGGGTCTTGTCTTACAACGTACAGTTAGCTAAAAAGGGCCCGAAAAATGACTAATGTATAACCATTTAAATGTGAAAACCAACTGTCTAATGTATTCAAAAAACAAATACACAAGAAACAATCATGAACCACAGCAACAAACGAAAACTACTGGATATCAGATTCCTGACTTATGACAAGTGCAAACAAAGGCATTTGGATTTAACGTTTTAAAAGGTAACAACTTTAACTCTTTACCGAAACAATAGTATAACATCACAACTAAATTCTATAAAATATCAATTGAAATGGCTAACCTCATATTTACACCATTGGACATACACTGAACGAAATGATTTGATATATGACACAATGTAAATACAACATCGATAAAATTAGGGGTGAAGAAATAATGGCAACAGCAGTATACCACTGTACGATGTTAAATAATTTCAGAAAGTCAACTAAACCCTTGATCAAACAACTTGTCACCAAAATGAATAATGTATACAGGTAAAGACAATTTTTTTGTTGTAAGTTATACAGTATAAATGGAGAACGGATTTTATTTTTCCAAAATAAATAATTTCGTAGTTCATCATGTTCATAGTACGGGAAACAGAAAATGAATTTCAAAGTCATACTAAACATTTATCACAGCTTGTAAATATTACAAATAGAGATACTAGATATAACCGTAAATATATGTTAACATTAAGTAACAAAACTCATTACCATTGTATCAACAGGTCAAATTCACAGAAATAATTTCAGAGTAGTCGCAGTTACGGAAAATTTGCTAAATGCCAGAATCAATTTGAAATTTAAAAAATAAATGCATCAGACAGTTAGTATGTAAACGTCGTGGACAGTAGAATAACACATGACTTGTGCAATGCCAAAAACACAAGTATTTGTATCACAGTAAGGAGTTAAATCTCCATATTGACAAACACGTGGATGTGTATTTATACATCCCACTTCAAAAGACTACAAATTATAATATGTTTCAAGCATAAAAACATAGCATATAAATGATACACTATCATAATTTGTACATACCGGCATTGCCAGAGTATCCTGACACAGTCAAATTATATTTTGACGCAGAGTCTCCAACTATAAATGTACTGTAAACAGCATAACGTTTCCCGTTATTGTCATCTGTTAGATCTATTCTTAATTCATAATGGCCACCACTTGTTAAAAGATGCACAAATTTGTTGCCTGTATTATAAATTAACGTTTATGTTAAGACAACCTGCATATCTAATTAACAATTAATTTGATCAAATGTACGGTTTTGTTTACTTTTCTTAAATTAAGACATTATGAACGTTTTAATTTGGCTATAATGGTTTTAGTTATTACATATTGTGAGAGCCCAGACCTTATTTTCTTTTGTACTGTTTTTGCTAGTTCTGACACAGATACACATACGGATATATTTTTTCCGTCATAACTACAATTGCCTTCCTTTTTCATGAATGTAACCTATCGCTTTAGACTATTTACGGTGTGTGTAATAACATGATCAGCATGACAGGTGCCACATGTGGAGCAGAATCTGCTTACCCTTCCGGAACACTTGAGAGTTTTTTGTTTTATTTGTCTAGATTCTTTTTTTCATTTTTAGCCATGTAGTTTATTTTGGATTTATGAGTTTGACTGTTCCTCTGGTATATTTCGCCCCTCAGTTACAGCCGCAGAAACATATCAACTAAAAAGTGTTATGAACTAAAAACAGACACATGTGATTGTGACAATTAGATATTAAAATATCTTCAACATAAAAGATGACATCAATTTATGTGTGCACAAAAAGGTTTTCTTGGTGGTTAATTGTGCGAGCGGCAAGACATATATCTTTGTATGCGAATAAAAAATGTGGAGCTTAATATAGCACCCTTAACTTAAAAATCACTTATAATAGTCTGGTAATTCTTATATGTAAAACAAAAGTTCCAACAAAACATGCACAGAGTATCATACAAAGTATCTTATAGATATACAACTAACAATAAATGTCATAACATGATTACCTAGCCATAGCTCCCCATTTACGTTACCAAATCCGTTTTCACATTCAACCCATGTGCGTTGAAAGTCAACAGACCCATCAAACCGACGCTGAATAAGCTTCAAATAACAATGTGTCTTAATTATATGTGTGTAAAGCAGAACATAAAGTCAAAGGCGATTTATTAATATCTATACACCTTTCCTTTTTGTAGTTTTCAAAATGTTTTTTTACAACATCTCTATGAAATTAATCGTCACGAATAAAAATCTTGATATGAAGGGATAAATAGAAACAATAGGAAAATTCGTATTATTAAAATTCATATCAGAAATGAATATAGAATATGTTTTATTCTGAGTAAATAGTTCATGTAGATATCTCACCGTCCACCCTCCCCCATCAGTCTTCAAATCGCAGTAAGCAGGCACTCCTTCTGCATTTTTTCCCATCGGGTATATCTGATACACACCACTACTATTTTGTGTATTCCTATTTAGTTCAGTACAATCTTTAAATTTGCGAGCTATATCTGTAAAGTTATTAACAAAAGTAATTTAAAGTACCTATCACAACAAGCTTTAAACAAAGTGCATTGTCACATTGATCACAACAGTTCATATTTTCACATGTCAATATCCAATAGCAATAGCGCTAACTAGAAGTTTTATGTTTCGATTTAATGATTTACGATATATTTCCTCACATGAACAATTGTGGTGACGCGGGATTAACTTTAAGTTGCATGTTTCACACGTAGAATGATACTATTATAATAGTAACTACTATTAGGTTTATCGTAAAATAGCATACAACTCTAGTATTGTGTTAGCATCTATCACGGTATTTAAAATATTACCAAAGAAGGTGAACCATGACAAATAGTCAAGGTGAAATACTTTTGACTAGTTGCTACTTATTGCTACTTATTGATTGAAATACAAGAACAATACGAAGTACTTTCCTAACACATTGTAACATTCAGTTGGTTGTTTCTACTATTTTGTGTAGATATTATCTATCATACCATATTTAGCATATCTAAACACATTTTTCTTAATATCTATGAAAGGTTGACGGTAATGTTTGGGTTTTTTCCAAGTGTAAGTCTACTATCGTTGTGGATATTATTGAGTATTTCATATAGATATTTTTTTTTCTGAATATATAGATGTTCTTTTTTCTGATCAAACATAAACAGTTGACAATAATGATTTTTTTTTATTTGTTGTCCTAAATGTGAGACACAATTATATCCCCCACACCCCCCACCGCCACCCCCCGATAAGGTGACATGTTTTCGTGGTACTTTTACCATGTTAAGTAGTATATTTATATCCAGAACTACCCAAGACTACCGAGAACTTGGTCACAAAAGGTCGTAATATGATATAAAAACAGAAGATGCAGGATGATTTAGACAACTGTCCACCCTAGACCAAATGACACAGAGGTTAACAACTGTTGGTTTCCGTACAGCGTTTTACAATGTGCAAAGCCAATACCGAATTGTCAGCTATAAAAAGCCCCAACATCACAATCTATGACAATTCCAACGAGAAAAACGAGGAAAAAAAACAACGTTCTAATTAATGTCCTTAAAAACAAATATGCAACACAGCAACAAACGACAACCACTGAATAACCGGCTCCTCTCTTGGGACAGGCACATGCATAGAGAATGAGACGGAGTAAAATATGTTAGCAGGATCCAAACCTCCCCTAAAAGGGAACAGTGATGTAACAGTACAACATAAGATCGAACTATACAAATTAGTTAAAAAAAAGTCTTTATTGATCAGATGGATACAAATAGAAAGACATGCATTTAAGACTAAATTATCAATCAGTAAACATCAAACATCGAATCGATTTAGTGTAGAGACGTTATAAACGGTCGGAGCAAAGCATGGTTTTGTACAAGGTCAGGGTATATGATAGTTTTATAAATCTAAATGAAGAAATATACAGATAAAACATTATTATAACAGTTTGGTCATTTTCGTTTTTATTGATGTTATATATCTTTAAACCCGGACAGATCTAGAAATTGTGAATGTTGTGTTTATATTGCGATTTTGATTTATTTTCCGTAAATACTCTGGAAAATGAATAAATGAGCAGTTCTTAAAAATGTTGGTGTACTATTTTTTAATATTGCAAAGTTTTGTATCCTTATAATCTTGAAATTCTTTAAAAATACAATTAATTCAATCGAGGCCATTAGGGGCGTTACTTAAACAAGTTATTTTTTTTAATTACTTATATAAGTAATTTTTTATTTTAAAAATGATAAAATTACTTAATAGAGTTATTTTTATTTTCAATAGAAACATAGACTAAATGTAGTTTTCATGATTTTGAATAACATTTTATATCATAAAATAACGAATTTATCAGATTTAAAAGGAGTATAGAGATAAAGGGTTACTTTGAAAATAATGGCAAAAATATTACTTGAATAAGTTATTTTAAACATTTTTGTAAAAAATAGCAATTACACTTATCTAAGGCACATATGTAATTGATTACAAAAAAGGTTACCAATTATAAATAACTTCAGGTCTTAATTAATTCACAAGTATCTATCTATTTATATCAGTCTACCTTCAAGATTTTAGAGGAAAATGATAATTTAATAGTCCCAAGAGACCAATCTTTGACCCAGAAGCATCGGTATGAAAGATAAGTGCGTCGGAAAGTTAATTAGTGTTTCTGAAGAATTAGTTTTTATATATCAAGGGAAAAATAAGCAGATAACTGTGAAAATTATGTAAAGCTAGTAAAATCTGTATTCTTGGACACCTATAAACATAATATTCAGAAAAATAACTTATATAAGTTATATTTAAATTAGCCTCGTTTTCAACATTACTTGTATAGGTAATTTTAATTGTTACTTGTTTAAGTAATGCCCCTGACTGATTAAATAACAAATTACAAAAAAAAACTTGCTGATTAATCGTTCAAAGGATAAGAAATTTTGGTAATTTTAAACAAATCGTAGAACATTATAGTATATTTTTTTCTGATATTATTTATTCTAAAATAACAAATCTTAAACTATAAAATATTTTTCATTCGAATAAAGAAAACAATAAAATTGAGAATGGAAATGGGGAATGTGCCAAAGAGACAACAACCCGACCATAGAAAAAAAACAACAGCAGAAGGTCACCAACAGGTCTTCAATGTAGCGAGAAATTCCCGCACCCGGAGGCGTCCTTCAGTTGGCCCCTAAACAAATATATACTAGTTCAGTGATAATGAACGCCATACTAATTTACAAATTGTACACAAGAAACTAAAATTAAAATAATACAGACTAACAAAGGCCAGAGGCTCCTGACTTGGGACAGGCGCAAAAATGCGGCGGGGTTAAACATGTTTGTGAGATCTCAACCCTCCCCCTATACCTCTAGCCAATGCATTCTAAATTCAACAAAAACAAAAATGTATGCATATTTATCCTTCAAATATTCACGTCTGATACAAACTAACTTATCAAAAGGCATTTTTAATGACTGATTGCAAATGACGTTGCATTATTTCAAATATGAGAAGAAATATTTTCATTTCTGGCAACGCGTAAAAAAATTTAGTATCTTTCCCTAAAATCTATCATATTTGTTTGAAAAAACAGCCAATCCTGATGTACAAAAAGTACTGAAATCTTGTGGCGATTTATGATTGATATTAAAATAAGGCAATAACTGCATTCTTATTCCACAAAAATAAAAGTTTGAGTATTTTAATTCTGAAATTTTCTTAATTCTAAAAGACTTATCTTGAGGCATTTAAAATAATGAATTACAAATAAAATAGCATAATTGTTTACCAAAAGAAGAATAGTTTTCACAATGTTATACAATGCGAACAACATTTTGTATATTTTCTCAGATAATCTTTAATTTCAATGAAAAACAACCAATCCGTAGCTATTAACAGTGGAAACATCCAATGGCGGTCAATGATTTCCATTAAAATGAAGAAATAATTGCATTCTTGTTCAACAAAAACAAAAGTGTATGCATATTTATCATCATGATCATTCACAAATTCACATTTGATGCAAAATAACTTATAAAGAAGTATTTTAGTGACTGATTACGATTGATGATGCATTATTTCAAATATGAGAAGAAATATATGCATTTTTGGCAACGCGCACAAAAATTTAGTATATTTTCCTTAAAATCTAGCATCTTTAAAGAAAAACCCAGCCAATCCTGATGTAAAAAAAAGTACTGAAATCTTATGGCTTCTTATCATTTATATTAAATTAAGGCAATAACTGCATTCTTATTCCACAAAAATAAAAGTTTGAGTATTTTAATTCTGAAATTATCTTAATTCTAAAAAAAAAGATTTATCTTGAGGCTTTTAAAATAATAAATTACAAATAAAATAGCATCAATTCTTACCAAAAGAAGAATTTTTGACAATTTTATACAACATGTACAATGCCAACATTTTCTCAGATAGTCTTTTTTTTAATGAAAAACAACCAATTCTTAACCATAAAAAGTAGAAAAATCCAATGTCGGACAATGATTTCCATTAAAATGAAAAATAATTGCATATCCTTTAATCATGTCGGGTTACGAGTATTTGATCACACTAGACACACGCATGATTTTTATAAAGGAGCCAGTAGATTGTATCCTATAATGAGGATGTAAAAGAATTGTCAAATACGGAACAAAATTACGTAATTATAAAATTTAATGTGAATGATTTGCAATTATATATGTTTATATTGTAATGTATTTATATTTGTAATTAACTAACCATTAGTTGTATATATTATACTTTATAAATGTATGTATTACAGACAAAATAAAACAAAGGAATAGGTTCAGTAAGACCCCTTTTGGCCCCAAAATATAGCAGTTTTACAAAATTATAAAAATGTAATCTTTTAGGTATTTACTGGAAAGTAGAATGCTTCTGCTACATAAATATGGGCTGTTTTTGAAAAAAAACAATGCACATATATCGGGTACTAGCTTCATCAAGTCATGCTAAATTACTGAAATCTTAACAATTTTAGCATTTTAGTTAAAGTTTAGACGGTTTCCGTCTTAAATGAAAGTGGCCGCATTCGTGTTTATTCATAATATTGAAATGTAAGTTGTATTTGATGATAATACATAACATATATAAAGGTGGAGGATGAACACGGATGCGGCCACTTTCATTTTTGACAAAAACCATTTGAAAAGTGACGTTTTTTGGCATATTTGATAGATTTTTCATATATAAGCTTGAATTGGAGCGTTTTTATACCCCCGCTTTAAAAAAGGGGGGTATACTGTTTTACCTCTGTCTGTCAGTCCGTCCGTCAGTCCGTCCGTCAGTCAGTTCGTCCCATGAAACTTTCGTCACATTTTTCTCAGGAACTACACATCCACCCTTTCTGTAATTTGGTATCAACATTTATATATGTCAGCCATACCGTGTGATGCGTTTTCAGATTCATCACTTGACAACTTTCTGTTACCGAAAAAACTTGTATGATTTTACACATGATATCAAAGTTGAAAATTTTCGTCACATTTTTCTCAGGAACTACAATACAAGGATTTCTGAAATTTGGTTTCAGGATTTATATAAGTCAGCTATACCCTGTGATGCGTTTTCAGATTCATCACTCGACAACTTCCTGTTTACCGAAAAAAACATTGTATGATTTTACACATGATAGCCAACTTGAAAATTTTCGTCACATTTTTCTCAGGAACTACAATACAAGGATTTCTGAAATTTGGTTTCAGGATTTATATAAGTCAGCTATACCGTGTGATGCGTTTTCAGATTCATCACTCGACAACTTCCTGTTTACCGAACACTTGCATATTTTTACACTATTAATATTATCCACTTGCGGCGAAAAACAAAAACTAATTGAATCAATTGAAGTAGACACTTAAGTGTTTAAAAAGGGTCCTAAATCTTTCGTTAGATGAACTTGAAATCTGATCCCAAAATCGAAACTTACCGGACCGACCTACTCCCTTATTATATACTACTAACGGTTAACGAGGCCGGGATAATGTACCGGTATTTGATGTTTCCACTAACAAATATGAAAACTATCAATAAAACATGATTTACTTAGAAAAAAAAATAATAAGTGCATTCTTGTTCAACAAAAATGTATGCATATTTATCCTTCAAATATTCACATCTGATACAAAATAACTTATCAAAAGGCATTTTGAATGACTGTCTGCAATTGATGCTGCATAATTTCAAATATGAGAAGACATATTTGCATTTTAGGCAACGCGTACATAATTTGGTATCTTTTTCCTGAAAGTCATCATATTTTATGAAAAGCAATCAATCCTGATGTAAAAACAAGTACTAAATATCATACAGCGATTTATAAAAGACTGACGACTTATCTTGAGGCCTTTAGAATAACAAATTACAAATGAAATTGTATTACTTTTTATCAAAAGAAAAAAATAGATTAATAAAAAACAATAATTAAAACAACTTTTTTGATCATCACAAATAAAGTATGCATCTTTAATTTTATAATTATTTTACTTTCATCATCTAGTGACATAAAATTGCTAAATAGAGTACTTATTGTAAACGACAACATATTACCTCTTATAAGTGGTACAATAATATTCTGAGGATATCGTTATTCTGCATTTATGTTATTTATTTAGTTAAAATCTAAATAAAAGAATATGAAGTAATACATATGGTAATTGAAAAAAATTTTTGTTATTGCAACTAAGTTGATTACAAATTAACGAATACAGGTGTCTTCGTAGAGATCTGCGTTCAACGAATTTATTTTTACTAATCCTTTTATATTTTAATCATTCGAAAAAATCAATACTTTTACGATATCGCTGTAACATATGTTTATTTATATATATATATGATATGTAGTTATGAATGCTTGAGATGTATGCTCAACATGGACATTGAAAAACATGCCTTATTAATCAAAAAACAGCTTTGTCAGAGTAAGATATGAACTGTAGTTTCATGATTGTTTCTTAATTTATCAATGGAGAATTTCAAAATTTGGAAACAATGTAAGGTATTTGTCACAGAGTATAAGCAAGTACAATACGAATGTACTGATTGAAGTAGACGCTTTTCGAATTCTTAATAAATATCTGCGTTACTAATAAAAATTCCTTTGTGAAGTTGAGAAGGATACTTCAGAGCTAGAATTGATTAAAGAATTAAAAACACACATGTATGACTATCAATTCATCAAATTATTTAAGATAACACACTTTGATCTTGTTTGAAGAATGTTTAAGTGTCGATAATCCCTTTTGTTCGAAATGGCCAGGTCATAAAAGCTTAGACTCTTAATAAACTTAGAATTTTAAAAGTACCTGTAGTTGTTGTATACACCTTTGGTGTGGTTGTCTGCTGAATTCGTGTTTGTGGTGACTTCAGACGATAATTGTTACACAGATCATCATCGCAACATTGTTCACGCTCTACTGACCTTTTTCCAACCACCGGATACGGATATTGAATGGAATGGCAAAGCTGCAAAATGTATAACATACAACCCGTAAATGTGTTTGTATAATCTTTCTTTTTGCTGTTGTATTTTTAACGTCTGACTTTTTGTGTTTCTTTTACATTTATTTACGTGCCTATATATTTTTAAAGATCCCGTAAATATGTTATTGCTCTATAATGATGCCATTATGAAATTGTCCTATTATAATTTTGAAAATACTTTGAACGACAAATTTATTTTACTTGCGTAGTGGTATTAACCATGTGTGTATTCTTAAAAATTCTGAAGATCTTCTGGATAATTTTGTATCTCGGTCTTTTTTCTTTGGTTTTTTTAAACTGTATACCACCATTCCCAATGCAAAATTATATTTCTTTTGGGAAAATACTTTGAACGACAAAATTATTTAATATTTCTTCCTCTGTGACTTTTACATTTTCTGACGTCAAACACGCGTAACAATGACTGTGATTGTTAAATTTGATAAATGTTTTTTGTGCTTCTTCGTTCAATATATGTTTGTTTTGAAATTGTGACACTGTGATGACTGCTGTACCCATATTTTGACAATTTTACCTATAATGTCTGTTTCGTTCATGCATTGTTGTATATATAATGGAGTTTGATGGGATTGGCATACACGTGAGAGGTTCAATCCGTTTTTTTCTTTATAAAAAATGCCTCTACCAAGTCAGGAATATGACAGTTGTTATCCACCCGTTTGCTGTGCTTGAACATCTGATTATTAAGACTTGAAATTGACTATGAGTGTCGGTTGAAAGCAAAAGTTTACGTCATACGAGATGATTATAGCTTCCTAATTGTGATCTTTTCATTTTTAAATCAAGAGTTGAAAAAGGTGATGTTGAAAACATCCATTCGTACATTTTACGAACATGGCTGTTATGGAATATTCATTTAATTTGTGTGATTTGACATTTTCAGGAAGTAATGTATGTCTTTTATTGTATTGTTGTCAATTGTTACAAGGAAATATATTTACAAAGGTGGGAGAATGATACAAAGGGACAGTCAAACTCATAGATTGAAAATAAACGTACAACACCATGGCTAGAAATAAAAAGACAAACAAACAAATAATAATACAGAAGACACAACATAGAAAACTAAAGACTAAGCAACAGGAAATCCACCTAAAACTGGGAGTGATCCCTGGTGCTGTGGAATGAATAAGCAGATCCTGCATCACATGTGGCGCCCGTTGTGTACAAAGCATACTATTTTCTTTTAAATAAGATTCATCGAATACTAACGTTTTTGTCGTGACATCCACTACTGTAATATTTTTCTCCAAATCTTGATTCTTCTGATAGAAAACATGACTTCGAAATATAATTTCCATAATTTTAGTACATTCTTCAAATCAAATGAAATGACTCAAATAATGTGAGTGCAAAATAACATAAAAATCAATAAATGTATTTGCAAAACGTTCTTTTTTTTCATATTTGGCTTGTAACCAATCAATGTTAATTGAAACGAATGTGTTTGTGACTCTTACTGACACTAATATTTTCTTGTACGTTATTCAATTTATTGGTGCTTTGACGGTTGGTTTAAGCACATACCTAACGTACCATCATTAAGTATAGATGTTTCCAGTCTCTTTATAAGTTTATTGTTAGAATTATTTACAAAAAGTAGTTGCATGATGTCTTTCCACAATATAATAATGTATGTGTTATTAAATTCGTCGATTTTTTGTAATGGACATTCAAAACTCAAATTTGCAAAAAAAGGGCAGAGATTGGGGCAAAAGATTCAAAAGTGTATTTCAAATAAACGAAGATAATTAAATCATCATGACAAAAAACGAAAAAACGACGTCAAAACAATCATCAGTCATCATGACACAAAATCTTATCTGAATTGAATTTCAAAAACAACCGAAAAATTGTTAAAATACGTGAAAACTCGTTGTGCTCGGAATGTAAGACAATAACTTTGTTTTAAAACTCCATGGGAACAGATTCAGAATAAATAACGACGGATCCACGAATGCTTTCTTTTTCTTTATATCGCGTGACTCATATAAAAGAACGAAAACAGATCTCGTTTTGATATAACAGTTTTCCTGTCATTGAAAATGTGTTAACAGTACAGATGTATTAATCAGTTAAAGGCAAATAACGGTATTTAGCTGCTCGAACCATAAGTCATGTTCACACCAATAAGTCATTCATATGGTTAATTAAAAGTGAAGAATGAAAAGAAACTCAAGTGGTACTTTTTTAATATTAACTGATTCATTTCGTTATCGTCAATAATATTCCTTTATTAAATTTCTAATCTGACGAAATATGAATAATTTAACTATTTTAATTGATGATCAACTTCAAATAAAGTAAATATTCTTGCTTATCTCACTAAATATTTTCAAATAGCCCGACATTGAGACCGAATTTTTCAGCAGCCTAAGTTCAGACAGCCGAGCCATAACAAGACAAATAACGATAAATAAACAAATGTTGCCAGTTTAATCACGCCAGCTAAATGTCAATAATGAATTTTCAATAACTTTAACGGTATAAATTTTACAGCACCAGACGCATATTGCGACAAACAGATTCATGGATTCCAAGAAAATTGAAAATCCAAATCTTCTCAAAATATTAAGAGCTAATTCATAGTAAAGCTAAATTAAAACAAAAGTAAAACAATGAACTACAGCTTTGTATGAGCGAAATTTAGCTGACAAATACACTTTTCAATAACAATTATGAAACATGCAAATTGACATATTAATATGGTATCTTTATTCTCTCGTTTTGATAGATTTAAAGTTACACATTTTTTTACATATCACAAAATTACAAACTTATAAATGACATGCAACATATTACAGATATACTTTGAAATAATTACGGCAAATCAAAATTGATAATTTTGGCATCGCAAAGTTTTGCACTGTTACATAACATTAAAAGTTGGCAATTTAGAATTCTTACACTTTTGACTTTCGAAATGTTCCAACACCAAATGTTTGTCAATAAAAGCATTTATAGTGTACACAAAATAGTATAATTAAAATATTAACCTCGTCGAAATCACAGAATTTGACATGGTGACAAGCTTCAGACTGTAGTTTCCCATTACACTGGTAGCACACACTACCGTTAGTTTCTAAATGATCTGTAAAATAAGTGATTATAACAATACATACATTAAAAAAGGTAACAGTCCTTTACTGGTTGTAACAAATCATTTATTTATTTGTGATTAACACAAACATAATGCAATTATACTAACTGGCAACACCAAACGACCTTCAAATGAGCTACACCAGTTCCGTCCCAGAACAAGCGTTAATTGCCAATCGTGCATTTCGACTTTCTGAAATTATATAACGTTTCACATATTTTATTGATATTGTATTAACATTTAACATTGTGTCATAGATCAAATTTATTTGCATGTATGTCCATTTGTGTTAATAATATGATGTCATTTGATTGAGTTAATAGTTTTCAAAGGTACCAGGATTATAATTCAGTGACGCTCATATCAAAATATTTATAAAGCCAAACAAGTACAAAGTTGAAGGGCATTGAGGATCCAAAATTCCAAAAAGTTGTACCAAATACGGCTGAGGTAATCTATGCCTCGGATAAGAAAATCCTTAGTTTTGTAAGCAGTAAATTAATAAAAATGACCACATTATTGATATTCATGTCAACAACGAAGTGTTAAATATTGGGCTGGTGATACCCTCGGGGACGAAACGAGTGGCATCGACCTAGTGGTGTAAATAGTTATCAAAGGTACCAGGATTATAATTTAGTACGCCAGACGCGCGTTTCGTCTACATAAGACTCATCAGTTAAGCCATTTCAATTGATATTTAATATTCTGTCTTTCCATGTAGTGATGTTACACTATTGTTTAAGGTATGTGTTAAGGTTGTTATCCATTGAAACGTTTAAACCAGCAGCATTTGGTTGCACCTGTGCTAGTTCATGAACCTGAAAATCAGTGGTAGTCGTTAGCTGATGTGGTAAATAAATATTTCTCGTTTCGCGTTTTTTATATCGATTAGATCATTTGTTTTCCCGTTTAAGTGGTTTTAATCTAAGTTTGTGGGCCCGTTATAGCTTAATGAACTGTGTGAGCCAAGGCTCCATGGTGAAGACCGTACTTTGATTTATACAGATTTGCTTTTAGAAATTGTGACTTGGATGTGGAGATGTCTCATTGGACTCAAACCAATTCTTCTTAAATTTTTTAACCCGAGAACAAATTGTAACTCAGTTTATCGATAGAGTTTTTGCAAAATCCGAAAATTGTCACATTATACGTAATTCTTGTCTAAACTGACAACGCCATGGCTAAATAAGAACAAAGACAAACAAAAAAAATAATAGGAGACAAGCCAGACATAGAAAACTGAAGATTCAGCAACACGAACCCACCAAAAACAGGAGGTGGTCTCAGGTGGTCTGGAAGGGTCAGTATATCCTGCTCCACATGAGGTCCCGACGTGTTGCTCATGTTATAACAACCCTGGTAAAAGTCTTATTCTGTAGGACACAGTTGTACAAAAGGAAACAAGATTGTCATTAAACGAGTCAATCATTTCTTTGTACCTCTAGCCAATGTAGAATGAAGAAGCCCGAGTCCGATATCAGGATAGGTGACAAAATAAACTAAACAAAATGACAATGATACATACACTAACTAAGAACTACTATCTCTTACTGACATGCCAGGTTTAGTAGTATACCATCAGACAATAAAAGATAAGAACAGGACTCGTATCATGCAAACAACTGGTTTTAGAATAAATAGTGGCATCGTAAAATTTACATACGATCTAGTTTTGCTGAGGAAAGGGGATACAAAAGGGGATACAAAATATTTCATTCAATCAACTGACATCGTCACGTTTGTTATTGATCAAGATTTAACGTTATCCGTTTTCGTCAGAGTATATTAATTAAATCGCATTTAATGGCTATCTGTCCATAATCATTGATTATATGCAATATATAAGAAGATGCAGCATGTTTGCCAATGAGACAACTCTCCATCCAAGTCATAATATGTAAAAGTAAACCAGTATATGTCAACATACGGTCTTCTACACGAAGCCTTGGTTCACACAGAACAACAAGCTTAAAGGGCCCAACGGTCTGATCTATATAAACAAAACGAGAAACGAGAAACACTAAGACACCACAACAACAAATGACAACCACTGCACAAAAAATAGGGTCTTGACTTACATGTAGGACGTGGGCAAAAAATGAAGCAGGTTTAACATTTTTAATAGATACCAACCTTCACCCTTTAATATTTAAACATGATAAGCCATCACATGGTAACATTTTTCGTGACTGATAACCTTATAACCAAAACATGTTATGACGATGGTTACAGAAGGCAATTTGTAATCATGAAAATGATGTACAGTTATGTATACAAATATTGTGATTTTTCAATCCGTTCTTAAAGGAAATAATATGTTTTATTTAACTTTACCATTCTGCGAAACATTCGTATTTTACCTTGTTCTCCGATCCGGCGTTATTAAACAGATGAGAAGCACAACAATGATAACTCTTCCCTGCGTCGGTTGATAATTTACGTTGTTCTGATCTCCAAATCTGGCTTTATTACACAGATCAGAAGAACAGCAATGATAACACTTCCCTGTGTCGGTTGATAATTTAAATTGTTCTCCACATCCGGCATAATTAAACAGATTAGAAAAACAGCAATGATAACATTTCCCTGCGTTGGTTGTTAATTTACCTTGTTCTCCACATCCTGCATTATTACACAGATCAGAAGAACAGCAATGATAACACTTCCCTGCGTCGGTTAATTATTTAACTTGTGATCCACATCCGGCATTGTTACACAGATCAGAAGAACAGCAATGATAACACTTACCTGTGTTGGTTGATAATTTACCTTGTACTCCAAATCCGGCTTTATCACACTGATCAGAGAACCAGGATTGATAACACTTTCCTGCGTCGGTTGATAATTAACTTTGTTCTCCACATCCGGCATTATTACACAGATCAGAAGAACAGCATTGATAAAACTAACCTGTCTCGGTTGACATTTTACCTTGTTCTCCACATCCAGCATTATTACACAGATCAGCAGAACAGCAATGGTAACATTTCCCTGAGTCGGTTGATAATAGTCTTACACAGATCAGAAGAACAGCAATGATAACACTTCCCTGTGTCATTTGAAGGTCGTAATTTACCTTGTTCTCCACATCCGGCATTATTATTACACAGATCAGAAGAACAGCAATGATAACACTTCCCTGCGTCGGTTGATAATTTACCTCGTTCTCCACATCCGGAGTTATTACAGAGATCAGAATAACAGCAAGGATAACACCTTTCTGTGTCGGTTAATAAGTTACCTTGTTCTCCACATCCGGCATAATTACACAGATCAGTAGAACATCAATGATAACACTTCCCTGTGTCGGTTGATAATTTACCTTGTTCTCCACATCCGGCATTATTACACAGATCAGAAGAACAGCAATGATAACACCTTCCTGTGTCGGTTGATGATTAACCTTGTTATCCATATCAGCCGTTATAACACAGATCAGAAGAAAAGCAATGACAAAACATCCATATGTCGGTTGATAATTTACCTTGTTCTCCACATCCGGAATTATTACAGAGATCAGAAGATCATCAATTATAACACTTACCTGTATCGGTTAATAATTTACCTTGTTCTCCATATCCTGCATTATTACACAGATAAAAAAAGACAATGAAAACACTTCCCTGTGTCGGTTGATAATTTACCTTGTTCTCCACATCCGGCATTATTACACAGATCAGAAGAACAGCAATGATAACACTTCCCTGTGTCGGTTGACAAAGGTTTTATATCGCAGTTCTGAAGTAATTGATACACATTATAATATTAATTAGTGTTCGTTAATTTTTGCATTAAATACTCATTTGTAGACAACAAATGAGCTGCGTCATTCAGAAATTGACCTTATGCAAATGAATATCAATACATTAGTTATTTTATTTTTGGTTGAAAATATCGCTCCAAAATGTATTTAACTATTTAAAAATTGAAGTGACTGTTTGCATGTAAGAACCCTACAAAACAGAACAACGAAACACAGATTAACTTTTCGTACGTACTTGATTGTTCCAAATTTTATCAAAGTCTTAAAGTGTTTCTCTTAGTTTTAGTTTGTAATCCGGATTTGTTTTGTTTTATTCTCAGTCGATTTATGAGTTTAATATAGCGTTATACTAATGTTGACTCTCTATATACCATTACATAGATACGTGCACTCGTCTACGGTCGATTTCCAACCTTGTTTACGTTTCTTGAAAAACAAGAACACATTTACGTTCAGTGCTATTGAACAGTTTTTTTATTTTCCAGTAACTTTTATACATGTACAAAATTAGTCGTGTGTCTTACTTGCGCTGTCATACATCCTAAATGAAATGACTTTTCACCATATCCATCCGAAATACTCTTCAAGCTGCATACCTTAAACAAAACAACTATTTTTAATACGTTGTTAAATCAACAAATATTAATTATGCTAAATCAATATGAATGTCATATAATTCTTGAATCATTAGTAACTTTTTATTATGTCTATATTACAGGATAACAAATACACATGTAAGAACATATGCATAAGATACAACGAAACAAGAAAACAAGACAACAAACAAGGCCATAGTAGTGACGGGAAAACCAACGGTCTAACGAGCAACACTTATGAACAAAATTAACAAACGACAATTTCTGAACATCAGGTTCCTGTTGAAGGACAGGTGCAAAAAATGTATCGGGTTTAAACGTTTTAATATGTAACAGTTATCATACTTAGCCGGAAGAATAGTGTAACATCATATATATATGACTGTCTCTTGCATTAATTTGTAGAATCCTTTACATTAGATCTTTCACCTTATCTGTAACAGTTGATCCATCGTCATGCCTTATATATCATGTACTGTATTACGCCTCTAGATTAAAACTGACAAGGAAAGATAACACCTGGCCACTTAAAGCTTTATTTTTGTGACGCCAAGGTGGTCGAGTGGTCTAGCGCGTCCGATACAGTGGAGGCGATTTGGTGTCACGAAGTCTCAGTAGCATGAGTTCAAATCCCGGCGGTGAAAGAAAACAAAATGCGAGAGATAATTGTTGGGCTGATGTTTAGACGAGTTGTATATATGTTCAAGACCATATGAGTATTTGGACCATACGCGTATGGTGATGTATTGACTTTTAAAAAGGGTACGTTAAAAACTAAATATTGATACCAAAATTAATTGTCATCGCTTATTACATTCTTGCATGTAGGCTTACGGTGACATTTACTTCCCCACGGTAACATAACTTTTTCGCCTGTGCCCGTCATGGTTGTGCACGATCCGTTTCAGTTACACCTTTTCTTTGCAAGTGAAAAGATAGCCTTCGTTGCAGCTGCGTGCAGTGATGCAGAGGTTTTGGGTTATTCCGAGTTATGAAGCTCTAGATTCTAAATATCGTCATATGACTACAGTACGCCATATTCACACGACAATTTAAATAAACTATGTTCCTTGCCAGTGAATTCTTGTGTAAACAGTTTATTGAGAACAAATTTGGAAGTTATCTTTTCAAGTCGACACATTGCTATTCACTTGTTATAACAAATCGGTAATGGACATCAGTATAACATTTGTTTATTATAGTTTTGACTAGGAAGTAAAATTAACTATATAAAACTTCTAATCTTTACTTAACTATATTTTTATTTATCATATGTTTAGTAGTAAATACGGTAGTTTTGAATATTTGATAAATAGCCTGCAGTTTAATCCATATCGTGCAACTTTGATGCGCACCCTTTATCGCATACCCTTAATCACACCCTTTATAACAGTCTACTTTTTTTTAATTTCATTTTTTTACATAAAGTCAGTTGTAATTTATGTAAGCTTAAGAAATATTTTCCTCATATTGGTCTAATAGAACGGTTATTCGGGCGTGACGCAATTTATTGAAAGACGTCATTGTTTGGTATGTGACGTCACGAACGTCAAGTTTTTATATTTGTTTGCACACTAAATGCCACTATCAAAAAAAAACAACAAAATACAATAAAACCATTTTTTTTTAAACAACAGCACGCAAATTGTAAGGTAACCCAGGTGCTTCGGATAAGTAATTGAACAGTTTTTTTAAGGCTGTTAAAACAAGACAAAAGTAGAACTGAAGGTAACTCAGTGCTATGGATCAGAAATCAGTTCATATTATATACTACTCTCCTGTTAAAATATATGATAAAGCGAATAAAACATGGCAAAATCCGTTTCACATGCCGTATCACCCTCGACCATTATCATTCCCCGGGCCTAAAGGCCCTTAGGCTGATATTGGTGTCTCGAGATGATACGACATATGATACGTATGCTGCCATGTGTTATTTTCTATTTAGTTAATCTCTTTATTATAATAAGATAATAAAATGATCTTTATGATGTCGTCTTTTTAATGACCGGTCATACCATATGAAAAGTCTAGAAGTATTCAGAGTAACCTGTAACAGAGTGTTAATTACCCCGACCATATGAGTATATACCCGTGTGGTCATAATCATACGCGTATGGTCCAAATACTCATATTGTACGGAACATATACAGAATGTACACAGCTATGTATCACAATTACTGCTGGTGATCCGATGGATAAATCTGTTGTAGCGTTGTCACTGGTTCAAATGTACTTATACAATTAATATAATTATTCATTTTACTGTATCTTGTATTTGTAGGATCCTCTAAAATAGATATTTCAGTTGATCTGTAACATTTGATCCATCTTCATGCTTTATATATAATGTACTGTATTACGATGATAGATTAAAACTGACGAGGAAAGGTAACACCCGGTCACCGAAAGCTTTATTATTGTGAAGCCAAGGTGGGCGAATGGTCTAGCGCGTCGGATACAGTGGAAGCGATTCGGTGTCACGAAATTTTACAAATCTAACATCGTTGGGCTGATGTTTAGACTTGTTGTCAAAAAATGCACCAGGCCATACGAATAAAAAGGATTTGCTCCTCCAACGATATTGCCAAAAAAACAACAAACAAGAACTTTGCACACATAAAACATCGGCGCTACAAAAGAAAAGACATTGCTTACGTTTTTTCTCGTGCTAACAACATCAGCCGAGATGAACTTTTGCCATATAAAGACAATAAGGTAAACAAGGTGCCTTTTGTGTTCATTTACCATCCAAAACTTGACAACTTATCTTAACTTATCCGCAAAAATCCGCTGAGAATGAACGGTCATCGTAGCCACTACCAATTCAACCAGACCTCCCTCTCAGTCGACATTTGGCATTCCCTGACCATACTAAGGCATATCTCAATCGACTGCCTGTTACACTCATAGACCACAACTGTGCTAGGTCTAGGCAGAATAGACTCACTCGGGAAAGAGTGTGGATACAAAAATTAACACTTTGGCACACAATGGGATAACTGAAAAATTGTAGTTTATTTCGTGTAGTGCTTCACATATGGGTTCTTCATCCTATTAATACAGTCTCTGTTTTCTATTCCCTAAGCTTGCTAATTCTTACATACATTTGTTCAATATACCAGTTTAAATTGCTTATTTTTGTTTAGGGATGTACAAGTACCAAGCCACATTCAACTAGTTATCCTTTGTCAAAATTTATTATT
The DNA here is from genome assembly GCA_019925275.1 of Mytilus edulis. Taxonomy (NCBI): domain Eukaryota; kingdom Metazoa; phylum Mollusca; class Bivalvia; order Mytilida; family Mytilidae; genus Mytilus; species Mytilus edulis. Next base: position 92,260,230 of record CM034358.1, read on the forward strand.
ATTGTTTGCGTTGTTTAAATACGCAGACTCTGTTGTAACTACTCTACATTTGTCAAATTTGAAATATTTACAAATTAGATTGTTCAGTGCTGTTTATTTGGAATTTTTATTGACGCAATCGTTCTTGTAACATCATAACTGCCGTCACCGTTAAAGATTTATAATTGTGTCAGTTCATATTGCACATTATTATTTTTATTTAAAGCAAATATTTGAAATCTCTGTTGTAATTAGCCATGTAACCTATGTCATGTTTAACACATTTTTAGAATGGTGCAAGCGTCTTAAGTGATGTTCGGTTTGACTTTTTTTATTGATTTTCAAGATTGTTATAGTTTAATCTAAGTAGACTGAGAAATGATTCATTAAACATTACAATCATTCTGATGAAGGATATGTGTTACCCGAAATATTTATAAATAATTTCATTTATAGTTTCCCTCTTCTTTTGTTATTCGTGTTGTTGTGTACACTTTTTAGGCGTTTATATAATTTATTGATTTTGTACATGTATCGTTACTCGTAACGATCCAGCGCCCTTGTGGGAAAAATCGTTGACTATTATTCAGATGTTTTATAGAGATATATATATTTATATATATACTTAGTAATGACCGAAACGTATGGGAATTTGTGTTAAAGTTCTTATTATACAATCATTCAGAGACGTATACGAATATTTGGTATGAGTGTCAATAAGACAACCGTCCATCCAAGTCATAATTAATAAAGGTAAACAATTATAGGTCAAAGTACTGTCTTCAACACGGAGCGTTACTAATTACTATAAGTATTGAGCCAAGCTGTCCAGCATTACTAGTTTTAAACTGATAATTGTAACTATAATTACGATAATTCCAATATGGTGACGGCAGAAATAGGTAAAATATTTTCAGTCATTTATCTCAAATGTAGCCTGTTGTCAGTAGTTACTAAGATGCAAGTTTTTTTAATACGAATTGTTAATGTGCACTAAAATTGTCTAAGAGCTATGAAACTTGCTGTAGAAACAATCGAAGTGATAATCGTAATTAAAAAAAAAAGGAGAATCATAATTCCAAAAGTTAAAATTAGAAGATAATTGTTACTGGATAGTGTTTGACATTGACACTAAAACATATCAAATATGGTTAAAATATGGTGATGAATTAATCACGAACAAAATTTCAAACATCCTGTGACATTTTTTTTTTTTTGTGCATATATGATTAATAGTTTTAATGTAAACAGCTCATGATTAGAACTGTATACACATTAATTTTCGTGTGGTTAAAATTTCGTGGATTTGTATCCAAAAGTAAGTTCGTGGGGATTAATTTTCGTGCTTTTTAAGTTTAGAAATCAGTCATGTAATTGTCACTATTGATTGACAATACTCTATAAATCAAGTGTTGTAACCTGCACATACTAATTGGCTTTTACACACCTTTGATGTTTTATCCAAGGACAATGATCGTGTAATAAAATTATAACGACTTGAGGGCATTACAGCCACATTAGACTGTTAAACGACATTAATTGCCAGTTCTTGATCATTATCTATTACTGTACAAACAAAAGATTAGGATTATCATCTGACTTAAAGAAAACCTTTGAATATTGTTGTCTTATCAATGAAATTATTTATTTCCTTGTGTGCATTTATGTTAATTGTATAATATGTCAAAATGATTTTGTCAGATCATAAAATAATGTAAATCTACAGTTAAATTTTCGTTGGGTTTTAATTTCGTGGATAATTCTTATCCACGAAATAAAAGAAATGCAATCCCCAACGAAAATTCCTGCTTTTACAGTATATCATAAAACTGACAGGGGTAAAAAGATTCTGGAAATTCAGAAATAGGGAAACATGAACTTTGTTAAAATACAGAAAATGGCGGAACTAGGAAAGTTTAAAAGTATGGAAACGAGGTAAATTTAAAGGAAGTTATGAGAGATGACAGTAATTGTTGGGCGTGTCAGATTAGTGATTAATCACCAAAAAGAAGATGTGGTATGATTTACAATGAGGCATTAACCACATGAAACCATATGACACAGAAATTATATATTTGGATAGGGGATGTCATTTTGATCTTTTTATTGATTATGTTGTTTGGATATATGCGATTTTTGAGGCAAAACACATGGCAGATAAAATGTGGTATAAGGGACTTTCTTTAGGAGCAATGAATAGAAAGGATTGCACTTTTAGGATATAACTTATTGGCAATACCCCCAATCCCCCCATCTCCAAACCTTAAACGCGCACACAACATAAAAACTTTGAAAGAAATTAAAATATATATTTACCAAAATAACTGACATGACAGCTGCTTCATCTTTCATATCTTTAACAGGTGCATATGTATTTCATATAAGTAAATAAGTAAAAATTGAAAACACCACGTTCAATAATTTCTTGCGTCCGAAGCGCTTTTCTGGATTTACATTCATCAGGAACGCTCAAAGCCAAACATTTGAAATCCGACGATAGAAAAGTACCGAAAATTGTTCAGGAGCACTATGTCAAAAATACCTAAAATAAATAGTCAAACTTATCTAAGCCAACTTTGCCTGAAGGAGTTGAAACCTAAGTTTCATATTAAATTTCAAATTTTATTAACGGAAAATATAAGTCAAGTTTGTCAAATCATGTCAGCACCGAAGAAGTACTGACTACTGAGCTGATGATACCCTCGGGAACTGATAATCCACCAGCAGATGTGTCGACCCAGTGATGTAAAAAATTGAAAACAACACGTTTAATAATTCCTTGCGTCCGAAGTGCTTTTCTGGATTTACGTTCATCAGGAACGCTCAAAGCCAAACATTTGAAATCCGAAGAAAGAGAAGTACCGAAAATCGTTGAAGAGCTTATGTCAAAAATACCAAAAATAAAAAGCCAAGTTCATCTTAAGCAAACTTTGCCTGACATTGCCGTTTTTACCCACAAAATACCATTGAAAAACTGGAAAAAATTACGATTATCAAACAAGAAAAATGCCAAAGAATTACGATTATCATCCCGAATTTTTAAACGCAATTTTCTTAACGATTAGACAATTATAGTGCACCGTTACACTTCAAATATGACGGTAATGGCATGGAAATAACCTTGCAGCTGAGTAACTCTTGACAGAAACAGGCTTCATTTGAGAAACATGACTGAACAGATTTTACCAACTTCTGCCGTCGCCATATTGGGGTCGTCGTAATTAAAGTGACGATTATCAGTTTAATACCAGTGATCATTGCTAAAATCGTTGGCGCGGGTAAATAAAAAGTATGCATTATCTATAATACTTATCCATTAGTTTGCTTTATATCTATTTGCCGATTATCTAATCCGAATAGAGCAGGAGTTGCTTGACCAGTCCAGTTAGTAACATGTCACTCGTTTAATTCATGGGTATCCTTCAAGTTATTTTTGTCCCTTGCATTTTATCTTCTTAATCGGTATTAAGGTTTTAATATCGTTAAACTACAATCGCTCAGCTTTATAAACACCTCACCTGTCCATCATCACACTGTTGTACTTGACTACAAAATCTTGGATGACTTATATCTTGACAGTGATAACAAGTAAGACCTGTAGATGATAAGGGAAATTTATAAATTGACTGCTTACTTTTTTACTCGATTAAACGTTACTACGTTTACCAACACATATAAAATATGTGTAAGAAAGAAGTGTACACATACAAGTATATTATTTTATTTGCAAACCATGTTCAAGCGTTAGCATGAGGAATACGAAACAACTGATCAACGGAAAAGGTGCCTTTTCGGTGTTGAATTGTGTCATACAGGTGAATAACTACATGACAAATACACACGTATTGCCGAAATGCGCATCTGGTGCCGGAACATTGTTACCGTTAATGTTATTTATACACACGTTTGATATCGATAACGTTTAGTTCAGAATTTTTACATACAACAGGTTCAGTATGTGTGTGCTTATCTCAATTGTGTTTATTGCCAAACAGAATGTGTTGAAATAGGACTGAATAATTTGGTAGTTATTTTAAAAAGTTATAAAACAAGATAGAAGCTTTAACCTCGTATGTTTTCTTAGCTTCATAGAAAAAAAAATCCCTAAAATATTTCAAATATCATTAAAATGATTGTGGTAGAATAATTTTGTCTTGAATATATAATTAATAAGCTTACATACCAAAGTATGAAACAACCATACATGTACCAATATGATAAAAATCGTCAGTTTGTATTTCTGATGTATGTCACTTATACAATTTGCATGCCATAGGAAACATGTAACTTGATATATATTTACTCATATTAATTAAAACACACGTATCGGCAGCTGAACATCTATGTTACCTCATGTACATGTATGTGAAAATTGCAGGTTCAGTGATGTATTTAGACATATTTCCATTGTTTTGAAGAGAATCGTGTGTCAAAAACAGTTATATTTTTTTTACATAATTATGCACTTTAAACATACTCATACCATTCGTGTATACAGCATTATGACAGCAGAGAAAAACAAAAAGGTGCCAAACTGAAAAAAAATCAAAAAATAAAACTTATTCAATGCATTTTCTTCTTTCAAATACAAAAACAAATGTCTCCAAACATCTAATAATATGTAGGTAACAAATTAATAAATTAAATGTATGATGCAATGTATTATACTGCTATGCAATGCTTTACAATTTCAGAAAGAAAAAAAATCTTTATGTAGTATGTTTATCTATTGTCTTAAAAAATCATTATATCTAATAAAATTAGTAGATTTAGCTAATTGGTTATCAAAGGTACCAGGATTATAATTTAATACGCCAGACGCGCGTTTCGTCTACATAAGAATCATCAGTGACTCATATCAAAATATTTATTAAGCCAAACAATTACAAAGTTGAAGAGCTAACATAAGCTAACAAAGTCCTTATATTTAAATAAAGTAACATTCCTTTTTAGTGGAAATTTGTTTTAACGTTAATTAAACTATAATTACAAATTTGTGTGCTAAACCCTCTCTGTGATTAACGTAAGATAACTCATTATTCCCAATCATTATTTCAATAGGGGGAGATAATATATTTCGATGATAGAAGTGTGTAACGACCTTGACTGGATATACATTCCTCGCACGGCCGGCCTGATCATTTATAGTCTTTTTCAAAAACATTTTTAGTTTCTTTATGTTGGTATAGATTTATTTTTTTAACATTACAAAAAAAATGAAATTATATATAATCATATTTTTTTTAAACCAATAAAGAATACTGAGATCTAGTACATTTATTAATTGTGGAGCAAATCAAGGCTCAATAAAATAATTAGACGTAAAGATTTAATTATGACCAGTTCAAGGTAGACAATTGACATTGACTTTTTTGGATTTGAACATAGTACAAAGGAATGCAACTCTTGCATACAAATGATACATCAAAAGAATGATTAAACACGAATTAGTGCGTCACCTTCAATGACGATTCTAAATTATCATTATGACCAACAGTTGTAAATCTATAGAATAGTGACAGCTAATGAATGCTAACCCACAGTGAAATACATTTGTTTGAAATTTTTAAAACCTACTCGGAAAAATGCACAAACTACTTGATTTCCATAGGTCAAAATTAACATGTTTACACATTGATAAAATAGGTTCGTTAGACATTATAATTCGATAACAGTTTAAGATTCATTATGACCTCGTATGCTTGCATCAACTTACCCAAATATATATTTATTTAAAGCCAAATCATTTTGTATTTTTTTTTAAGTAAAATCAATCTTGGAAATTTTTAAATTATCACAAATCCCGGTTAAGATTTGACTAAATACCAACATCCAGATATGTTCAGGTAAATATGCTAGTTTATGATATGATTATCGTTATAATAAGGCAGCTGTGTCATTCCATATATAACCAAGCATGTATATAGAAAGACCAAATGTATGTTTGAAATACTACTATCACTTTACCACATTACATTTTGTTTTTATAGTAAGATTATGGTGATGTTTAAGAACAACATGTTAGACTTACCGCCACAAGACATACTTTTAAAATAGAAAGGTTATCTGCAGAAAGTGTCAAGAGATCCAATGATTGTATGCCTTATCTATGCTATGTTGATGTCTAGGGCAGATAATTATTGATCTCATTTTAACCGCACTGGTTTTGAACAAATCATTCAACAAAATATAGTCAATTTCTAAAGAAGGTACTTTGAAAATTCGAGTATCTTGTTTTCCGACGAAATACATGATTTTAAGCGAAACGGTTTCACTAAAAACACTTAAATTATAGCCAAGTAATGGAAAACGAAAAATAGCAACATTCATGCCGGATTTACAACTTTAAAAATGAGGCATGTCATGTCAGTTAACTGATATTAGCCTGTTGTTTTTTTATGTATTATTGCCATTTTGTTTATTTTCTTTCGTTACATCTTCTGACATCAGACTTGGAATTCTCTTGAACTGAATTTTAATGAGCGTATTGTTATACATTTACTTGTCTAAATTGGCTAGAGGTGTAGGGTGTGGGTTGAGATCTCATAAACATGTTTAACCCCGCCGCATTTTTGCGCCTGTCCCAAGTCGGGGACCTCTGGCTTTTGATAGTCTTGTATTATTTTTTAATTTAAGTTTCTTGTTGACAATTTGGAGTCTAGTATGGCGTTCATTATCACTGAACTAGTAAATATATATTTGTTTAGGGGCCAGCTGAAGGACGCCCCCGGGTGCGGAAATTTCTCGCTACATTGAGGACCTGTTGGTGACCTTCTGCTGTTGTCTGTTCTATAGTCGGGTTGTTGTCTCTTTTACACATTCCCCATTTTTATTCTCAATTTTATTGATACTCCCAGGACATGTCTATTATAATCAAGTTACCTTTGATAACTATACAACGACATATATGATAATTTAAAATAAAACAATCGGTAAAAGATGTGACTTCAGCATCTTATAAATAGGTTATATATTTACACATATGTTAAATTGAAATCAGACAAGACCCCATAGTATTTTTGCAACCTTAGTGAACATTAAAGCATTAGCAAATACTAGCAGGCTATATATGCTTAGAGATGTTGGAGCAGTTTAACAATCGATATAAAATTCATTGTAAGTCTATATCTGTAGAACAATAGATTAACGATTTATTGGTTAGCCAACACTTGGTCATGTACGATAAAATTGAATGTAATTACATAATGTCTAAATTAGTTATGTCTTTGTTGTTTGTTCAAATTGATTAAAACTTAGAATGTTTAGAGAATATTCACCATACTTGACTATAACCTTTTTCAATGTTTGTGTCTTATAAAGTATATTTTAAATATTAACATAATGTTTCATACTATTTTTCCAAAAGCTCTGTTTGTTTGTATGTTTTATCAAAACAAGATTTGTGATGCTAGTACTATATTTAATAATGTGTAGTTAAATACTGTTACAGAGTTCTAAAATTCTGAAGTTTAGGGCAAAGACCTACACAAGAAAGACAAAGGAGTAGGGGCATTAAGACCCCTTTTTGGTCTAATGTTTGTGGGAAATTTTTAAACATACATGAACAATTAAAAATTTGTACTTTTTGAATACTTAAGGATAAAAACTTTAAATTCTGATATATTTTTTTCTGTCATATTTCGTCGACCACGTCACAATAACAACATTTTCGTGACTATCAAAGACGATTTCCCGCAAAATTAGAAAACATAAAAACATTTAAGTAAACTATGTGAGCACGGAAGAAACAATTTCATATTCAAACACAATTTATAAGATGAATACACACATAACATACCCAATATTGGTTTTTTTTTCGTTTTTTTTTTTTATTTCATCTGAAAAAACACCAAGCAGTGTGATACATAAATATATAGATAATTCATAATATATGTATTGATATTATATTTTTCAATAACAGTCATACACGATCAAACTCACCTTTTATATATATATATAACAATATCAATAAACATCATAGATAGAACTTTTATGATGCACACATATCACTGTACAGTTGTAATGTGCATCAGCATTATATTAATTCTACGTCAGTTATTACAGTAGTTGACTCTCATTCTGGAACGATTTTGAAAAAAAAATCAGATTTAAACAATTTACTGATTTTGATAGTTCGTTCTTATTGTACTGTTACACCACTGTTCCAGGTTAGATGAGGGTTGTGATCCCTCTACCATGTTTAACCCCTTTGCTGTATGTCTGTGATTGTCCCAAGTCAGGAACCTGTAATTGAGTGGTTGTCGATTGTTTACATGTTACATATAATTTTTTCGTTCATTTTTCACATATATCAGGCCGTTAGAAATCACAAGACCCCTGTTACACGAGATAAATGCTTAATGATTGATGAAAAGATGTAAATTTGGGATTATATGTTTAATGCGAAAATGGTTCAGGCACACAATTTGGTATCTTACGGCTCACTTGAAAAAGAGCTTGACCAGTTCGATCGTTACAAATAAAAAAATATATATATATATAGCTTACTGTTCGTTGTGATTCAAGGCTCCGTGTTGAAGGCAGTACTTTGACCTTTAATGTAAAAAAAAAAGATGTGGTATGGTGGCCAATGAGACAACACTCCACAAGAGATCAACTGACACATAAATTGACATTTTACAGGTCACCGTACGGCTTCAACAATGAGCAGGGCCCATATCGCATAGTCAGCTATAAAAGGCATCGAAATGACAATGTAAAACAATTCAAACGAGAAAACTAACGGCCTGATATATGTGAAAAATGAACGAAAAACAAATATGTAACATGTAAACAATCGACAACCACTCAATTACAGGTTCCTGACTTGGGACAATCACAGACATACAGCAAAGGGGTTAAACATGGTAGAGGGATCACAACCCTCATCTAACCTGGAACAGTGGTGTAACAGTACAATAAGAACGAACTATCAAAATCAGTTGAAAAAGGTTTAACTCATCAGATGGATAAACTACCAATAGTACAAATACAAGCGAATGTGGCCGGGTACTTGTACATTCCAACAACAACAAAAAACCAAGTAGAGATCTGAGAGGAATCGCAGTTACTGACAGCTAGTTCAAATGGATAAAAACTGGTACAGTCCTTACTTGTAATTGTCATTTACAAAATGACGAGTGAAAAACAGGCAAAACTAAATTTTTCGTCATCTTCAATATACTTTAAATCATTACCCATATCAGTTAAAATAGTAAGTGTACCAACACCTCAGCAACCACATTGAGATAATGCAGTCCCAGATCACAAACTACAGTTAGTCTGACAATTAGGATTTAAGCTAGAACGTGTCCATTTTTCACCAGGCTTTCTTCAGGCGAAAAGACGAATATCCATTCCAATTTCCACCTTCTTCAATATGAATGACTCATCTCCATTATTTATCCCCATTGATGTGACTGATTAGTTCACACCCTGACAGCCTTTTTAATATTTGCAGTACGATTTCTAAAGAATTTGTTTATCAACGCACTATTTAAAAACTTCTCGATACCAAATTCTCTCAACAGTACGCTTAGACACTGGTTTGTCTCTGAACTCATTAAAACGGGAACTATTTATTTGAAGCTGATGCTTTCTATTTTATTAAGCAGTTATGCAAAGTTTGCGACTATCCTGCGGTATAAGCAAATTTTGGCCATCGAGCTATTCAAAGTCCGTTGACTTTAAAACGATGTAAAACTCAATCAGAAACGTAAATGGATGTCCTGTTTGTCATGCAATATCAGGTCCTGTCATAGCATCGTTATGCTATAAATGAATAATAAATAAAAATAATAATAAATAATAATGCTCCCATGTCATTTTTCCTCGATTTTCCTAACAATTATTATAATAATTGTTTACATTTTGTAATCATTCCCTAAAAAATGAACAAAACATATGATTCCTAAATTCCGCTGTCGTTTTATGTCAATAAAGGCAACAATAGAATACCGGTGTTCAATGCAACAAGAGAGATAACTCCAACTTATTTACAGACAAACCCACTTTTGAAGTTGCCACTTCCATCCCGCTTTTGGCTTTGTTATATTATCTTCACCTTTGGCGCGGTAGGGTGCATGAGTAATGTGTTTTAGGTTTTTTATGTAAGCATTGCACAAATTGACTATTGAACTTTTAGTTATGTACAATCAAAATTCCAGCTTGCAATATTCCAATTTTCTTAGCAACGTCTGGCATTTGAATTCAATCGTATTAGTATACAATATATAAATCAATAGTACATCGTATTATGAACGTTCGGACACAGAAATTCATAAAGAGGACATATATATATACATATATTGTGTTGCATCTAAATATTGGAAGGGAAAACTACTGAGGGAATCGCCAAACTATGTAAATCTCTACCAGAGAGTTGTTTCAGTGGCAATCATACCACATCGTCTTAATTTCATATGATACAGAATGGAACAACACAATGATTACTAGGAGTCCATAAATTAAAAATGTGAACTCAAAGTAAAGCTTCTACAGTGTCTTTGTCAAAGATACAGTATGAAGCAAAATATAATCATACCAGTAATTTCTGACATACCTTCCTTCGGACATATCATTAACCTTTCCATTGCACATTGTATGATGTATATCAATTGAAAACATATGTGACCATCATATACATGTTAGGATAATTATATCTTTGTATTGGGGGGCTGACTGATATACAGAGCACGTATATTTATCTGCTTTTAAATCTGCATACTTAATGTTCAGAAATAAATGCCCTCATGTAATATTGCACATGTTGAAGAACGGACATAACTGAGCGGTTAGTTATTGCGATTAAAATCTGCATACATATATATATTCCCCATTTCCATTTTCAATTTTATGTATTAGATAACAGAGTGAAGCAAATTTGTAACATTACTTATCCAGTGGCATTATTAGATTTATAAAATCCTCACAATGATATCTCAAATTACAGTAAATAATCTTCCGATCTTTGAATATAACCTTTCTCCTTTAAAGGTTACGTATCATGCTTTGAAACTAGGGCACATGGTCACTATGCAAAAACTCTGATCAAAACAACTTGATCTTTATACCTTATGTTTAAAAGCTATTCATTGTTAACAGGTGGTAAAACCAAATATCATTCAGTCGTATTAATTAGATTTCAATTAGCAACACGACCAAGTGTAATAGGGTTACTATACTGTTGGTTGCAGGTGATGGAACTTTTCTAGACACACTTTCCTGCTTTTTTCTTTTCTTTTTTTTTTCTTTTTTCTGTTGTTAGATCTCGAAATTACCTCAGATTTAGTTCTTGAATAGAATTTGTTTGTCTCAATGGATTCACGAGGAATATCGTTTTAGGGTTTTTCAATTCATAACAAATATGAAAGTACATTTTTATTTGTTGGTGCTTTTTTTCTTTAATATATATAGATATCAAAGTTTTGTCACAAGAAAAATTATTAAAATGACCATATAATTGTTAAATCCCTTTTTCTGATATTTGAAGATTTTCTGGAACTGTCATGGCAGCACATCATCTATATAATGCCTATTTTATTCCTGAGATGTAAAACCCAATGAATATAATGAGAGATATTTCAAATAAAAACACTATCTACCAAAATATATCAATTATAATATGAGAGGAAGATATTAATTATTGATTCTATACATGAGACCAATTGACACAGCAATTAACAACTGTTAGTGCCTTCAACATTGAGCAAAGCCCATAAGTTCATGTTTCATACGTTTGAGAAGTAAAAAGCCTGATATATTACTTCAAAGTACAAGTATTTACAATAGTTGTGACTTAAACACATCAGCAAATGAATATAAGTCGAAAACTGTCGTTTTGATATTTTCATCATCTCAAAAGTCTTACCATGAACATTATGCATTCATGCTCATCTTTTTAGAATATTTCTAGCACTGCAGTTATGAAACTAATACATTCAGGTAAATAACTTATGATCAGTCTGAACATAGTTTGAATAGATCTTAATTGACTGCAAGCAGAAAGTGTGAACAGTATTGGATTTTCGGCATCTGATAATATATATAAAATAATAATAAGATATGGTATGATTGTTAATAAGATAACTATCCACTAATGACTATTAGTCGGTAACTTCCCTTTTGATCTTTTCATCATCTAAACATTTTAACCATGAACACTAAGAAGTCATGCTTCGCTGTTTGAATAATCTATAGACGTAATCTCTGCTGTAATGTTAAGACAATCCAGTATAATGTAAATATGTTTGGGTAAATAACTTCTTAACAGACTGAACATAGTATCAATGGACTGACAGCAAATACTGTAAAACAAATTATTTCCGCGGATACTTTATTTCGCGTTTAGCCTTTTCTAGTCCCTTTCGCGACGATTTAATTTGGTTTATGTCATCAAAAAGGGAAAGATCCATACAATATATATTCGCGACGGTTAATTTTTTTATTCTCAAAAGTCACAAAAAATAGTTTGTTTACAATAGACTAAACAGTATTGATTTTTCAACAGTTGATAAGTCTAAAAATTGAATTAAAGACTGAATCAGAATTATTCGTTGTTCAGTTAACTAAGATCTGGTCAAATCAAAATTTGTTTTCTTGTGACATAGTTTTATTAATTCACATTTTTAAAATGTCATAACTCTGTCGGCGGTCAAATGTGTTTTTCTTCACACTTAATTTTCTGATCAATTGGATTGTACGTACCTTATTAGAATTTGTTTTTCATGTTTAAAGAGAATAAAATACAAAAATACATTAGCATTTGTGTTTGATTGTTTGTAGAACATATACAGAAAAATATCAGTTTTTTTCATGTCTTTCATATATTTCTTTCTTAAATTTCTTTTTTTATGAAACAAAACTAGTATGTGTAGAAAGGAAAGTGACTTTGTAGTAAGATATCAGTTTTTTTTCATGTCTTTCATATATGTTTTTTCTAATTTCTTTTTATATGAAACAAAACTAGTATGTGTAGAAAGGAAAGTGACTTTGCAGTAAAATATCAGTTTTTTTTTCATGTCTTTCATATATGTTTTTCCTAAATTTCTTTTTTTATGAAACAAAACTAGTATGTGTAGAACGGAAAGTGACTTTGCAGTAAGATATCAGTTTTTTTTATGTCTTTCATATATGTTTTTCCTAATTTCTTTTTTTATGAAACAAAACTAGTATGTGTAGAAAGGAAGGTGACTGCAGTAAAATATCAGTTTTTTTTATGTCTTTCATATATGTTTTTTCTAAATTTCTTTTTTTATGAAACAAAACTAGTATGTGTAGAAAGTAAAGTGACTTTGCAGTAAAATATCAGTTTTTTTTTATGTCTTTCATATATGTTTTTCCTAAATTTCTTTTTTTATGAAACAAAACTAGAATGTGTAGAAAGGAAAGTGACTTTGCAGTAAAATATCAGTTTTTTTCATGCCTTTAATATATGTTTTTCCTAAATTCTTTTGTTATAAAACAAAACTAGTATGTATAGAAGGAAAACTGACTATGATCTATGGCTGGAATGAAATACAACGAATTAACAATCTTTTCCACCCTATGAAGCGTTAGGTTCAACACTTTGATTCATTTTTTAACTTCAAGATAAAGACAAAGCAATTCTGTACGATTTCAGGATTGAAGCGTAAAGACTGCCATGCACATGTCAGTCACATGATAAGTTTCATGTTTGGGCCTTTGATAGCCGGACTGTACGGTATGACTTTTTCATATTGTTGAAGACTTCACAGTTGTCAGTAATGTTTAACATTATACAAATGCCCTTTACCAAGTCAGGAAAATGGCTATTGTTACATTATAGTTCGTGTCTCTGTGTGTTACGTTTTGGTGTTGTGTCTCTGTTGTGTCGTAGTTCTCTTATATTTGATACGTTTCCCTCAGTTTTAGTTTGTAATCCAGATTTGTTTTTTTTCTCTATCGATTTATGAATTTTGAACAGCGGTATACTACTGTTGCCTTTATTAACATCCGCTGCTTTTGAACTTTGGTAGAGAGTTTACTCATTGGAAATCGTACCTCATTTGCTCATTGTAATATCAGATATGGTTTGACTTCAATAAATAAACTCATCAAAGATACACGAATTAATACTTTGTACGCCAGAGGCGCGTTTGAGTAGTGCTATTGATGTGAAAATGGTTAAAAGGTTTATGATTGATTTTGGTACTATAACTACACAAAATGAACTTTCTTTATTTGATTATTCATAAGATAAAATCTTTTGTTTGGCTGCACATTTAATCTTTTGAATTCAAATGGGTAATCCAACCGTTTAAGATGGTCAGTGTGATTCTGTTATAAAAAGTAAGTAGAATAACATCCGATCCATGGAATTGGTACTTTGAATACACTTATCAACACTAATGTTAACTTTTGGAATATTATCTTTATCCACTTTTAAATGAATTTCAGTCTTAAACAGTTAACAAAGGTACCAGGATTGTAATTTAAAACGCCAGACGCGCGTTTCCTCTACATAAGACTCATCAGTGACGCTCAGATAAATAAAAAGTTATAAACACATGATAAAGCCAAACAAAGTTGAAGAGCATTGAGTACCCAAATTCGAAAAAGTTGTGCCAAATACGGCTAAGGTAATCTATTCTTGGGATAAGAAAATCCTGAGTTTTTCGAAAAATGTCAAGTTTTATCAACAGGAAATTTATACAAATGACCATATAATTGATATTCATGTCATTACCGAAGTGCTGAAATGTATTTTTGTATTTTATTCTCTTTAAACATGAAAAACCAATTCTTATAACGTACGTACAATCCAATTGATCAGACAATTAAGCGTGAAGAAAAACACATTTGACCGCCGACAGAGTTATGATATTTTAAAAATGTGAATAAATAAAAGTTTGTCACGAGAAAGCAAATTTTGATTTGAACAGATCTTAATTAACTGAACAACGAATAGTTCTGATTCAGTCTTTAATTCAATTTTTAGACTTAACAACTGTTGACAAATCAATACTGTTTAGACTATTGTAAACTATTTTTTGCGACTTTTGCGAGTAAACAAATTAATCGTCGAGAATATACATTATATGGATCCTTCCCTTTTTGATGACAGATTACAAATTGAATCGTCGCGAAAGGGACTAGAAAAGGCTAAACGCGAAATAAAGTATCCGCGGAAATAATTTGTTTTACAGTATTTGCTGTCAGTCCATTGATACTATGTTCAGTCTGTTAAGAAGTTATTTACCCAAACATATTTACATTATACTGGATTGTCTTAACATTACAGCAGAGATTACGTCTATAGATTATTTAAACAGCGAAGCATGACTGCTTAGTGTTCAAGGTTAAAAACTCTAGATGATAAGGAAAGATCAAAAGGGAAGTTACCGACTAATAGTCATTAGTGGATAGTTATCTTATTGACAATCATACCATATCTTCTTATTTTATATATATCATCAGATGCCGAAAATCCAATACTGTTCACACTTTCTGCTTGCAGTCAATTAAGATCTATTCAAACTATGTTCAGACTGATCATAAGTTATTTACCTGCATGTATTAGTTTCATAACTGCAGTGCTAGAAATATTCTAAAAAGATGAGCATGAATGCATAGTGTTCATGGTAAGACTTTTGAGATGATGAAAAATTCAAAACGACAGTGTTCGACTTATATTCATTTGCTGATGTGTTTTAGTCACAACTGTTGTAAATACTTGTACTTTGTAGTTATATATCAGGCTTTTTACTTCTCAAACGTATAAAACATGAACGTATGGGCTTCGCTCAATGTTGAAGCACTAACAGTTGTTAATTGCTGTATCAATTGGTCTCATGTGAAGAATCAATAATTAACATCTTTCTCTCATATTATAATTGATATATTTAGGTAGATGGTGTTTTTATTTAAAATATCTCTTATTATATACTCATCGGGTTTACATATCAGGAAAAAATAGGCATTATATAGATGATGTGCTGCCATGACAGTTCCAGAAAATCTTCAAATATCAGAAAAAGGACTAGCAAATTTTACAATTATATGGTCATTTTAATAATTTTTTCCTGTTGACAAAACTTAATTGTTTTCGAAAAACTAAGTGTTTTCTTATCCCAGTAATAGATTACCTTAGCCTAATTAGGCACAACATTGTAGAATTTAGTGTCCTTAATGCTCTTCTACTTTGTACTTGTGTGGCTTTATAACTTTTTTTATCTGAGCGTCACTGATGAGTCTTGCGTCAATAAATATAGACGAACCACGCTTCTTGTGTATTAAATTATAATCCTGGTACCTTTGATAACTATATATATAAGAAAAAAACACCATATTTGTTATGAAATGAAAAACCCTAAAACTATATTCCTCGTGAATCCTTTGAAACAAACAAATTTAAATTAAGAACTAAATCTGAGGTAATCTTCAGATCTAACTAAAGAACAAAGAAAAAAAGAAGAAGAAATAGGGCACAGGAAGGTCTGTCGGGAAAAGTTTCATCACCTGCAAAAAGTAAAATCACAAAAATACTGAACTTAGAGGAAAATCAATTCGGAAAGTCCATAATCACATTGCAAAATCAAATAACAAAACGCATCAAAAACAAATGGACAAGAACTGTCATATTCCTGACTTGGTACAGGCATTTTCAAATGTAGAACAACAGTAAAGTAACCCTATAACGTTGATATTTGCTCGTGTTGCTAATTGAAATCTAATTAATACGACTGAATGATATTTGACTTAACACCCTGTTAGCAATGAATAGCTTGTAAACATAAGGTATAAAGGTCAAGTTGTTTTTGCATAGTGACCATGTGCCCTAGTTTTAAAGCATGATACGTAACCTTTAAAGGAGAAAGGTTATATTCAAAGATCGGAAGATTATTTACTGTAATTTGGCATGTAGTAAAAGGTATTCACCATTCTTGTGATGTTTTAATTGGTTGTTAGAACATAGTTACATGTACATGTAGTTAAAACTATTGTCTTGATTAAAATTATTCAGTACATTTTGTACTTATCAAGTCCTTTTCCTTATTCAAAGAATTCACTGCAATCAAATTGATACATTCATTTGTATTTCTTTCAACTAATCAAACAAGTTATTAAATTTGGGTTGATGTTAAGATTTATTTTCAAAGGGAAACAACTCCCAAGGAAAAAAAACTGTACATCTAGCTTGTCTAATAAGAGCAGAACTATATACATTTTTCTTGCATATACACCTTTTGGCTTTTATATTATTGTTACATTATATAAAATTAACTACAATTTACAAATTTATAAACAGTGATTTAAGCCAAAATTATTGTTGTATCTTACAAAACTATATATATAATAAGTTCTATTGTTATTAAAAAAATGAAAAGTTCATTTATCAAAAAGGTATAGCCAAACTTGGACAATATATTTACACTGTAACTATCATCATCATCAAACTTTTAACAGGAATTTACAAGATGTTGGAACTGAAAGGGAAGTCATCAAAAAAAGGATACCAGGGCATTGTAAGATGGTCTAGGTCAATCAGTAACCATATGTATTGGTGTGCTGCAAGTAGCAATGGTAATGGTGAGGAGTTGGTACAGAAGTGGCAGTCTGTATTGAAACATTGTGCTAATGTCCATGACGGCCATGGTGACCTGTTTCCTAATTGCTTACATGGACCCTTGGAAGATAGAAAATGGATCAAAATGGGTACACAGTTAATTTATAAGTTTATGGCATCTCAACATGCTCAATATGTAAAATTTGTCTCAGACAACACATTAACTTTTAAGTCATATTATTTTATAAATTTACAAATATAGTTTACATTGTATTGATATTGAAACAAAAAAAATAATTTAACTGTTTATTTTAAGTTCTATTTATCAAAATACTTATTTTAGAAATTCAGTGCTTCTTTATGCTGGTAGTAATGCCTTTTAACGTCGGGCGTCAAACATTCAATTCGGCTACTGTTTGTATCATAATATCCTTATCATGATTCGTCAGAGGTCTCAAATAGTTATTGTTACCAATTTTTTTAGAAAAAAATAATGTGATTCTTCAAAGTCAGTTGATGTTTTTATCATCTAAAAGAAAGTGTACATTTTATCATCATACACTAAAAATTACCATTAACTTCATTTGGCAAGAAATTTTACTGTTATTCATCATAAATGTACTCCCACTGCAACCCTCTTTTATTGTAGATTTAATTTTAACTGAATCTGCAAAAAGAAGTATGTACATTGTACTAGTAATCAAATATGAATAGACAATACTTTGAATAAGTAATATCCTTTTCATTTTAATATAGGATCACCTGCCTACATAGAACTTGAAAAAGTAATATGTGGACGAATGTTGTTAAAAGACATCAAGAAGTTATCACCAGCAGAACAGACATCTGGGTTGGAGTCGTTTCACAACATTGTTTGCTACTTTGCTCCAAAGTCAACACATTTCTTCTACTGGCAAATGAGGGCAAGGTTTGTAACATTTGAACACTTAGCCTAATTAATAAAATGTTCTGCAGGGCACAGCTTGATACGACTGCAGATGTCAAACCCTTAATAGTTGAGGCAAATATGGACACAACATTCAAGCTTGATACAGCTCTGAATTTTGATTGTGATGAAATATTTGACACAACTTAGGTTTTGGACACAGAATGAATGTGGTCTAAGAACTGAAATTTTTTAAACTAGACATTTACCTATTATGGTCCAATATCCAAAATCTAAATTCATGGTTAGATTCTGACAGCATATCAAAGTACCCCATACATTCCATTTTTGTTGAAATCAAACACAGCTTAATTTTGGACCTTGATTTGGACCAACTTGAAAACTGGGCCCATAATCAAAAATTCAAATACACATTAAAATTTAGACTATATTAAAGAACCCCAAAAATTATTTTTTTGTTGATATGAAACAAGGTTATTTTTTAAACCTTTGCCGTTGGACCTTAATACAGACCAATTTGAAAACAGGGCCTAAATTGAAATATCTAAATAAGGTTAGATTCGGGATATCAAAGAACCCCAAGAGTTCAATTTTTGATGAATTCAAACAAAGTTTAATTATGGACCCTTTGGACCTCAACGTGGACCATTTTTTAAAAGGGGCCCTAAATCCAGAAACTTGATACACTGTTAGATTCAGCATATTAAAGAATCCTAAGAATTCAAGAATAAAACCCCTTTTAAATTGGTCAAGAAATAAGCAACATAGAAAAGTAGTGTTTTTTCTCCTGATTCCTTAACAGTGAGGGCCATACCCCCAAAATCTATCCCAACCTTTCCTTTCTGGTATTGAACCTTATGGTCAAATTTCAGAGAGATCCATACACTTCCAGGCAAGTTATTGTCTGGAAAAGACAAAAATGCATATTTGGACCCCCCTTTTTGGGCTCCAATTCCTAAACAGTTTGGACCATAAGCACCAAAATCAATTCAAATCTTCCATTAGTGATTAGAGAAACCATCTGTCTTCGGTGGACGCTTATGACGATGAATTGATACAATTACAAAAAATGTAAACCACCAAAAGTTTTTTCATTTTTTGCAGTTGTATAAAAACACTTGCATACTGAAAAAATATATTCTTGCAATCATTCTCATTACATTCATTTCAATTTAATTCATTTTTCACTTTTTTTGTTTGCTTTATTGATTAAATTGTTAATTTCCATAAGAAGGTTTGAACCTCATTTCCTCAGTTGCTGCCACAAATTTATACTTAAATTAAGAATTGAATGCTTCTTTTTTTTAACTTCATTGGGGTGTAAAAGTGTTGAACGAAGTACATTTTGTGAAGTTCATTCTAAAAATGTGCGCACGGTCAACGCTTTTACAACCCTATGAAGTTGCAAAAAAAAAGCATTCAATGCTTATAATTACATTTTTTAGCTATGATCACGGAAAAACGAATTGTATATATTTTTTAATTCAATCAGAATAAAGTATTATTATGAAACATACATCTAATGTAATTATAAGATAATATAGTCACATATCAAACTGCAATGGACTTCAAACTACTGAATTGAGGGCTCCTGGCCAGAGACAGGCATATATATATAAGATCCAGATTGATCATGTTTGTACCACTATGTATCATTTAAAAAAATATACTTTAATACCAATATGTTTCTGTATAATTTTGCATGTTTATACATGAGAAGCCACCTTCAAATTATTTTCATCAAATAATGTGATAGTAATTTTAAAATGTAATCCAACATATATACATTGCAAATTTTTCAAACTTTTCTTAAGTGTGTGCTGGACTTTCATAAAAACACCAGTAGGAGTCAGGCAACCAAAGCAGAAGGAAGACCTCAATTTAGTATATCCTATCCAAAAGGAAGGAAAGGTGATGCAATTGCTAAGGAGGTTAAAGTCAAACAAACTTTCGGTAAGATTTTTCCACATAATAGATATAGGAAGATGTGGTGTGAGTGCCAATGAAACAAGTCTCCATCCAATAACAAATTAAAATAGAAAACCATCATAGGTCAAGGTACGGTCTTCAACACTTAGCCTTGGCTCACACCGAACAACTAGCTATAACTGTTTTTACTGAAATTTTTACGCAGATGTATCATCAGTGAGCAATAGCTCACAGTTTTTTTTCAGGTTTTTTTTACATGTTTTATTTCTTATCAGCTGATAACCATGATAACTTGTAGTATCTAGAACAATCAAAAGTGTCAAAATGACAAGTCAAAATGGAAGAACTGTAAAAAACTCATTCATGACAATAACTCCTATAAATAGTTGTCTGACAATATTTTTGCAAAATGCATTGTGAAATGTAAGTGTATGTAGATTTTTACATCTTAAAAATATCTGACATTGTAAGATTTTTCTTTCTATCTGTAATGTATATGGGTGTCATGGTTATAATATATATATAATATATAAGACAATGCTCTGCATTTAAAAAAAAATGAAAGTTCTCCATAATTACTAGTATCAGCTATGATGGACATTCTGAACGATTCAAGTTTTTTTTTTGTTCCTATGTTCATTAGCATGATTAGTTTATTTACAATTTCATATTTAAAGGTTATGTTGATGAACTGATGGAAGAGTTGCTGCTATATCGAGAAACATATCCATCTTACAAGAGTGCCTTTGTTTTCTCTTATTTTTTTAGTGTAAATTGACATTGCGATAAGACGTGTCACGGTACTTGTCTATCCCAAATTCATGTATTTGGTTTTGATGTTATATTTGTTATTCTCGTGGGTTTTGTCTGATGCTTGGTCCGTTTCTGTGTGTGTTAGTTACATTGTAGTGTTGTGTCGTTGTTCTCTCCTATATTTATGCGTTTCCGTCAGTTTTAGTTTGTTACCCCGATTTTTTTTTTTTGTCCATGGATTTATGAGTTTGAACAGCGGTATACTACTGTTGCCTTTATTAGATATAGCAGCAGTTGACAAAAGACTGGTTGTGCCACCTCTCTTAGCAAACAGACAAGAAAAGGAGAATGTGATTCAACAACATGTCAATAGATTTAATAATGAATAAATGTGATAAAGATTTTATTATCATAGTAATATAATATGTGTAGTCATTTTGGGTATTTAAAGCCTGTATATTGTTCAGCTGGGAACTGTTCCCTTATTTTGCCAACAACACATGATGGCAAAACAACTCTTCTGTGTTTTCCAAGTACACGGTAAATCCACCTGTTAAACCTTCTATATGCCAAATATCTGTAATGTCTGAAAACAAGAAAGTATTCAGTATTACTGTCTTAGTTATTTTTGTTGTTTTGCTGCTGTCAACAATATATATTCTTACACACATGATAATGGCTCATCTTTTTTATTCAAGGAAACAAGATGCGGTATGAGTGCAAATGTGACAATCCTCCATCCAAGTCACAATTTGTAGTAAATAAACTATTAAAAGTCAAAGAACGGTCTTCCAACATGGCCCCTTGCTCACACTGACAGCAAGCTTTTATCGGCCCCCAAAATGACTTAATGTATAACCATACTTATTAATTTTCTTGAAAAAAAAAACCTATTAATGTTTATTTATTCTTTTGAACATTGTTGAGGATTTCAAAATATAGTAAAAAATTCTTTCTGGAATCTGTAATATTTAACTCCAGCGTCCAAGAACAAATAAGAGTGCACACACTGAAATGTCTTGCCTTCTTTTCTTATCATTGATATGATTTTGAACCATAAAAATGAGGTCAAGGTCAAATGAACCATACCAGTCAAACATATACAGCTAAAAATTCTTCCATACAACAAATTTAACAAATATAGTTGACTTATTGCTTAAATAGTTTAAGAAAAAACATACCAAAACACAAAAACTTTACACTGAGCAATGAACTGTGAAAATGAGGTTAATGTCAAATAAAACCTGTGCGACTGGTATTAAATATTTCTATATACCAAATATAGTTGATCTATTGCAAATAGTATTAGAAAAAAAGACAAAAAAACTCAAACAATTAACTTTGACCATTAATCCATGAAATTGAGGTCAAGGTCAGATGACTATTGCAAGCTAGACATGTTCACCTTTCAGTCCTTTCATACACCAAATATACTTCATCTATTGCTTATACATGAAGTATATGAGATATGGACTTTACCACCACAACTTAACCTTGCTCACTGATCAATGAATTGAGGTTGAGGTGACGTGAAAGTTGTCTCACATCTGACAGGCATGAGGATCTTGCAAGGTACGCACATAACAAAAACGGTTATCCTATTTAATAAGAAAGATTTTATTAACATTACAAACATCACTGAACAATGAAAAGGTCGAGGATAATGGACATACATGTATGACAGACAGAAACTTAACATCATGACACATCTGAATAAAGTATGAAGCATCCAGGTCTTCAACCTTCTGAACTATAAAGCTTTTATTTTTAAGAAGTTAGCTTATCATCCCGCCTCATGATCCCTATCCTTTTGTAAAGCTTTCTGGCACAGAAGTCGCAGGCTCAACAAAAACTAGATTTCATACATGTACAGGCATATGGTAATTCACTAAGTGACTGATTTGTGATAGCAAATCTAAAAATAAAGTACAAATGATACATGTTAGTGTATAATGAAGGGTAATTTTCCACTTGCATTAGCCATGTGACAGTATACTTACTCATGAATCATTTGGTTTGGATCAAATGGACCATTTTCTTGTAGGTATTCATAATATGAGGTTTCCAAGACATAAATGTTTAGACAGTTTGCCACAAATCCCTCATGGTGAGTAATACATGTGATGGCAGCCTCCTCAATTTTTCCATCTACAATGTTAGTTTCTTGACAGCACTTGGACTCTTGTACAGTGGGCATTAAGGAACAATTCTGACACTTGCACCTATACATAATAGAAGATAACAAAATATGAATTTTACAATATACTCTAAAATCATGGAGTTGTACAATTATATTAGGTACAAGTATTGACTGAAGGCAGAATTGTCACATGTTTATAGCATGTTCTATAAACAACATGTACAAGACAGTATGGTTTTAAGGGGGGTTTCTCAATAGATGAAATATATTTATATCAGAAGCAGATTCTTTTTCGTGGAAAAATTTCATTGATTGTACAGGGAATCACTGCAGCATGACCGGAGCGGGACCTCTCTTAAGCAGTCAATAGGCCCCTACTTATGAAAATTTCCAGATCCGCCACTGTAATTAACTCTGTAAGTGCTTAAAAACGATCAACTTGGGCTTTATGGGAAATATAATGTACTGTACATATTCCCAAATTCCATTATAATTTTACATGTATCTTAGGTACATGTATGTAACAAAATGCAATTGATTACAAGTACATGTATAAAAGCCATGATTTTTCATTAACAACTTGATAATCATGAGATGGTGTTTTTTAAAGAGAATCCATATGTTCAAGCAAATATGTTCTTAATTTAATCAAGAGTACATTTTTTTTTTGGACCACAGTAATACATCTTTAGAAATCATGATCAACCAACAATGATTAATTGAGAAGGAAATTCAAATTACATTTTTTTTCCCTTAAAGTCAGCCACTGTCATGACTGTAATACTAGATAAAAAAAAACATATATACATGTATATAAAATAAACCACAACTTTAAATTTATTAAAACTTCCGACCTAACACCTGACCTCAGGGTCCAAACCTTTTAAAATATACATGTGTGTACTGTACATAATGATCAAGATGTGTCAATGATCACACCAACATTAACAAGTACTATGATGTTGTAAAATTTGTTCAAAATAAAAACTGATTGAACAAATATTTTTAGAAGAGATGTTGAACTCAATAATTCAAAGTCTACATCCACACCCCCACACACACATATACTTATACAGGTACATTTTACATGATAATAATACACATGTTCACTGTACAATTTCATTTATTTTAGTATTACCACGATATATTTTCTGATACTTCAAAAGATAATGACAAATATATAGAGAGGTTCCTCTGAGGGTTCCTCAGTGAAGAGAATTTCCATTTTAGGCCTTCTTTAAATTTTGCATTCAATTAACACAACAATATACATTGTTTACACTCGACCCATTGCCAATTGTCACCATGTTTTCCTACATGTAAGAGGGAATGGACAGGAAATAACAAGGAACTCCTGTCCATCCCCAAATTCCCTCTTCCCTAAACCTGTACGTACTTAAAATTCAATATCCACTGCTCTCTGTTCCTACCCGTGTTCCCTTACCCCTCGCTATAAACAGTATATAATCATCGGATAGAATATACCAAAAGTGAATAGAAGAAGAAAGGTCGCAATGTATGCTGTGTTGGACTACCTACTTATTATTATATTATGATTACAAAATGCGTCTGTATTCTTCAATAAACAATTTACGTACCATGATATATTTTGAAGCCGCCGGGCTGTTGGCATATTTAATTTTTTACTTCCATCTTCTACGTCGGATGTAGTAGAACTGTCGTATTCTTCATCATCAGTGACATCAAGTTCATGCGATTCAGCACCCGTAATCCTCTGAATTACGGGTTCATTACGGGTTCATACATGTACGGTTGTACTGACATCGCTAAGTTAACTTCAGGAATGTCTTCTTGTTCATGTTCATCGTCTGTGAATCGATAATCCATAGTTAACTTAATAGTTTTGTAATTGTTTCCATGTGTTTCACTGTTTGTTTATATTCCGAATGAAAGGACACAGATGACGTCACAAGGATTCCAAAACAAAGGGAGATAATCATGTTGCACTTTTCCCGGTCAACAAAACGTTACCAGTTTTATCAGTAATACGAGGACACACAAATCACTTCCTTTATTTTTTTTAGTATTTATTTCTATCAATTGATTGAAATATAAAACACCTTTGCATTTCACCTTTAAAGACATGTATTTCTTCTTTTGGTTTTTGATCAATGTTGTTTTTACATTCTGACTGAAGTTATAGTTTGGCGCTGGCACGTGAAGTCGTACTAACATGTACAAAATTAAACGATTCGCAGACATTTCAATTTAACACAAAAGGCATGCTTACTTAATGAGAAATAGGTTTAAAACTGATGTAAGTAAGATGACGCTTACTAATACATGTGTACCTTTAATATAATGAAAGTACCAGTTTTTCTGCACCGTATGACCCAATATTATAAGATCATGCCGTTTAAAACATTCACTAGCGACAAAGAAAAGTGATAACATATTGTGAATTGTTTATTTTTCCTAAGATGCTAATTTATGTAAATTATTTGAACGAAGAAACTTTAGAATTTAAACAATCAACGAACAAAGTTTGTTTGGGGACTAGTAGACCAGGAAAATCTAGAAATGGAATATCCTCATACTTGCAATTGTTCCTCAACCAATGGACAATAAAATTGCTGTTTGAATTAGTGATGAGAACATATGTTCTTAGAGTCCAGATTATGGCCAGGAACGAATCTAAAAAAACTCCGGTTGATGGCTTCTAACAAATGTATGACTACGGACGTCCTTAGTGGAAGTTCATACCCTGAACGTTCTAACGGCAGGCTCACAGCAAGGGAAGTTCTTACAGCAAATGTAATGATCATGAACGTTCCCAGCAAGCTCACCATCAGTGAGTTCGAGGCCTATAAAATCACTTAGACGATAGCTTTTACCATTAATGGCAATGTTCTGGAGCAGCGTACATATATTGATACCTTAATTTTTACTCGGTACAATGGATCCGGAGACCTACAAATGTCATGTAGGTTTAATTACTTATCAATCTCATATTCTAAACAATTGCAAAACACCTATCCTACCTCCATGACAAATATGTTGTTGTCCCCGCAGATAAAGCCCCAAACAACATCGTTTTTGTAAGTAAAACTCATAACATTAACTGCTTGATAAACGAATTAGGTATTGACAATTCACTGGGAAACTCAACATATACCCTCAAGACATATACCAAAGAGGAAATCCTGGATAATCATAGGTCTGTTCTGTGTTCCTTTGGAATTTCAACCAAAGATGAAGAACTGGATCTGCCATCACTGTATTTGATACCTAAACTACATAAGTGTCCTTACAAACAACGGTATATCGCTGGGTCTTCCAAGTGCTCCAAGAAACCTCTTTCTAAATTATTAACATCTATTTTATCAGCAATCAAAGACGGGCTTCAAAGTTATTATGAAACTACCTATTCTTGAGGGGGCGTGAATCAGATGTGGATACTTAAAAATTCCAAAGATCTTTTAGAGTACATACAATCTAACTCTCTTTCATCTTGTAACAGTATTAAAACATTTGACTTTTCTACTCTATACACTAGTATTCCACATTCCAAACTAAAAGACACAATGAAAGAGTTGGTATTGCTTTGCTTCGTAAAAACGAATGGCCAACGTAGATACAAGTATCTTGTCTTAGGTATAAATCCTACTTTGTAAAGAATCACTCTGATTCGAACAAAAAATTCTCTGAAACTGATATTATCAAGATGCTTGATTTCTTGATTGACAACATAATTGTTACGTTCGGAGGACGTGTTTTTCAACAGACTGTCGGCATTCCAATGGGAACAAACTGTGCCCCTCTACTTGCCGACTTGTTTCTTTATTATTATGAGGCTGACTTCACGCAGGAACTTTTTAGGAAGAAAGATAAGAAGTTAGCAATATCCTTTAACTTTACTTTTCGCTATATAAATGATGTTCTTTCACTAAATAATTCAAAATTTGGTGACTATGTGGAACGCATCTATCCAATCGAGCTAGATATAACGGATACTACAGATACAGTTAAGTCGGCCTCATATCTTGACTTACATCTAGAAATTGACAATGAGGGTCGGTTGAAAACAAAACTTTACGACAAAAGAGATGATTTCAGCTTTCCATTGTGAACTTTCCATTTCTAAGTAGCAACATTCCAGCAGCACCTGCATACGGGGTATATATCTCCCAATTGATACGATATTCCCGTGCTTGCATTTCCTATCATGATTTTCTTGATAGAGTGTTGCTGCTAACAAGGAAGTGTGAGCAAGTCACTTATGATTCCGGAATTTATTCATGTGTAACCGGTAATTTTCTATTTTTATTGTAACCGGAACCACCGTTTTGATGACGTATTAATATGCACTTATGATAACGCTGGAATGAATGAAAGAAACATCTTAAAATAAGCCTTTTTATACCATCTACAGGTAAATTATTATTGTATTAATTATTTCCTGGCCTTTATATTATTATAAATTGCTTTTATTGTTTGTGTAAAGTCTTCAACACATATATAAACATGATAAACACATCAAAACAAACAATATTCATACGGCAAACCATTGCCGACATATTTCCATATTTTTGTATCATTATCGGTGTATACAGCAGCACTATGAATTAATAATACTGACAAACATATCATATTATATCTTCTGTAATTATGTGACACATAATTTATGTCACGTAGAATACTATAATTTAGGTTAGTTGTTTTTGTTGCATAAACATTGTATTTTTCATTGTTAAATAATTGTTTTGGTATATTAATCACATGCATCTATAATGATGGAACAATAACCATCCGTGTTCACTTCTGTAAAGTTTAATTAACATTTATTTTGTACACAAACGAGAGCTATTTGCTATAAAAACTATGAAAGCCTGTTTAACATTAATGTGTCTTGTTATGGAACGCAGGTTTAACAATATTTTGTAATTCTATTTAAATGAGTGTTTTGATTAAGTAAACTTCATTTTGAATATGAAAGAGAGTTAATGAAATGATTTAAGTACTATTTACTGCATATAAACCATACTTTGTCATATTAAATGTATACAAGAGTTATTGGTATTAATACTGAGTAATATTGGCTAAGGCAAGCAAATTATTGTAACTATGTATTTTGCTGATATCATTTACATTATAGTGTACATTATAACTGAAGTTGTGTTCTACATGTAGACAATTGTATTACAAAAACCTTCTTTTTGTGTATTTGCAGGACTACCTGCCACCTTTGTTAACTAGTAAAACAATAAAGATCTTATCATCAAATATGTCACTTTCTAACAGCCTCACTATACACCTGGCTACATTTTGCGTCGTCGACAGGATTAATGTGACAACTTTTTACTGAAGGTGGTAGACGGAGAACAACATTCAAGATGGCCGACGGAGATGTCAATGCTTTGAAAAAGGAACTAGATGATGTTAAGCTGAGATTAGCTAAGGTAATAGCATGTAAAGAAACAGTAGAACCGAAGGTTGTTTTTACACCAAGAGAAAGGAAAATAGAGAAATTCTCAGGTAGGAAAGAGGACTCGCAAACATTAGAGGAGTTTATCGAAGATGTTGAATTGACAATAAAGAGTAGGCCCACCCCAGAGGAAGAAAAGGTTAACTTTATAATTAGTCTGTTAGAGGGTCCAGCTAAAGAAGAGATAAGGTACCGACCACTCTCTGAAAAGAAAACAACAAAAAGTGTGTTAAGTATACTCAGGGAAGTATTTGGTGAAAGGGGAACAATATCAGAACTATTGTCAGACTTCTATGTTTGCAAACAGACAGAAACCCAGACACTACAAGAATTTTCACATATCCTAATGTGTAAGCTAGACAAGATATGTAAGCGAGACCACAAATGCATAACAGATCGAGACATTGTCTTGCGCAACCAGTTTGCTGAGAATGTAAGACCAACATGGCTCAAACGAGAATTAAAGAAACGCATAAGAGGTACGCACATAATTTCATTTAATGACATTCGAGAGGAAGCAACTTTGCTCATGGAGGACGGTGATGTTCAAGATACTGGCAACAACAAGACAACAGGACAGACGACTTTGAAGTCCCCATTTTTGCTACTCAGGCCAAACCATCTGGAACTTCCGACATAGCAAAAGTACTTGAAGATCTCAAATCTGAACTCCAAAGCATTAAATCAGAAGTAAAAACGTTAAAAGAAGAAAAACAAGGAGCATATAGAAAACCAAGAGATTGTTACTATTGTGGTAAGACTGGGCACATAAAAAGGAATTGTCGCAGCTTCATCAGAGATCAAGGTAATTCTACACATAACCAAAAGAATGAAACAAATGATTTAAACGAAAACAGTCTACGGCAGGGAGCCGGTCCGTAGGCGCTGGTACAAATGACTCGTCCCTTGTTAAGAAATCCGTTGGAAGTAGTCCTATTGTTGACATGAAAATTGGAGATGTAGTTGTATCATGTATTTTAGATACTGGATCAATGGTTAGTACTATTTCCGAATCGTTTTTCAATAAGATGTTAAAGCCAAATTTTGAATTGCATCAAGATAAGAGTTGGCTTCGGCTTAGGGCAGCCAATGGATTAGACATTCCGTACGTTGGATATATAGAAACAGATGTATACTTACCTTTATTTGGTGAAACTATTAAGGACAGAGGAATTTTGATTTTAAAGGATTCTCCTGGAGTAAACAGGAAGGACTCGTCTGGCCTTATTGGTATGAACATAATATCTCAATGTATGGATCTTTTCAAAACTATAAACAACTCAATTAAACCAGAACATTCTGAAATTAAGGGATTTGCAAGAGTAGCCGGAAGTTCTGAAATTTGTGTACCAGCTAATTCTGTTAGTATTGTAACAGTTGTAGGAACAACACAGACAAGGTCAAAGGACAAAATTATAAACATTGAACCATTATCTAGAAATACAGAAGTTATGGTAATTGACTCTGTGTCAACTACAGAAAGAAACCGATATCCCGTGAGGATAGCAAATTTGAAATCATCTGATCTATGGCTAAAACCAAATACTAGGATTGGTGTTATAAGAGAAGTAACTTGTTTGGTAAACCAAGAGGAATCAGAAGTTGAATTTTTTAAAACCAATGATAATGAAGAAACAATAGTTTTAAAAGCTGAAATTAATGAAATCAATTCTAAACAAGACATTTCTCGGGACTTTTTAAAAGAATTAAACTGTAGCGAAACTGAAAAACAGAAAATAGTGGATTTGATCGAGAAGCATCAAGATGTTTTCATATCTGAAGAACTAGATCTAGGATACACCACTACCATGCAACATCAAATTAAATTGTCTGATGATAAACCAGTAGCTCAACCTTATAGACGTATACCACCAAGTCAGTACAAAGAAGTTAAAACGCATATCAAAGACCTTTTGGCAAAAAATATCATAAAAGAAAGTATAAGTCCGTATGCAGCCCCAATTGTTGTCGCAAGGAAAAAAGACCAGTCTATACGCCTATGCGTTGATTACCGGAAGTTGAACCTTAAGACAGTCCGGGACGCATTTCCGCTCCCACGGATAGATGAAACTTTGGATGCACTTCATGGAGCAAAATATTTTAGTACTTTGGACCTTGCAAGTGGTTTTCACCAGATTGCAATGCACCCCGATGACCAACAGAAAACTGCTTTCAGTACACCATTTGGGTTATTTGAATAAACTAGAATGCCATTCGGATTGTGCAACAGTCCAGCCACATTTCAACGGTTGATGCAGCACATTTTTAATGATTCCGTCTTCCAAATTTTGCTTATATACTTAGATGATCTGATTATTTACTCTTCAACAATAGAAGAACATTTGACAAGATTGGATGAAGTGCTAACGAAGCTAAAAGAACATAACTTGAAACTAAAAGGATAGAAATGTCATTTTTTCAAAGAACAAGTAAAATATCTAGGTTACATTATATCTTCAGATGGCATCGCAACCGATCAAGACAAAGTGGTTGTTGTAAAGAAATGGCCGCAACCAGAGACTGTAAAGGACTTGCGCTCTTTTCTTGGATTTGCGAGTTATTATCGTAGATTCGTTCCGAAGTTTGCACACGTAGCTAGACCTTTATATCATCTTATCAGTGTTTGTAACAAGGAAAAGACAAAACAGAAGTCAAACAAACAAATGCAACTTTCATGGACAGAGGAATGCTCCTACGCATTTACACATCTAAAAGAGAAGCTGACAACTTCACCTATATTAGGGTTTGCAGATTATAAATCTGAATTTATTTTAGAAACTGATGCTAGTTTTAGAGGACTTGGAGCAGTTTTAATGCAAAAACAAGGAAAGATCTCCGTGTAATAGCCTATGCTAGCCGCACACTTAGGCCTAGTGAACGAAATGATGCCAATTATAGTTCTGCTGAACTTGAACTATTAGCCGTCAAATGGGCAGTAACTGAAAAATTGAAAGACTACTTACTTGGTTCTAAGTTTGAAATTATAACAGACAACAATCCTCTGTCACATTTACAAACTAGCGGGAAACTAGCAGCAGTGGAACAATGATGGGCAGCTCAGTTAGCTCAGTTCAACTTTACAATTTCATACCGTTCTGGAAAATTAAATGGCGCTGCTGATGCTTTATCACGATTACCCATTTACACGACAGACGTACCGACCGATTTACGTGTTATAGCATACCAGAGAACCGTAGAATCAATCGAATATGAAGTTGAGAAAAAACATGAACAGCCTGACAAGGATGGAATATTACAAGCGTTATGTAATGAAGTAAGTGCATTACCTAGATATAGTAACAGTGACATGAAACTAATTCAAAATAGTGACAATACAATTAAACAGTTTTTGATATACTTTAATGAACAAAGAAAACCGTCATCAAGTGAGCGTATGAAAGAGTCTCCTAAAGTAATATCTATGTTACGTCAAAAGGACAGAATGTTTCACAAAAACGGGATTCTATATAGAAAGGTAACTGACCCACAACAAGGGGAAACACATCAATTCGTTGTACCAGAGGCTTTACAAGAGCAAGTGTTAGAAATGTTACATGAACAAGCAGGTCATCAAGGTATAGAAAGAACAACAAGCTTGATTCGTTCAAGGTGTTACTGGACAGGAATGTTCAAAGATATTGACAATTACTGCAAGGCATGCGAACGTTGTAATGTTGCAAAGATGCCATGTCCCCGCATATCAGTTCCAATGAGTCATTTTTTAGCAAGCAAACCAAATGAAATCCTAGCTATAGATTTTACTATTCTAGAACCAGCAAGTGATGGTAGAGAAAATGTTTTAGTTATAACAGATGTATTTTCGAAATTTACAGCAGCGATTCCGACACGAAATCAAACTGCAGCAACTACCGCCAAAGTACTAGTTTCATCATGGTTCATGCGTTATGGAATACTTGAACGTATTCATTCGGATCAGGGGAGGAACTTCGAATCTGAACTTATTAGTGAGCTCTGTAATATTTACAACATCAAAAAGAGCAGAACTACTCCTTATCACCCACAAGGTAATGGTCAATGTGAAAGGTTTAATCGGACTTTACATGACCTACTTCGAACACTAACACCAAAACAGAAACAGCAATGGCCAAATTTTCTTCCAGAATTAATCTTTACATACAACTCAACAGTTCATGCGTCTACAGGCTTTTCTCCGTTTTGTCTAATGATGGGTAGACAGCCTAGATTACCTGTTGACTCTCTTTTTGACTTTGAAGAAGATGGAAATATTAGTGACAATAGACATGAATATATTTCTGAACATCTTAGTAAAATGAAGATTACGTATGAAAAAGCAGGGGAGCACTTAAGGAAAGAAGCTGTTTTACGAGAGAAAGCTCATAACACAAAAGCGTCCGAACATAAACTTGAAGTTGGTACTCGAGTACTTATTCGTAATAGAGTACAAGGCCGAAATAAAATTCAGGACAAGTGGAATTCTTTACAATATCAAGTGATAAAGTGCTTAGACGCTGACCGTCATGTTTATCTCATTGAACCAATTGGTAAATCTGGACAACCTCGCGTCGAAAATAGAACTAATTTACAAGTGTGCAAATTCAAGACACAAACAGACAGTGACAGTAGTTCAGACGAAGACCCTATTGCAGTTGGATACAACGGATACCGACAGCTGAGACGATCAAACAGAACTAACTTTTGTGAACACTCAAATGTTTATAATGAACCAAGATCAACTGTTTAAAATTGTATATTCATGCCTTTGACAATTTTTGACAATCAAATATTTTTTTTTATATTGTACCAATGTAAAATGTTTAATGACTTTTAAAGGGATGTACGTTACCATTTCTAGTCAAGGTTGTTTGCTAATGCTATTTGATTAATTGTTTAATTCATTTTTAAAAGGTGCCTGTTTGAATTTTTTTATTTTCTTGACACTTTAAAATTGGACTTTTTGCTGATTTTTTCCTTTTTGTGTAAATCTGTTATTGCATTGAAGGTTTTGAAGTCAAGTTCTAGTCAAAGATAACTTGTAATTGCATTTGAAGTTAAAGATAATCACACCTTGCTAGTAAGAAATTATTTTTGTGTGTGTGTTTTATTATGATTATGAGTTGTATCATATTTTGAAATTGAGTTCTATACTATAAAATTGTACTTTTTGTGTTATGGTTGCAGTAACGAGGACGTTACTTTTATAAGCAGGGGAGTATGTGAGCAAGTCACTTATGATTCCGGAATTTATTCATGTGTAACCGGTAATTTTCTAATTTTATTGTAACCGGAACCACCGTTTTGATGACGTAATAATATGCACTTATGATAACGCTGGAATGAATGAAAGAAACATCTTAAAAGAAGCCTTTTTATACCATCTACAGGTAAATTATAATTGTATTAATTATTTCCTGGCCTTTATATTATTATAAATTGCTTTTATTGTTTGTGTAAAGTCTTCAACACATATATAAACATGATAAACACATCAAAACAAACAATATTCATACGGCAAACCATTGCCGACATATTTCCATATTTTTGTATCATTATCGGTGTATACAGCAGCACTATGAATTAATAATACTGACAAACATATCATATTATATCTTCTGTAATTATGTGACACATAATCTATGTCACGTAGAATACTATAATTTAGGTTAGTTGTTTTTGTTGCATAAACATTGTATTTTTCATTGCTAAATAATTGTTTTGGTATATTAATCACATGCATCTATAATGATGGAACAATAACCATCCGTGTAAAGTTTAATTAACATTTATTTTGTACACAAACGAGAGCTATTTGCTATAAAAACTATGGAAAGCCTGTTTAACATTAATGTGTCTTGTTATGGAACGCAGGTTTAACAATATTTTGTAATTCTATTTAAATGAGTGTTTTGATTAAGTAAACTTCATTTTGAATATGAAAGAGAGTTAATGAAATGATTTAAGTACTATTTACTGCATATAAACCATACTTTGTCATATTAAATGTATACAAGAGTTATTGGTATTAATACTGAGTAATATTGGCTAAGGCAAGCAAATTATTGTAACTATGTATTTTGCTGATATCATTTACATTATAGTGTACATTATAACTGAAGTTGTGTTCTACATGTAGACAATTGTATTATAAAAACCTTCTTTTTGTGTATTTGCAGGACTACCTGCCACCTTTGTTAACTAGTAAAACAATAAAGATCTTATCATCAAATATGTCACTTTCTATCAGCCTCACTATACACCTGGCTACAGAAGCTATTAAACCAAGAGTTCCAAATGGTGAAGTTGAAATCATCCCTTCGTAAATTTTACGGACGCCATCACGAGTTGGTTGACCGTTATGGAATAACCGTTTCGCAAATGATATCGGATATGTTCCATACGTCGTAACTACAATCCCCTTACCTTTCATGAATGTGACCTACCGAATTAGACTATTTACCGGATTTGTTATCACATAAGCAACACGACGGGTGCCGCATGTGGTGCAGGATCTGCTTACCCTTCCGGAGCACCTGAGATCACCCTAGTTTTTTGGTGGGGTTCGTGTTGTTTATTCTATGTTGTGTCGTGTGTGCTGTTGTTTGTTTGTCTTTTTCATTTTTAGCCATGGCGTTGTCAGTTTGTTTTAGATTTATGAGTTTGACTGTCCCTTTGGTATCTTTCGTCCCTCTTTTGTTGATTATCCTCACAATGTAGCTAAAATTATGAAATTGTTTATCCACACAATGAAGTTAAAATTATGAAAACTAATAAGAATATTTTAAATATTCTAAGAAGGTCAACATAATATCTGTCTCAAATTATGCATTTAGTATATGTATTACTCCAATTGGGCATTTAGATATAAAAAAAAAAAGAAGATGTGTATGATTGCCAATGATACAACTCTCCACAGATGACCAAAATGTCACAGATATTAACAACTATAAGTCTTCTTACGCCATTCAACAATGGGGAAAGCCCATATCGCATAGTCAGCTATAAAAGGCCTTAAAATGACAATGTAAAACAATTCAAACGAGAAAACTAATGGCCTTATTTATATAAAAAAAAATGAACGAAAAACAAATATGTAACACACAAACAAACGACAACCAATGAATTACGGGCTTCTGACTTGGGACAGG
The DNA here is from genome assembly GCA_019925275.1 of Mytilus edulis. Taxonomy (NCBI): domain Eukaryota; kingdom Metazoa; phylum Mollusca; class Bivalvia; order Mytilida; family Mytilidae; genus Mytilus; species Mytilus edulis. Next base: position 92,296,035 of record CM034358.1, read on the forward strand.
CCCATACATATATAATGTGGCGGGGTTAAACATGTAAGCGGGATCCCAACCCTCCCCATAACCCAGGACAGTGGTATAACAGTACAATATAAGAACGAACTATAAAAATCAATTGAAAAAGGCTTTACTCATCAGATGGACAAAAATACTAGTGGATGCGGCTGTTTGTTGTTTTGTGCACATATTACTATACCAATAGTATAAGATCATTGCAGAATTGACATATTTATTAGCGATAATAGAATGTGTAAATTCTAACGATTTGTTCGATACGTGTGCATATTTGTGTGGAATATGTGGGTAAAGAGAAATTACGATTCAACAAATTATTTAAAGGCAAACAACACGCTTGTTAATACAACACACTTAAATCTCTAGCAACATGATGTTGTTCCTCAATCCACGTTAAAAATGACGCAAAGTTTTCATTAAATTTATGCATCAAAACGTTAGAGGTGTTTATGGTTGGCGACACAATATGGTCGTACAGTCTAGCCTATTGAAAGAGTCGTTTTTTTAAAAGTTCATAGCAAAGGACGTTCTAACTAGCAAACTGAAGGTCGGAGTATGTCTTACTGGCAAGCTCACTGTCAGGAACGTCATAACCTGCAGGTTCATGGTCAGGGACGATACTTTTGACAAGCTCACAGTCAGGAACGTCATAACATGCGGGCACACGATCAGACACGTTCCAATTAACAAGGTCACATTTAGCAGCATTGACGTTCTTACTAACCTGTCCAAGATCAAGGACTTTAACTGAAATACAAAGACTATTACTAGTATATATATATATAAGTGTTAATATGTACCAGTAATGACAAAAACCGTATACAAAATTAAGTAGTTTACCGCTGTTATAATGTATACTAATTGACTGGATATGAGTGGAATAGTAACTTTATTTCCCCCAGGTGCAACTATTGCCTCGAGGCGTAGCCTTGGTTACAAATGCCCTGAAGCAAATTTACCAAATTGAAAAGATTTATCACAGTGATTGGATTTGACTAAAAGTTGCATTGCGAAACAAATAAAAAATCAAAATAAGGTTGAAGTTTACTGCGGCAGTAAAATTTGTGCCCATAATGTTATGATGTTATGAAAACTGATAACGTCAATTGATTTAACTATTGCTCGTACTTAACAATGAAGAAAGGGATTGGCAATCTCTTACATATACTAAGAATTATAAATGTTAATATTTACCTGCAGTAACAACGCAATTCAGCATCACACAAATAATTTCAATTGATATTTTAATTGGATTATAGTGTCGTTCTATATTGTGATGTTACAATATTGATTCAGGTAATGTTAAAGGTTTCTACTTATAAAACCTTTAAAACCCAGTTGCATTTGTTTGCACCTGTTCTAAGTCAGAAACCTAATGTTCAGTGGTAGACGTATGTTAATGTGGTTTATAAGTGTCTCGTATTTTTATACAGATTATACCGTTGATTTTCCTGTTCAAACTAAAACCAGGTCGAGTAAACAAACTGACAACGCCATAGCAAAACAACAACAACACAGAATAAAACACTTCAGACTCAGCACTATAAAACCAAAACAGGGTGTTCCGGAATTGTGGTGCTGGTGCCATTAATGTTGTTCATGTAAGTAGAAACTATTTAAGTAAAATTCGATAATGTCACATCCGAGAAAAAATAGATAGGATTTTGTTACGACTATGAAAACATTCGATAACGGTCAATTTCAACAATTGAAAATGTGTTTTGATTGACAATGGACAACTATATAATAGAGACCAATGGACGAAGTTACTAATATTTTTTTTTTTTTTAACGATAACAAATATTTTTATTCAATTATTTCCTGATATATAAATACCTAAGTAGTCCAGGTCGCATACTTAGTGACCCCTGTATTTTAACAGCCTCACTTGACCAGGGTAAATATCAAATGAGTTTAAACTTCCGATAGTTTTACGCAACTATATTTGAATAACCAATACAATTTATTTTATCTGATACGTTTTTTTAATTGTACATGTCTTCTCTTAACAAAGGAGGGGCGAAAATAACTTGACAACGCTATGACTAAAAAAGGAAAAAGACAAACAGACACACAAGACAAACACAAGACAAACACAGAACACAAAAAAGAAAGTTGAAGACTAAGCAAAAAGTAAAATCATAACAAGAATGTGTCCATAGTACACGGATGCTCCTTCCGCATTTTCATTTTTTATATTCAATGGACCGTGTAATTTGAGTAAAAATCCTAATTTACCATTGAAATTAAAAGATCATATCATAGGGAACATGTCTACTAAGTTTCAAGTTGATTTGACTTCAACTTCATCAAAAGCTACCTCGACCAAAAACTTTAACCAAAAACTTTAACTTAAAGTGGGACATACGGACGACAAACGAAAATACAAAAAGACGGAAGGACGGACGGACGCACAGACCAGAAAAAGGGCATAAAATTTTTTTACTACGAGGAAAATTGAAAACCGAAAGTCCATTATCAAATGGCAAAATTAAAAGCTGAAACAAATCAAACGAAATAATAACAACTGTCATATTTCTGATTTGGTACAGGCATTTTCTTATGTAGAAAATGGTGGATTGAACCTGTTTTATAACTAACTAAACCTCTCAGTTTGATGACAGTTGTATTAAATTCATTTATATTGACAACGATGTCAGAACAAAATAAAGAGACATTAAAGGTAAAAATGTCATAAACAGCAGTCAACATGGTATTAAAACTTTAATCACTAAACAACAAACAAATATTTAATAAAAAAAAAATCGCTATAAAAACAAACATATATATAACAAAAAAGCACAAAATGGCATATATAAAATTTAACAACCTCATGTATTGCTCTTTCGATTTAATTTACCTATGTTAAATCCACCGATAGAGGATTAAAAGGACAATAACACAATGACAATCAAAACCAAAGAGTAAACACAGACTTAAAAAACCAAAAGACATTTTGATAAATAAATAAGAAACAACATGCACTCCACTAAAAACCGAAAGTAAAATCAGGTGCTCCGGAATGGTAAGCATTTTAAGTACTATGACCTAATCGTTTGCACTGACAGGCACATAGTTAGGTTAACATTTACTCTTACGTAGAATTGAGCGTTTGACGTACATCAGTTGATCAGAATGTAAACGTCACACAGGTAGAGATATGCAATATTTTGTCGTTCAAAGTATTCTGGTCCATTATAGCTTGCTGTTTGGTGTGATCAAAGGCTACATGTTGAAGATCGTACCTTGACATGTAATGGTTTACTTTTATAAATTGTTATTTGGATGGACAGTTGGCTTATTGGCACTCATACCATATCTTCCTATATATATATGGTTCTTTTATACATATCCTCTACAGAACCAAAATTAGAAGTTTATCTTGTACTTCTTGTCCTTGTCTTGATGCTTATTGTAAATTGCTTCTAAAAAGATCCACGTCATTACGTGTCAAAGAATCTCAAAAGGACATATAGACAAAGCATTACCGAAAATGAAAGACAAGAATACAAAATTATCATAGAACAATAACATAATGACGGGATAAACATGGACTCCACCACCTGTACATTGTACCCGATTGTTCTTTATTCTCTTTCGTGACTGGATGTCGAATTTCGTATATTCGTATCGACTCTCGCTCCGTTAGATTTGCATTCAAATCCCTCAGTTTTGATTTTTTTCTTATTTATCGATTAAGCCTCCTACAATGAGAAAAATAAACTAATGGTATGCATGGTATGGTTATCATATAAAATCCGACAAGAAAATATGACACATTTCAATTAAGATCATACACAATAAATTACATGTATATCGAAATAACTGGGGTTTTTTTCAACTTCCGCTATAAATTATAGATGAAAATGAGTGTACGTTCATGTTTACGGTGAATAATAAATAATATGAAAAATTTCCTTTGGATTTATTATAAATTTGAAACATGCTGTTTTGTTTGCTAGAAACAATATAATCAAGTTTTGTTGTTTGTATCTTTTGTAACCGCTTCTCTGTTTGTTATCATGTTATTATAATCTGGCTGGAATTAGCTGTTTCAAAATCTAATGCATCATGGGTAATATTTTCAAAAGTGTACACCAAAACGTCCTGACTGGTTAAAAATGTCATAAACAATGGAAATTTAACCAATGACGTGACGTTATTTTCATTTTGAGGTACGAACAATGAAATTACCCATGATGCTTTAGATTCTGAAACAGCCCATCACTTTCAATGGTTTTACTTAAAAACGTGTGAACTGCCATTATCAACTCACGTCATAATGTTAAAAACGTGATTTCCAAAGATGATATGTCTTACCGTGTTAATGAATGAAGAGAATATGTATATTGTACAATCACTTGCATAAGCTTGGACTAATTTAGTAGGTCGCGTTTCATGTTTTATCTCTTCTTTTTACATATTGAGTTAGGAGGACTCATATTGACAAATTGATAAAAATAAAACTACCGAACTCAAAGGTAACCTACAAAATGCAAATTGCAAACTGACAAAACAAAATGTAAGAATAAGATAACCAAAGATACAAATGGAAAACAACTGTAATAATTCTGACTAGGAACAAACAATTTCTATATAAAGATCAAATAAGGTACTTCTTTATAACAACAAAAAAGCTTTGCAAAAACAACGAACTCCAAGGAAACTTCAAAAACGGAAATGCTCACATTAAATCTGTACCGATACAGTGTGTTAAATGTCTTCCTTTTTACACCATAACCCATAGTGGTGCTCCTACTAAAGGAGGAAGATACAGAACATACATACATACAAAGTCTATAAAAACTGATAAAATCAAACGTAATCAAACACAGCAAAAACAAAACATCCAAACTCTTTGTTTTTGATATACTTATGTGAAATTATATTTATTAGCTACATTGATCTTCTTTTTTCATAAGGATAAGACAAAACACTGAGTCATATGAAAATAATAAAAAAAATTATACTCCTACAATCATCAAATATGTTGTCTATGAGAACCACCGGTATGATAATCACTTTTTCCTTGGTGTACCATTTTTTTCCGGCTAATTTATAAAAATATTGCGATTTCTAATCCAAGATTTAGGTGAAGGTAGTGTATTGTTGGATTGCTACGGAGGAGATAGTTGTCAAAGGTACCAGGATTATAATTTGGTACGCCAGACGCGCGATTCGTCTATATAAGACTCATCAGTGACGCTCATATCAAAATATTTATAAAGCCAAACAAGTTCAAAGTTGAAGAGTATTGAGGATTCAAAACTCCAAAAATTTGTGCCAAATACTGCTAAGGTAATGTATGTTATATTTAAGACCGGGTTTCAAAAACAGAAAAATCACAAAAATACTGAACAATGAGGAAAATTCAAAACGGAAAGTCCATAAATCAAATGGCAAAATCAAATGATAAAACACATCAAACGAATGGGCAACAAGTTTTTTATGTAGTATAGTTGAGTAGTTGGTGAAAAAATCTGATATAATTTATTTAAGAGAATCATCAAGACTTAACATTTTTCACAAGTGCAATTGTGTTTTTATTATTCACATATTGTTAACTCCAATTCGCAAGTAAACAAAATCAGACAGATACAACGAATACATAAATATTATAGTTTATAGTTGTTTAGTAAATATCTTACTGTTTGGATTATACATTGATATAATTCTGCTTACACTATATAACACAAAGTTGTACATCAAGTTAAGTTAAATGATTTTGAAATGTAATAAAAAGTGAAATCACACAAATACTGAACTCAAAATTCATAACAGAAAATCCCGAATCAAATGTAGAAATCAAAAGCTCAAACACATCAAACGAATGGACAACAAATGTCTTAATCCTGACTTGATACAGGCATTTTCTTAATTAGAAAATGGTAGATTGAACCTAGTTGTATAGCTAGCTAAACACCTCACTTGTATGACAGTCGTATTAAATTCAAAAATTGTGTTTCGACATTTTTCTTCTAAACATTTATAACATTTGTTAAGGTGAAAGTCAACGTTCTCGGTACTACAGTTATGCAAAGAAAGTGTATTGAAAACATGTTTCATAAGTTTGTTTATATGACACAGTTATATACATAAATGTATATATTTATAAATGACCCGATAGCACATTTTATTTGTACATTTCTTTCGAACAAAACTTGCAAATTAAAAAATATCGCACCTGCTCTTTCTATATGATATATATTTTACGATGTCGTGTAAAAGGCTTCTGGACCAAAGTCTTTAATAACAAAACAATTTACAAAATAACAAATATGAGAGACATGTACCAACAACAATCACTGAAGAACAGGCTCCTGACTTGAGGCATGCACATAACGAATGTGTCAGGGTTAAATTTAATTTTTAACTATCCAGAATTCTTCATTATTATCTTTTATTTTATTTATTAATAGTACTTTTACTGTTAACCCACTTTTTTGTAATATACATTTGACGGACTCTGTACTTATGTATCCCGTCATACTTTGAACCACACTATTATTTTATTTATTATTACTTTATACTTTTTAGTCAGTTTTTGTAATATCTATTTTGCGTGACTGTATTTATGCATCCCGTCATATTTTGAACGACAAAATTATTTCATGTCTACCTGTGCGAATTTCAAACGTGCAATGGAGTAGGTCCGGTAAGGACCGATTTTGGCCTCAAATTTCAGGTTCATCTGACGAAAGATTTTGACCACTTTTAAAACACTTAAGTGTCTATTTTATTTGAATTAATTAGTTTATGTGAAAGATTTTAACAGATTTAGTCATTAAAAACGATCCGATTCAAGCTCAAATATGAAAAATCGACCTAATATGCCGGAAAATGTCACTTTTCAGATGATTTTTGGTAAAAATGAAAGTGGCCGCATTCGTGTTCATCTTCAACCTTTATATATGTTATGTATTATCATAAAATACAACTTACATTTCAATATTGAGGATGAATACGAATGCGGCCACTTTCGTTTTACACGAAAACCGTCTAAAATTTAACTAAAATGCTAGAATTATGAGGATTTCAGTAATTTAGCATGACTCAATGGTGCTAGTACCGGATATATGTGCATTGTATTGTCAAAAGCAGCCCATATTTATGTAGCAGAAGCATTCTACTGTCCAATAAATAACTAAAGGTTTACATTTTAACAATTTTGTAAAACTGTTATATTTTGGGGCCAAAAAGGGGTCTTACTGAACCTACTCCTTTACACCAGTACTCAAAACCCTCCTTCCTTGATGGGTGCATTTTACATAGACAAATAAAATCGTATAATATAATCAAAATGAGAATGTTAATTTGATGTATGCCTTTTTGTGCTTCTTCGTTACATTTGTTGTTTTTATACTTATTAAGATGATAACACAATGTTGACCGCTGTACCCCTATTTTTGACATTTTTACATATTGTGTATGTTTGTTTTGTACACGCATCGGTGACAATTTAACGGAATTTGATGGGACTGTCATACAAGTGAGAGGTTTAGCTAGCTATTAAACCAGGTTTAATCCACCATTTTCTACATTTGAAAATGCCTGTACCAAGTCAGGAATATGACAGTTCTTGTCCATTCGTTTTTGATGCGTTTTTTTATTTGATTTTGCCATGTGATTATAGACTTTCCGAATTGATTTTCCTCTGAGTTCAGTATTTTTGT